>OX638260.1:7031777-7406777 GCA_951806755.1 Brenthis hecate | reverse complement strand
ACCAAACATCTAAATAAATTTGTAAAATAGTGGTTATATTAGAAGTAGCATAAGTTCCTTACTAAATTGAATAGAGTAAAATAAAGCATAAAATAGATACCTCTATATATTAGACAAACCGAAAATTCTAAAATTTTATTTATATTTTATTAGGATCAGCAATGGCGGGTGGGTTTTACCCATCAATAAGAAATAAAAACAAAAACTTTCAGTGTTCAGAATGTTCTGTTCTGTAATTCGTGGGGAAGAAATGAAAATTAAATAAATGTTAAGAAAATAATGGATTGAATAAATGTGTAGTATCAGGATAGTTTAAGTTTAATTAATTAATTATTTTTTACTACTTAAATTCACTGCGAAAAAAATCACTAACCCAAAACCAATTTCTGTACAGTACACTATATCATGTTAATTCATATTATATTATACTTATTTATAAAATCTATATATATAATAAAACTGTAGAGGTCGAATGTCTGTACATAAATTTTCAAAAATGCTAAAAACCGAGTCAGGGGGATGTAAGAAGAGAAATAATACATGTATTCAGCCCTTTTTAACGTCCCACTGCTGGGCACGGACCTCCCTTCAGTACGAGGGGGATCAGGCCATAGTCCACCACGCTGGCCAAGTGCGGGTTGGCGGACTTCACGTGTCTTTTGAAAACTTGCTAGGTTCTCTCAGACATGCAGGTTTCCTCACGATGTTTTCCTTCACCGTTAAGACGAGTGATAATCATGTTGGAAATGATTCGCACATGAAAATATCAGAGGTGCGAGACCCGGGATTTGAACCCGCTTCACTCGGTCTCCCAAGCGAGCGCGTTACCACTGGGCTACCACTGCCTTTTTAAAAAGTACAAATCCAGTTTTTTTTTTTCATTTTTTTTTTGTTTCTCTGTCTATTTGGCCGTTAGAACTCCGAAACTGTTGTGACCGATTTAAATGAAATTTTGCATGGTGGCACGTTTTGTAACCGATTTTTAACCAATTTAAAATATCAAAAGATTTTTTTTACTTTGCTTAACTTATGTACTTAAGTGCCTATAGAGGAGAGAATACACCTATTTATAACACCACATTTGATTTATGCGAGCATCTCAGCCGATAGTACAGGGGTGTCAAAGGCTATTTAGAGTAACAATGGATGAGTAATGTTCCCACTGATGCATAATAAATGGTAGGGCATGAATAGCTCTTACTTTTAACTTTCGGCAATATTGTATGAGGTCGACATAGTATCTTTTAACACCTTTTCCACTGATAAAAAAGGTTACTTGACTTAATTATGGATTTTGATCGTATTATTAGATTAAAGAATTTTCGTACAGTAAAAAGGGTAAAACGAGCAAACGATCAAGGCTACCGTCGGTAATAGATTGCAATTATATGAGGAGTTGCGAATACGTTGGCAGCCTTTAAGGAACCTGAAGACACGACTTTTGAAGAGCACAATAATATAGCGCTCTGGGAAAACCTAAGCAGGAAATTTGACGGTGTGGTACAGTGCCAAACATTATATCTAACTTGTATGCTAAAAGTCGTGGATTTGAATTCTATATCTACCAATTACGCTCCTTCTTTTTCCAACTAAAATTAGAAAAAAATAGTATAATAATGGTGCTGAACACGGCTGTAACCAGGTTTATATCTCTCACAGTAAAAATATGTAGTGCTTTTAGACTTGTTTGATTCGGCTCTGTCACAAAATCTATTGTTAGCTTTGTTTTCTACATATAAACCTACATGCTCAGGCCCAGCTTTATAGGTCAAGCAGTTTTTGAAATTTCGTGTATATAGGTTAACTACCATCTTTTCAAAAAAATTAGCCTATGACCACTCTAGGATGCAATTCATGTCCTTATCCTCCAACTTTTATCAAAATCTGTTCAGTGGTTTAAGCGTGAACAGGGTATTTTCACAATTATAATATTAGTATGGATTATGAATATACTCGTAAAACAAATAATAAAAAGTAAATGGTTTAGTAATATCTGTGATTTTTAGGCAACTATCGTATTCCTTACTATTCCG
Organism: Brenthis hecate; assembly: GCA_951806755.1. Taxonomy (NCBI): domain Eukaryota; kingdom Metazoa; phylum Arthropoda; class Insecta; order Lepidoptera; family Nymphalidae; genus Brenthis; species Brenthis hecate. The sequence continues at coordinate 7,404,744 of OX638260.1, read as the reverse complement.
AGGCAGACCACAACAACTTTTGCTCTCTTCGTCTCACGTCCGGTTGGATTGCTGGACGCTAAAGAGCCCCAACTCGATGGGTATTCCCCACGACAAGGTGAATACACATCGAGAGTTGAGATAAAGATATGAATTGGAGTTATATAATATGATGTCACTAGTTAAATTTAAGACCTTTAGAGAAAATCTTATTTGTATTTTCTAGATAATAGAAAGTATTAAGTACTGACTGAGCAAAATTTTCTTCGCCATCCGACGTGTTAATCTCTAAAGAGAGTGAATGATCACGGGGAATTTATTATGGTTTCAACTTAGGCTTAACGCAAAGAAAGCCATTTACTTTAAGTTACATTTTTGACATTATTTTATATTCAACGGTCTTTATTATGTTTTTTATTCTTGGAATATTAAAAAGTAATCTTAGAATATATACTTATATCGCGAAAGACAAAAATATTATTTAAAATCTATAGTAACATCATAATATTTGCGGAAGTTTGTGTTTGTTATGTCTGGATTTATAGATGTATGGATGTTTTGTGTGTTACCCTTTTACGCGAAAACTACTAGATGGATTTTAATGAAACTTTACAGTAATATAACTCATACGTCAGAACAGAATAGAGGCAACTTTTTATCCCGGAGAAATGTACGGTTTCCGTGGTGTAGATTTGCTTTTGTTTTTCTAGCATATTCATAAAATAACCTGCTTTTTCTCTAAATTTTAAGTAAACGCTGATCAGAATCACAAGTTTTAAAATAACAAGTTACAGATTTTCTCTCAAACTTAAAATATACTTTATTCAAATAAAACTTTAAAAGTAGAAACTATAATAGGCGGAGTTCATAAAAAATCATTGTCTCTTTGATGTGTTTATTTTCATCTTTAATAAATATTGCAGTAGAAGAATTGTAAGAATTCCAAACTATCACTGGGGTGTATGAAGAACTTCTTGGGTTACTCAAGCGAATTGAAATAAGTTGAAGAAGTTAATGAGAAGTTTCACTGTAATTACGGTTGTACGTATATAGTAAAAGTAGAATAAATAATAGAAAAATTAATGGTTGAGTAAATAAAAATTCAGATATATTTCTATAGAAAAAAAAAACCTTACACACGACACATACACGCTTTTTAGTAAATAACAGTACATGTACATATGTAAATACTCGTGGTAAATATTTTAAGCTAGTTTAGCCTCCACTGAGAATACCAAGATCGCAATAGTTTATCTATTTTCAGAAGAAAATTTCTTCAAAGACACAAATAAGTTATGTACCACATAAAGGAATACAAAAGTGTTTGGGGTCTGTAGGTATAGTAAATAGTCCCTACGGTGTTAGAATTTCTTTTTCAAATGAACGATATATCGGTGTATATTTAGAAAATTTGATGTATAAGAGAAATCTAAGTAAAGGAAAAGAATAATGCTATTTTCCTTTGTTGTGACTTAGATTATTTGGGGATTTTAATGTCGTCTTGTAAATACATATATATAATCTATTTAGACCAATACTTTCTTATATTTACGCGAATATTTGATATTTTAAATAAAACTATCTTTTCAGATTTTGGTGCGAATTTATTTCGATTTTGGTTCTGACGTAATTTTTATTAAATGTTTAGATTAAAATCAAAAAAAAATGTAAGGTACGTTCGTGTCATTTTTGACTTTTTCAAATCATTTTGTAAATTTGTGGGTAGACACTGTTTGTAACAACTGTATAAGGACCTTTTGAGACTTCTAAAAATTTAGTCTCACCCATAACCATGATTGCTGTAAAGTTACTTTGTAGCAACATAATTGCTCTCATTGAGGACACTGGTCTCAAATGATTTGGCAGATTTATGATTATCTAATTATAAGGTCAAATAAAACATTAATATTACAATTATAATTATGAAGCCTCAAAAGAATAACTTAAGTAAAAAATAATAATAGGTGTATAGAAAATAGCAAAACTGAGAGTTTCGTCATATTATGGTAACAATTGCTACTTTTAATGTTAACGTTTCGATCGTATTATATTTCCCGAAAGATAGGACATAGATGTTTTGTAACTTTTGTGTAAGATTAAATAAGCCGTTAATTTTAATATTTAATTTGAAATCATAAGTTGGATTTAAATAAAACAAAAACATAAATAAATAATAAAAATATCGATAGCTAACAAAATCTATCCGTTAGACTTTACACATGAAAACTAACTCTCACTAGGGATTTCTCACTGCTGGGTCATCTCACACCACTCCATAAAAATATAAGGAAACGGCTTTAGGGCATAGCCTCCTTATGGTGGCGTTTTTCCGCCGCCTACAAACATAGGCACGTCTGGGTTTATCTATCTAGGGCTCACTGTAGGAGATCAGGCATTAGAGTTTGAAAAGGAGGTGCTGGTCTGGTGAGCAGTCCAGTAAGGTAAGACCTCCAGTTGCCCTGAGGGAAGCTCAGCTAAATACGCCAATCTAATTTTTAATATATTGGTATGATGTGTTTAAGTTTATACTCGTAAAATTAAAGCAAAATATGTTTCTTATGCTATAAGTTTTTGTATAATGCTAAGCAGATAACTCAATATGTAGTGAATAAGTTATGAAGTGATTTGTCCGACAACACGATGTTTGTCATATATAGTATGTATGTATATGTAATTTATCTGTAAGTGAATTTTGTAATTCTTTTGAGAAATAAATGTCTTAAACCATAATATGTCCTGTACGCGAACGTGCCAAGTAAAAAATAGTATGGCCCATCTTTTCAGATCCATCTTTGGACAAAGTCATCGACACCCTCGTATACGTATGTATCACCGATAGGCCGTTTCTTACGTAACAAGAGGTCCCGGTAATTCTTCTAAGCGCTGTATACTGCTGTGTGCGGAGCCTTCTTCTTTGCAGCTCCGAGATCAAGAAGTTGGTAGGTTCTGGCGAGGATTGCATATGTCAATCTGGATCAAATATAGATCTTATAGATTCCGATCTCAGTATACAGAGGCAGCGAGAGATCTGTTGTCAGGTACCAATAAGTATTAGGTATTATAAATAGTACCTAGTTCTTATACCACTATATGCATTTAATTTCAAGTATTTTTATAGTATGTATATTATGTTGGGACATTAAATATGTTGGGACATTAACACACAGCGCCATCTACTTCCATGGTAAGCTACGAGGCTTGTGTTATGGATACTAGATAGTTGATACACTACACATATATAACTTTAAATACATACATAATATTATAAATATAAACATCCATGACTGGAGTACAAACATTCGTGATCATCACACAAATGAATATACCCAGCGGGATTCGAACCCGCGACCGCTGGAACAGCAAGTAGGGCTACTACAAACTGAGCCAAACGTGTCGTCAGTATAACTGAGCCAAATAACTGAGCAAAATAACTGAGCCAAACGTGTCGTCATATTCGTATTATAGTTTTAATGGCATAATATCTATGATTTAACTAGCCGTTTATTAATCTAAGAAAGTATGTGATTTGGGTATAACATATTGTTAGCTGTTTAATAACTACGTCACACAAATCGATCTCAAGATTTATTTGGGTCGGTCTAATTAAATCCCCAGGCGTTTATACAACTTTCTAAAATACGGATTTAGTTAAAATATTATTATGTTATTTATTGCCTATGCTTTTGAAAATATAAATGTTAACGTGTGTTTATTTCTGTTTATTTAATTGTTTTATCAAGGATTGTGATATTTTTTATAGAATTTACTAATTATGATAAGGTGGAATGATTGGTTTGTTTGTAATAGATAAATTCTAAAACCACTGTACCGATTTTAATATATTTTTCACTATTTCAAACATTATAAGCTATATTTTTATTTAAAATAATTTTTAAGCTTAAATTATCACCTCGAGTCTCTAATACTAATATAAAACAATATTCATCAATTGAGTGAATTTTATGGGGTAAGCATAAGTTAAGGAGCATAGAAGAAGTATCAAAAAACGGTACGTCACTAATCTATACAAATAATTAAATTCTAACTGAGTCGAATCTGTACATTAAATATTTTTTTAGTTTTATTAGTTATTTAGTTCTAAATTAGGCCTAAAGCTAAAATTCAATGCTCATATAGATTGGCATGAAATTAAAAAACTACTTACTTGTAATTGCAAGCAGTGCATTCCTTCAAATGCCGTAATTAAATCAATATAGCACTGAGGATCTATCACATCTGTCACGAGGAGTGTTCCGAGGAATTGTTCGGATTGATCCCGGCTGCTGAATTTCACCATCGGACATCGCGCCAAAATATTAAATTCCATCCACACCACCTCGATGTCCAGCGTTCCAGAACAGTGCAATTTTTAAGGCATTTTATGCCCCGCACAACCACTCTGTGGAACCAGCTATCGCCGGCGGTCTTTCCGAACCGCTGCGACCTGGCTACCTTCAAAAAGAGAGCGTATTCATTCCTTAAAGGCCGGCAGCGCATCTGCAAGCCCTGCGGTGTGGCAGATGTCCATGGGCGGCGGTGATCACTTTCCATCAGGTGAGCCTCCTGCCGTTTGCCCCCTTAGTCCCATAAAAAAAAATGCAAATTACGGAAAATTCAATGCTCAATGAGTGCTGGGAATATGTGATTAGAATTTTTTTTTTGTTTTTAAATAATCAAAATTGCTTATATTATGACCGTCCTAGCAAGTTACAGAGTTAAATGCAAAGATCCATCCACTCTAAACACTAAATGCATCCATCCACTCTTTCGTATCCTTAATATTATTCTTAAAAAGGGATAAAAAGTTTTCTCTTCACTTATTCATACATACTAATGTTCGCCCTGTAGTCGTTTTTTTTTTCTTAAATAGCACTAAAGCCCGTGATTAGCTACTTAACAAAAAACAAGAAACTCTGACGATAAATAGACGAGAAAAAGGTACTGAACTGTTTTGTCTTTGCCTATTTATATATGAACTCAACCTCGCTTCGCTCGGGTTCGTCCCTAGCTTGCTTCCCAATACAAATTTTCATCCCCATTTTCACCCCCTTCAGAGGTGACTTCCGGGATGAAAAGTATCCTATGTCCTACAAAGAGTCTCATACTATCTCATTACCAAATTTCATCTAAATCGGTTCATTAGATCCAGAGATTACACCCTACAACGTCACAAACTCACAATCTCACAAACTTACTACTTTATAATATTAGTATAGATAAAATAAAACAAACAATTTCATGAAGGCAGAAGCTGTGTTTAGATGAAATGATATTCTTACTTGAATAACGACGATAATCCAATTAAGCTAAAGAACAGGGTACTAGGTTATTAAGTCTATGTGGCTTTTCAAGACTAAATTTCTGTAATAATTTTTAAGCTAATATCATAAACGAAGAATTTAAGGGAAGTTGCTACGTCTTTAATTAAACTATACCCATGGTACTTTGCCATTTTAACATTTTATACCCTTTGAACTTTGGGGTTATATTGTCGAAATGTATATTGTACATGTCTGTAATATGCTTTGAGGCATCACTATTTATTCCGCAATACGATGCCACATTAAGACGGGGGAGGTTTTGTTGGGTTTTAGTAGGTAGTACTGGCTTTTCTAGCCGAAGAGTCTAACATGACCACCTGTATGGTGGTATCCATACAAACATAACATAACATTTGACAAAAATCACTATTTATAGTAAAATTTTATTAATTTTGATTTTAAATAAAAATCTGTCTGATATACCTGAATAATAGTAATATCGAACCCACGGCCTTTTATTAAGTACTAGTGATTCACCCTCGTTCCGCTCGGGTTTGTCCCTACTTTCGTTTTAACGTTTAGTATAGATTTCTCAGATATGAGAGTTTTTCCCGCAGTAAAAAGTATCCTATATGTTGACCCGGATAACCAGCTATCATCATACCAAATTTCATCAAAATCCCTCCAGTAGTTTTTCCGTGATGCGGTAACAGACAGACAGACAGACAGACAAAAACTCTAAAAACTATAGATTCGGCCTCTATATCGATAATAATGTCTATTTCAATAACATTTTCCAAAAAATATTTAATGTGCAGATTTGGCTTAGTTACAATTTTAATATATGTATAGATGTAGACAGTATTATTCACGCTGTGTCTACAAATGTTTAAAGAGAAAAAATTTTTACGATCATCTCTAAGCTTTTACGTTTAAAACATTAACCTTAAAAGCTCTTCATTCTAATACACATCGTCGGCATGGTATTTCTGAATTTTCATTGATTCAGTTGGCTCTACCAGAATAGAAGATTGGCTTTATCTATTATAGTTATCAGACTGTTTATTTTCGAATGTGCTTTTGGATTATTCTTTAAATAATGAATATATTTGGATTCTATCAGCATCCCGCGCTATAGTTATAAACTTTAGAACGTCGATATTATTCTATTTGTACCTTATAATCTATACATATAATAAGATTTTAAGTGAGTCGAAACTGTACAATAAATATTTTTTTGGAAAATTTTATTGAAATAGTCATTATTATCGATACAAAGGCCGAATTCATAGTTTTTAGAATTTTTGTCTGTCGCTCTGTCTGTCTGGGAACGTATCACGAAAACCACTGGACATATTTTGATGAAATATGATATGATGATAGCTGGTTATCCGGGTCAACATATAGGATACTTTTTACTACAGGAAAATATCTCATCTCTGAGAAATCTATACTAAACTTCAAAACGTAACGCTCGTCTACTTAACAAAACTCTTAAATTAATTGACTCTGATAATATTAATTCACTGTAGTACAGCTTACCATCTCTGCCACACACTTCTCCCCCACCTCAAGGTTGCCTGGAAGAGATAGCTTTTAGCGATAAGGCCGCTGGCTGTACATTTATTTCTATCTATTTATCTATCCATTTTTTCATCATTTATAGCCTAAAATCCTAAAGGATTTGTATCGGGTTTTAAGTGTATAAAAATATTGGCCTTTTTTGAAGGTCGAAGTATAGAAAGCTTTTGTTTGTATAAAGAAATTCTCATGGGACTCACGGAATCGGTTGTATAACATAAAATAAATATATAAATAAAAATATAAATAACATAAATAGCGACCTCGCTTTGTTCTAAAAATTATATGCACGCAGGTACCATCGTTTGTTATATTTGTATAAACACCCAAATTCGTCCAACTGTTTAAACGGTTCTGAGGAGGAAACAAACATACACACTGTCATATACAACATAAACATAAAAACAAACTTCTAATTTTAAACTCTTACTAAGGAAAAGATATTGTACGGAAGTTGAAATTACGTCATATTACGTATTACGGTATAGCAGGGATTAAAGTATATTTGCTTAAAGTATTTAATCAAAATAATAACAACAATATTTTGATTGTATCTTAAAGATTTTATCACTATTTTCATTTGATTTTCGCTCATAAACTAAGTCATAAAATTATCTTGTACACTTATACGTACAATACTATCGACTCACCCACGCTTCGCTCGGGTTCGTCCCTAGATACGTTTATATGCTCAGTATGAAACAGATAGACTATTATATATTAGTATATAACTATATATATAGCCATAGGTACGATGAGTAGGTTGTATTATAACGTGTTTTCCCGTTGGAATGAGATAATCTCCCGCGGTAAAAAGTTAACTATGTCAATTTCCAGCCATCCAACTATCGCCACACAAAAAATCACGCTAATCCGTTACCCTGTTTCGACGAGAAAGAAGAACAAACAAACAAACAAACACACTTTCACATTTATAATTTTAGTATGGATACAATCAAGCACATGAATTCTATATTAATACATATTATTCTGTTTTTTGCAACCCAGAGCAAGAGTTCAAAAATTGATGCAATAATAAACATACCGGTGCACATTAATTAATCCCTTATACTCAAATGCGATGAGATGGTAATCCGATAATGATCACAAGCATTCTTTTATATTTTTTTATGTAACAATGTAAAGATTTTAATACTATACAGTGATTAAATTTGGGTCAAAATCATCAGTGGCCAAAAAAAACTGGCTAAATGATCAATATGGTAATATTGAAACTGCCTCGGTGGTGTAGTGGCTAGCATGTACGGCTGCACACTCGGAGGTCCTGGGTTCGAGTTCCGGGTCGGGCTAGGTTTAGTTATTAAGTCTTTCTGTATAGTAAGTCTCAGTAACAGCCCGGAGTTGGGAAGTTGGCGGTGTTACACCCCCGTGCCTCGGAGAGCACGTAAAGCCGTCGGTCTTGCGCCTTAACTCTCACTGGTCGTGTCGAGCAGTCGCCCTACCGGAGTATGAGAGTGACAGGAATAGAGAGTGCACGTTGTGTCTGCGCGTACACTTGTGCACTATAATATCTCCTGCGCAGTTGGCTAGTCTCAATGAGATTTCCGCCGTGGCCGGAATCGGCTAGGAGAACATCATCATTGTAATATTAATAATTATTGCAGTGTTCGTATGACGTGTCCTTATGGATAATGGCTTGAATGTTACATTTTTTTTTAATTATATGATTAAGTAGCAAGTTTACTGTCCATGGTATTATCGGGGACAAAGGATGTAAGTAGATGCTTAGTTAATATTATTTCCAACAAGTAGTTCTAAACTCCTTACTTTCGTTAAATAATTATTTGGTTTGTCAAAAGTTATCGGAATTCATCATTCTACATTTATGCTACAAACAAGTATAGTATCTCATATGATTTTATATGGAAATACCACACACAAAACAAAGGCGAAATAGGAATTTACAAATAGCAATTTGCCTGCATTGAAAATGCTTTGCGTGACAATATAATAATAATAATTTATACGCAATGAATAATAATTTAGAGATCCTTTTTAACATATCCGTGATATAATATCTCTATTAACAAACTTATACTAGCTAATATATTCGTATTAGCATATAAAACCTAACATTCCTTTTCCTGTAAATAATAAAATGTTGGAACAACACACAACACCATCTAGTTCCACGGTAAGGTACGAGGCTTGTGTTATGTATACCAGATATAGATAGTTGATACACTACACATATATAACTTTTAAATGCATATTTATTATAAACTAATGTACGCCCATGACTGGAGTACAAACATTCACTCTCATCACACAAATGAATGCCCCCAGCGAGACTCGAACCCGCGAACGCTGGCACAGCAAGCCGGGTCACTACAAACTGAGCCAAACGTCGTCAAATCCTCCTTTACGCATATATTTTATTAAAAATATAAATAAGAGTATTTTAACTTTAGTACCACAATCGCATAATATATAGGGACGATAAAGTGAATATCTCATGCCAACACGTCCATCAACTTAAACCGCTTATCACGATGTCGTGTACATAGAATTGTGTCTGAAACTAATGTAATTAACAGTTATGTTAGATGTTAACCAAAAGAGTTAACTACATTTTGTATATAACAAAACGTTATATAAAAAAATATTGTAAGAGCATAGTTTTTATAAAAACTTAAAAGAAAACGACTTTCAGGCACTAAAATGTAAAAATAACTAAACGGTGGTTTTCATTTAGAATAGATACCTAATCAGATATTTTCAAAGTCGGTGCCAGCCGATGCAAAGCAAATCTAATATATTTCGATTAACTATTAGATATTCATATCTTAAAATATTGCAGGCTGACACCGACTTCGAAAATATCTGATTAGGTATCTATTCTAAATGAAAACCTCCGTTTAGTTATTTTTTATATTTTAGTGCCTGGAAGTAGGTTTTTTTTAAAGTTTTTATTTTTATATTTTTAGTGTAGACGTAATATGCAGGTAATTTGTAAGAAGAAAGTTTTAAATAACATATTCGATTAAACAATTTGTTTAAAAAATATATTTATTGCTGATTTTTTTTAAAACCGCTCGACTGATTTCGATAAAATTTATATGGGACCACCTGGGAAGTATACCCTTTCAAACAAAACAAAAATTATAATTATTATAATTTTAGTATGGATACAATCAAGCACATGAATTCTATATTAATACATATTATTCTGTTTTTTGCAACCCAGAGCAAGAGTTCAAAAATTGATGCAATAATAAACATACCGGTGCACATTAATTAATCCCTTGTACTCAAATGCGATGAGATGGTAATCCGATAATGATCACAAGCATTCTTTTATATTTTTTTATGTAACAATGTAAAGGTTTTAATTCTATACAGTGATTAAATTTGGGTCAAAATCAATCAGTGGCCAAAAAAAAACTGGCTAAATGATCAATATGGTAATATTGAAACTGCCCTGGTGGTGTAGTGGCTAGCATGTACGGCTGCACACTCGGAGGTCCTGGGTTCGAGTCCCGGGTCGGGCTAAGTTTAGTTATTAAGTCTTTCTGTATAGTAAGTCTCAGTAACAGCCCGGAGTTGGGAAGTTGGCGGGGTTTCACCCCCGTGCCTCGGAGAGCACGTAAAGCCGTCGGTCCTGCGCCTTGACTCTCACTGGTCGTGTCGAGCAGTCGTCCCACCGGAGTATGAGAGTGACAGGAATAGGGAGTGCACTTGTGTCTGCGCGTACACTTGTGCACTATAATATCTCCTGCGCAGTTGGCTAGTCTCAATGAGATTGGCCGCCGTGGCCGGATTCGGCTAGGAGAACATCATCATTGTAATATTAATAATTATTGCAGTGTTCGTATGACATGTCCTTATGGATAATGGTTTGAATGTCACATTTTTTTTTTATTATATGATTAAGTAACAAGTTTACTGTCCATGGTAATATCGGGGGCAAAGGATGTAAGTAGATGCTTAGTTAATATTATTTCCAACAAGTAGTTCTAAACTCCTTACTTTCGTTAAATAATTATTTGGTTTGTCAAAAGTTATCGGAATTCATCATTCTACATTTATGCTGCAAACAAGTATAGTAAGTATCTCATATGATTTTATATGGAAATACCACACACAAAACAAAGGCGACATAGGAATTTGAAAATAGCAATTTGCCTGCATTGAAAATGCTTTGCGTGACAATATAATAATAATTTATACGCAATGAGTAGTAATTTAGAGATCCTTTTTAAAATATCCGTGATATAATATCTCTATTAACAAACTTATACTAGCTAATATATTCGTATTAGCATATAAAACCTAACATTCCTTTTCCTGTAAATAATAAAATGTTGGAACAACACACAACACCATCTAGTTCCACGGTAAGGTACGAGGCTTGTGTTATGTATACCAGATATAGATAGTTGATACACTACACATATATAACTTTTAAATGCATATTTATTATAAACTAATGTACGCCCATGACTGGAGTACAAACATTCACTCTCATCACACAAATGAATGCCCCCAGCGAGACTCGAACCCGCGAACGCTGGCACAGCAAGTAGGGTCACTACAAACTGAGCCAAACGTCGTCAAATCCTCCTTTACGCATATATTTTATTAAAAATATAAATAAGAGTATTTTAACTTTAGTACCACAATCGCATAATATATAGAGACGGTAAAGTGAATATCTCATGCCAACACGTCCATCAACTTAAACCGCTTATCACGATGTCGTGTACATAGAATTGTGTCTGAAACTAATGTAATTAACAGTTATGTTAGATGTTAACCAAAAGAGTTAACTACATTTTGTATATAACAAAACGTTATATAAAAATTTTTTCAAGAGCATAGTTTTTATAAAAACTTAAAAGAAAACGACTTTCAGGCACTAAAATGTAAAAATAACTAAACGGTGGTTTTCATTTAGAATAGATAAGCCGATGCAAAGCCAATTTTAATATATTTCGATTAACTATTAGATATTCATATCTTAAAATATTGTCGGCTGACACCGACTTCGAAAATATCTGATTAGGTATCTATTCCAAATGGAAATATCGTTTAGTTATGTTTTTACATTTTAGTGTCTGGAAGTCGTTTTTTTTTTAAGTTTTTATTTGTCCATTTTTGTGTACACGTAATAAGCAGGTAATTTGTTAGAGGAAAGTTTTTTAATAACATGTTTGATTAAGCAATTTATAAAAAAAAAATTTTTGTTGATTTTAAAAGAAACCGCTTGACTGATTTCGATAAAATTTTTATGGGACCACCTGGGAAGTATACCCTTTTTGAAATAAAAAAAAAATCCAAATTGGTTCAGGTGTCTTCGAGTAATCGGTTAACATACATAAAAAAAAGATTCCGACGAATTGAGAACCTCCTCCTTTTTGGAAGTCGGTTAAAAATATACAAAACAAATGACCATCAATACATTTATTTTAACAAAAATAACAATCTAATAGAACAAAATAAACAGCGTTGATTAGAAGCGTTGAAGATGATTTCTTAAAAGTTTCACGAAAACCAGACAAGTAGTCCTGAAAAGAAACCTCAGTTAAAATATAACAACGATGTAGCAACAAAAGAATACGCTTACACCATTTTTCCTGTCATAACCTCGAATGAAACCCCTTTGTGATTTGACCTTTTCTTCGTATGAATAGAGAACGATTCACGTCTTGATTAAAATGGAAATTTTTATTATTTTGTAAGAAGAGTAAGAAGTTGGCTGTGCTATTTTTAAACCCCCTACGCAAAAACGATGGGGTGTTATAAGTTTGACGAGTCTGCGTGTATGTATGTGTGTGTGTCTGCTGTGGCATCGTAGCTCCCGAACGGATGAACCGATTTTGATTTTGTTTTTTTTTTGTTGGAAAGGTGAATTTGTCGGGAGTTTTCTTAGCTATATTTGATAAAAATCGGTCCAAGATGGTCGGGGTTTTTTTTATTTTTTTTTATGGTATGAACTAGTTATTACTTTTAGGGTTGGAATTTGACAGGTTTACTAATGTACTTTACTTCTTTATCATATAGTTGATTTAATATTAGCTAAATTCAAATTATTTATTTACAATATAGCTACAATAGCATGTTGCCCTTTTAACTTCACACTGCTGGGCACGGGCCTTCCTTCAATACGAGTGGGATTAAGCCATAGTCCACCACGCTGGCTAAGTGCTCGTTAGCAGACATCACTCTAAGGGGGGTGGTAATTATGTAGAAAATAATTTGCACATTAAAGTGTCAAAGGCAATTAATTACTCGTAATACTTTATTAGATTTACGCCAATTTTGACGCTTCTTATGCTTGCACGGGAGAGACCATGTTTGCTGTAAAGCATTCAACACCTCCGGATTTTAAATACACTACAATCCTTTAAGAGAAATGCACGTCATATTAGCAAAACAGCATCCAAATTCGTTTATCAGACCACGAAGTTACCATTCATATATAGTATGAACGTATAGACCGACACTCTTCCTCATATATGTAAGTATTTGGCATTATCATATTATTTTTCGACATCTTATACTAATAGCGTAATCAGCTATCATGGAAAACACTTCCAGAAAGGAATAAAGAGTAAGATATATAGCAGTATTTTTCACGCCTAAACCTAAATAATTAATGATTCTGTTTTCTTCGAAGGTTTAATGATGTAACCTACAAGTACCTATAAATAATTTGAAGTAGAATAGAATAATAATAAAAATAATCGATGTTACTCCACAATAAATATTATGGAGTAGTATCGCGAGTTCTATTCCTGTAGAGTGCAACTTTATATTTGCCATAAAAGTTGAAATCTGGGTATATTCAGGGGATTGACATGAATTTAGGTTATTTTTTCATTCCTAAAATGCCAAAGAGCAGAAACAATTTTATCATATTATTTTATAAATGCCATGAATGTTTAAGATTCCGCTTTGAGAAGCACAAGGAGAAATGCGCTTTTGTCAGGAAAATATTGAAACGTATAAGTATTTTTATAGATAATCCACAAAAGAAAGTACGTTTAGAATAGGTTAAGCGTTTATTTTACCTACAATGTTCAAAACACCTTTTCTTCTCTATCTTCTTCTGTCAAAATATGATTAATGTTATTTTCTCAACTGTAATTTTAAAACATAAAACTTGTCATCTATACTATAATAAAACAGTAAAGGTTGAATGTCTGTACATAGCAAAAAAATGCTAAAAACCGAGTCAGGGGGATGTAAGAAGGCAAATAGAACAAATCCAGATATTTTTTAAATGTTTTGTTTCTCTGTTTGTCTGTTTGTACGGGCTAATCTCCGAATCTATTGAACCGATTTAAATGAAATTTTGCATGGTGGTACCTTATATGCCCGGGCAACATCTTAGATACTTTTTATCCCGGAAAAATGAATAGTTCCCGTGGGATAGTTGAAAAACTATAGTATCTTATACAGCTTACTACACAACAACTTATGCACCTAATTTAGTAAAATTTAACATTCTGATACCTTATATTGCCGGTCAAACAACAGGTTACTTTTCATCCCGGAAAAATGAACGGTTCCCGTGGGCACTAATAGATTTCTATTAGTGTTTTTCTAGAGACGAACCCGAGCGAAGCGAGGGTGAGCCGCTAGTAATATCATAAAATACTTGGAAAGTATTGAAGTAAGTAATTTTATACATATATTATATCGTTGTCACTTTAGATCTAGATGAAATTAGGGTAAATCGCAGAAAAGAGGTTGTTAGGGCGTGTTGCAACCTTCCGTGATATTAAGGTTTCTTTACATCGTAATACAAAGTACTGTGAGCTCAAGTAATTGAATGTCATGTTATTCAATTGTTTTAGACAATATATAATGTCATTGAATCTTTTGCTTCTAAAAGTGGTAGTGAAGTTTGTATGTTTACATAAAATTTGATGTTTTTGCGAACGTTTTGGCATTTTTAGTTTTATTGATTAGGAAAGGGATAAATGAGAAATAGTAGCCGAGTGAAAGCGAAGCAGATTGCTTAAGATAATATAGTCAAGAAAAACATAAAAATACACAAGAGTCTGCTAAATTTCAATTGGTTTCCTTAATCAGCGAAATATGCCATTTGTTTTTGAAAAGTTAAGACGACAGTCATAAGGAAACAATTACCTCAATTCCAAAGAAAAACAAGATTAATTTGGTCAACTGTTAGTAGATCCATAATTACAATAGATAAATATATTATAATTATGTATATAATATATAAATATATGTATTATAGTCTATCAAGTTCTCAAACATGCATATTAGGTTGTTCTGTTCTTGAACCACTCAAAGTTAAAGATTTATCCTAGACCTCGAACCTGTTACTTTCAACCTATTATAAAGACATGATAATAAACACGTTGTAATCAGCCTTTTTTACGTCTCACTGCAGAGCGCGGGCCTCCTTTCATAGTACATAGCCCACCACGCTGGCCAAGTACGGGTTGACGGACTTCGCATGTCTTTCGAAAGCTTGCTAGGTTCCCTTAGACATGCAGACATAGGTTTATTCACGATGTTTTTTTTTTCACTTAATAATCAAGTTTGTTTCGCACATGAAAACATCATAGGTGCGAGACCCAGTATTTGAATGCGCTTCATTTGCTTCCAAGCAAGCACTTTACAATTGGACTACCAACGCTATAATATAAAATAATACCCATAAATTATAACAAATCTGGGGAAAAGTAACCAAAAAAGTTCGTTTGAAATGTCAGCTATTCCGCGGTTTATTCTATAAAATGTCTTTCCAATAAAGGTGATATATTACCCATTAAAATAATATATGCAATGATTTTGATATACATCCTTTGAACACCTTCAAGAGCTTTGAAAAGTTTTTGGAGTTTTCAACTGTTTAGACCTGAGATGTTTTTAACGCTTACCTATTTATTTTTATTAACTGACTTTGAAAAAGGAGGAGGTTCTCAACTCGTCGGAATCTTTTTTTTATGTATGTTCACCGATTATTCGAAGACGCCTGAACCGATTTGAATTTTTTTTGTTTCAAAGGGTATTTATTACTTCCCAGGTGGTCCCATATTTTTATCGAAATGGGCCGAGCGGTTTTTTTTTTAAATCAATCAATAAATTGTTTAATCGAATATGTTATTAAAAAACTTTCTTCTTACATATTACCTGCTTATTACGTCTACACCAAAAATGGAAAAATAAAAACTTTGAAAAACTTGACTTCTTGACCTACGAGTATTCACTACTTATTGTATTTTTTATGGATCTTCATTTAAAACTTAACAATAATTATAAGTCAATCTATAATCACGAGTTTCACTGTTAACTCGTAATGATAAATAATAATTTAATAAACGAGATCTAGAATATGAAGTAAAGTATGATAAAGATATGTGACGAGTGCTATCTTAATCTTACTCAATTAAATATAATCTAAAGTACATTTAAATAGGGTTTTCCAAATAAATACAAGAAATAACACGCCGGGATTCGTTCAAGTACATTGCCTACAAAATCGGCTATTCAAGAGATTTATACGACAGTCGCTTCATCGAAAACATATATTTAGGATCAGAAGAAACAGGTTTAAATTACTTTTAAACATCCTATTTTAAACCTTAAAAACCCAAAACTAAAATATTTAGAACTATAACATCTAAAACATGACACAAATATTACTTTAAACACAATACAACAATGTAACAACAATAAATACTTAAAAAGAGCTCACGTACCCGCATTTTTCAACTTCATTATCGGAAGCTCCCAGCGCTACGCTCGTTGACAAACAAATGATGTGAAATATTGAGTACGGGTTGCCATAAAGAAATAATGGTTAATGTAGTAGGTTTGGAAGCTGAGTTACTTATACGAGCTCGTAACACTAATAATATTCTTGACCCAATTTCGTCCACAGTAGTCACTCACTGAGACCTGTGCAGGAGATTTTAAAGTGGATACTGCACAAGTGTTTACACAAACCCAAGGGAATTTTCTATCAAAGAATAGAGATCAGGGTTAGACTGACGACTTTACGTGCTCTCCGAGACTTGGTATACCAACTAACTAACTTTGGGTGTTGCTGAGAATTTCTCGACAGAAACCCTTAATAAATATATTTGACCCGACCGTGAACTGGATCTCAGGATCTTCGGATCTGTAATATTATTTGAATAGAGTATATCTAGAGAAAGTAATACATTGAAATTACAATTTAATATACTTAATTATGTATACACAACTTTTGTTTATTGAATTGCGGCAAGATGCTAACCGCATTCCCCCGCTGAATGGCTATGCTGATTCTTTAAGCGAAAAACGAACCAGGAAACTGCTATTTAAAATATTAGTTTAAAAAAGTCAATTGTAAGAAATATCAGTTAGGTAAAAGTATATAAGAAGTAAACAAAATATTTTTTTTAAAGCAAACGTTCATGAAGTTTACGAAAAAGTTTCCAGATAAAGTTTATTTGTTAAAGAACGTAAGGCAAACATTTGTAATTACGACTTCGAAACTTTTGAGATACTTTGCTGAAGTTTACTTTTAATCTGTTAGCTTTATTTTTAAGCCACTTGTTTTGTTTCTGATACGAGTATAATATTGTTTCTGATATAAGTATCATGATGGAGTACCAACGACTTCAGATGGTCATCCATTTTACAATAAATTTAGTTTTTTTTCGCCTGTTTATATATGTAGTTTATATTTGCTTCATATATTTGTATGGAAGTAGCAACACTTGTTCTTCTGTTGGCGACACGTTTGGTCAGTTTGTAGTGATCCTACTTGCTGTCACAGCGGTCGCGGGTTCGAGTCCCGCTGGGACATTCATTTGTGTGATGGGGACGAATGTTTGTACTCCAGTCATGGGTGTTTATATTTATAATATGTACGTATTTAAAGTTATATATGTGTAGTGTATCAACTATCTGGTATCCATAACACAAGCCTCGTAGCTTACTATAGAACTAGATGGTGCTGTTTGTTAATGTCCAAACGCATTCTTTTAAAAAAAAATTGTTTATTATAAAATTAGATTTTTAAGAACATATCACTCACAAAGATGCTTATAATTAATTAGTCTGTGCCATAAGATAAAGGTAGGCTTATAATTTATATTAAATTAAAACGTACATTAGGGAAGTCGTCCGGGAACACAATTAATGGTTCAAATTCACTCATACCTTTTAAAGAACCTCGGATGATGGAAAAGGCACAACACCTAAGGCACTCGACATTTTCAAATAATTTTAATATATGTATTTCATATTTTCTATGCTAATGGTATTGGAAGTAACATTTACATATAGTAAGGACTAGGTTTATATATATACATGAAAACCTTTGGTTCTGTAACAACTAAACCTTCAAGACATGTAACACCTCAGTCTCTCCCGTGACCATGGATGCTGTAAAGCATTCGAAACGTCGGGAACCAAAAATCAAAATAAATCTGCGAAATAATCCCAAAAGATAGTTTAATTTAAAATGTCAAATATTCGCGTAAATCTAAGAAAGTATTATGGTAGCCATTCTCATTTAATAATTACTTATATTTTTTTAATTAAACCTTTTTCAACTGGTAATTTTGTAACTCAATAACTATATATTTAGCCTATTCTGGGATTCGAACCCGGATTCTCCAGATCAACAGACATATGGCACCAGATCAACGAGGCAGGATAATTTATAAGTTGCTTATGTGATACAATATACATGTGATAGTCAAAATCTTGTTATAAATCTCTCGTGGATCAAGTACATGGTTTTTATGGCTGCATATTCAGACGATCATATGTCGTTATATTTGACTTTAATATTTAAAGGGAAACTGTACCCGGCTCGAAGGACCATCATTTATGTAAATTATTTAAGATCAGACCTAACTAGGTCTATGAAGCTTCAATAATACACTCCAATCGAATAAATGTACGTATATTTTTGTGTAAAGTAAAATTTTCAATCAAGTAATCTAGATCCTGTCTTCGAGTATGTCTGTTAAAGGACATGAGGCATTGTCGAAGCATTTGTGTTTGATCAAACTCTATAATATATCAGCCGTAGATGAATAGTTGTAGTGAGATCCAATGAGGAAGATATTAATAATTTATTATCGATGACTAAGAAGTGATAAGCACTTTATTATTGAAATATTATTAAGTGTATTGCTTATTAGTGTTAGAAGAGAATAAAAGATCACTTAAGAAAAAAAAGTTATATAAATGAAAAAGTTTAATTAAACTTCAGGTTTAAAGTGACCTTTAGTGAAATAATTTGGTGAGCTTGCCAATATGGTTACGAACGTGCTTAATGACTATTTCATGCCTCCAAATCTATACTTCATATACATATGTTACCTCGAACTAGGTCAAATTAGAGAACTTCGAATTTTGTATAAATACATTTCTTTATTATTGAAAATAAACATGCCAAACTGATAAAATGTAAGAGATTTCAAGAAAATTTCTAAAATTTCTTTCGTGATATGTAAATACATAAGATATTTAAAAATACTTGAAATAGTAAATGAAATAAGAAAAGTAATTAATGTAGAAATTTTAAGTAAACCATTAAAATTAAGTACATTTATATATATATATATATATATATATATATATATATATATATATATATATATATATATATATAAATGTATATGTATTTTGAATAACCTATTAATTACGTGTCAAAATATGTAGAAATAGTTTTTGGATACCAACATTTACTCACCGAAGCCCAACACGTACTTTATTTTTTTAAATAATTGCTGTATTATATAAACGCTTCAATAGTATAGTGGCTAGTATGTATGGTTGAACATCCGCAGATCCTGGCTTCGAGTCCCGGGTCGTGCAAAGTTTAACTATTTAATCTTTCTATTAAGAAAGACAGCCCAGAGTTGGTAAGTTGGCGGCGTTTCGACCATGTGCCTCGGAGAGCACGTAAAGCCGTCGGTCCTGCGCCTGAACTTTTACCGCTCGTGTCGAATTATCGTCCCATCGGAATTTGATTGACAAGAATGGAGAATGCATGTGTTTTCGCGTACACTTGTGCACTGTAATATCTCCTGTACAGTTGTCAAGTCTCAATGAAATTGGCCGAAATTGATCTGGAAAACTTCATTGTCATCATTAAATAAATTAATAAACCCTAAACCTTCGACCAATAAGAATAATTCAAACGAATAAATTACATACTAATAACTCATAGTCATAAGCGTAAAGTATTTTTTGATACATAGGTCCCCAAAAGTAAGACTCATATTTCTTTTTTTATTTTAGATATTATGTTCTTGCAGAGTTATAAAAAGCTTCTTAAACATACATATATTTGGGAAATGCTATTATTTATACAAAATTATTTTTCCTGTTGGTAAAATGTATGTGTAAATATTTTATTTTGCTTTTAACTTCAATTATTAAAAAAAAAACTAAACGTATGAAATCCATTTTGCACGTATCAGATTTGCATCTGATTTAAAAAAAGTAAAAACAAAAATAGAAAAAAATTTAAACTAGTTAGATTGCTAGCGAGCTCATCACTTTCAAACCTCCAGTAATAAGTCGCGTGTTTAAGGATGAGGCACGTACGAATACTTGAGCGATCCATTTTTCTTGTACGTCTATTTTCCTTTATGAATCTCCTTTTAAATAAAGATTAAAATATGATGATGAAACAAAAAGTTGAGAAGAAAAGACTATTTTAAAATATACCAAAATACAATATGTATAATGTACATTACAATATACATGCATGGATATGAGATAATATTCTAATACAAGCTACGAAAATCCCATGGAATAAAGTATGGGAATTTACATATAAATTTTTGTAGGGATGCTGTGTGTGATTTAAATTTGTAAAATGTTATAATTAACATAACCTTCCTTTTATTTTCTTTAATTTAATATGAGGAAAATTTCAACATATATTATTTCAGCTATTTTCTTATATTATTCCTACTTATATATTAGTACCGTACTAATTTATGTTACTATATCCTACTAAATAATTAACGAGACAGGACTACGAAGTCCAGTCATAGGTAATGCACTTGCTCGGAGAACCAAGTTCGAACAATCAGTTTTCACGGGTTTCGCATCTCTAATATGATTATGTACGTAGTAACGTATCATTTCAACATGTTTATCACTTGTAACAGTGTAAGAAAACTTTGCTAGGAATCCTGCATGTTTGTAAATACCTATAAGTTTTCGAAGATTTTCGAAGGATATAAAAAGGTTTTCAACTCGCACTTGGCCTGCGTGGTAGACTGTGGCCTGGTTGAGGCCCAGCAGTGGGATGTTAAAAGGGCTGAACTATCCTACTAATTGAATGTAAATTTGAATAGATACATTGAACGAATTTAACTAAAACTTGACATGACTCGAACACTCACTAAGGATAATGTAAAAAAGAGAAATATTATGCATCGGACATACCCAAAGTATATATATATATATATATATATATATATATATATATATATATATATATATATTGTATATATATATATATGCGCGAAATGCAGCAGGCTACCATCATCAAGTGGTATTAATATTTGCACTCGGAGAAAAATAATGTGCATGTAAATTAATATTATTATCTTTACATGAAAACTTGTTGTTAAAATGTTACGTCATCCACATTTCACGTAGGCATAGTCACGATTAAGCTAGTTGCTGTTATTGTTGCTTCAAAATTATACATATTAAAAACAAGGTCTTTCATTAAAAATTAACAAAATAATACGAATTACAGTTGTATGTATAAAATGCTATAATTATTTCACTTTTACATTTAATCAAGTTATAATTGATTTTTATTAAATAATCAGATTGACAAAAACAGCCCCAAATAAATGTAATAAATAATGAATGAGAATTATAAGAAATTAATAGGTAAGCCAGTTCAATTAATTGCTTAGTGTTAACTCTACCATTTTAATGGCAAATAAATTCTAGTATTGAAACAATTTGTTTTACAAAGCCTAAACATCTACAATGTGATAAATAATTTGTTTGCAAAACCGACAATTTGACATAATGGATTGAGTCGCACAGCTGGTTATTCTAGGGACAAACCCAAATGTTTGAAACCCTTGGGAATTATGCTATCGTTCTCAGTATATTTTTAAACTTAAGTAAAAAAATATTTTATTTCTATTTTACGTTTGATTATTATAAGATTCATTTATTTCTCAAAAGAATACAATTCACTTACTAAGAAACATTAGTTTTACGTAGGTAGCATTGTAAACGGGCAGCTAATATTTATATAAAAAATAAAATATATTTTGCGGATAAAACAAACTATTTTATAGATTAGAACTCGGAATAAGAATACTGGAAGTGGCTTTAGATAGAAGAAGAAGATAAGATAAAAAGATAAGAGAACTACCTCATATAAAAAATATCATTAGTCGCGCTGAGGTCAAATTCTGACCAAATTCAGCCCCCATATATTTATTTAGTCGTAAGTAATAGCTTTTGATTTTTGTTTTTTCCTATTGTAATAAAAAATAATAATAAAGAAAAGATGTTTGTTTGAACGCGATAATCTCTGAAACTACTAGTATCGAACAAATCTTACCTTTGCGACTTACCTTGTTTTGCTCGAGTGTGCCCCTAAATGTTCATCTGTATACTTAGTTTCATCCAAATCCGTACAGCCCTTTAGGCGAAAAAAATGATAAAATTTGTGACGGATATAAATTGCATCTTAGGCAATGGGCATTACAGTGTACAATACAATCCTATCGGTATAACAAATACATTATAATTTAATTATTATAAATAAAAAAAAGAAGTCATTTATTGGTAGGGAATAAAAAATAGATAAAATTTTAATTATAAACATCTATTTTCTGCGACATAAAATCTTACAACTAATAGCATGAATTAAGTTACTAAAGATTACTTACATTAACACCAATTTAACTGTCACTTATGTCTCGATCAGATTATGAATCATACGACAAATATGTATATGTATGTACGTATATGTATCACACAAAGTTAACGTTAGTTACAATGAAAACTAATCCATTTAGTACTCGTAACAAATTAAAGACTTTAAAATCAAGCCCGCGCCTTTTATAAATCTTCACCACGGCCGCTATTTGATCGAATTAATCGATTCTACTTTGTAATTTAGAACTTTGTAACAACCTATTGATATTCTGTGCAAGTATTGTAACCCTTTTAAATGTCGTCTTTGAGACTTTTACATCAAAAATTATGAAAAGTCTTTAGTAGACAGAAATAACCCAATTATGGTAGAAAATTATACAATTGACTAATGTTATTTGTTTACAAGTAACATCAGCTTTTAGGTAATCATAAAGAAGAATCTTTGTTAATAATGCTGAGTATTTTAGAAGAAAATAGAAAAATATAGTGCTTATAAAAAGAAATGGAAGTAGTTTTTTGGCGATAAGCGAAAAATGGAATATAAGATCGTTACAAGTAACCTCCATTTCTCATTTTTGTGCTGTACTCAGAATGTTAATATAAAGAGAATATTTTTTCAAAATGTTTTCCAATGTAACATTTTAAATTTTAAACAAAAGCTTCAACCTTATTTTTTGCTTTATTTTCGTTTGTTTGAACGCGCTATCACCCGAACTATCAGTCCAATTTGAAAAATTCTTTATAAAACTTTTAGCCTATTTCATGTGGCATAGTGACGATGCTGTTGAGTTTTTACTAGCATTTTATCTAACAGAATGCTCTTGGTTAAAGTTCAATTATTATTCTTGACCAGACCAAAACAAAACCTATATTAAGGTTAATAAAATATTAACCAGTATGAGAATCGAACTTCATACCATTCCAGTAGATTTTGTAGTTCCAGTACTAGTTAGATACATACACCACCGTCTCAGTCGAATAATAAATGGGCAGATTATTTTCATATGCGTGTCTTCTAAACTCAAGGTAAGAAATATGCTTGCTACCAGAGAATAATGGTGAATCTGTTGAAATTTTTCTAAGGATCCGAAGTGGCCATCTCGAAAATATTTTTGTTTCTGTGAGAAAGATCTATTTTCGGTTAAGCATTCATTGTGATTTTAAGACTTTATTTTTTACTAAACCTGTCTCCTACAAAGATAACGAAGCCTATGTTGTTATCATAACACTTTAATCTGCTAATAAAAATATCTCATTAATTTACTTCAACAACTAGTAAAACCAAATACAATTGAAGCTAGATTTTATTTCCTAGGATTTTTATAAATAACTGGAGCATTATTTAGGTTTGAATGAACGTGTATATATATATATATATATATATATATATATATATATATATATATATATATATATATATATATATGTGTGTGTGTGTGTGTGTGTGTGTGTGTGTGTATATATATATATATACACGTATAATACATACATAAAAATCATGATCGAATTTCGGTCACGATAGCCAATCTCACACTAGCCATGTTTCCAGGAAATGAGCGCAGTCAGTGTAGTGCGCTCTTTATTCGATTCCCTCTCAAAATCCAATGGGCCACAGTCTACGCGTTATTCGAGGCACGGGACGGTTTACTCAGTTACGTACTACTACTGAAAAATGTTGGATCGAAAAACCCAATAACTATTATTACGAGTCTATTTCAGAAGTAGGTCAGGTAGGCCAAGTAAAATTCGGTGTAACAACACACAGTTTTTATTATTTTATACAGAGTTAGTGTAACGCCTCAAACGACATTACAAAAAAGATTGACGCATTATTTAAGTCATGAACAAAATACAACGCTGCTCCCGCCCTTTTTCCACTCAAGATGACAACGTCAGAAAACTCAAATAAATATTTTATATCAGAATACATATAAATCCTACTTTATATCTATACATATAATAAAATTCTAACTGAGTCAAATCTGTACATTAATTATTTGTTGGAAAATCTTATTGAAATAGACATTATTATCGATACAGAAGCCGAATCTATAGTTTTTAGAATTTTTGTCTGTCTGTCTGTCTGTTACCGCATCACAGAATAACTACTGGACGGATTTTGATGAAATTTGGTATGGTCATAGCTGATTATCCGGGTCAACATATAGGATACTTTTTACTGCGGGAAAATATGTTATCTCTGAGAAATCTATACTAAATGTTAAAACGTTATTAGGGACGAACCTGAGTGATGCGAGGGTGAGTCGCTAGTATTATATATAAATTCAAAATATTTTTGTTACTAGGTCTTTCTTTTAGGCAACAACAGAATGCATCGATGCGAATTTGCCATTATAAGTAATGTGCCGCAGAATGTGACAAATATCACTTTTATCTCAGTATCCTTACAATAAAAATCCCTCGAAGAATAATAGGGCTAGAAATATTAGTTTTCATATACATGAAAAATAGGCCAGCAGAGTTTTGGTACAACATAATATTATAGGAAAATGTCTAGTTCCAATAAAAACAACATTAGGAGTTTGAGTTCAACTAACCATATTTAAATTTTATGCCTGATATCTACTCAAATGAAGTACCAAAAAGAACTTTAAGAACTAACGGAGTTGGACGAATAACTTTTAGTTTGAGAATTTCTATTGTTTTCCAAGTGTTACGGGAAAACTGAGATTAAAGTTGAAATATGTATATTGTATAGCAATACACCGGTCCCGACTTCTTATTAAATAACTTCTATACTCATAACTTTACCGATACTTTTTTACTCACGACTTCCAAATATCCAAATTTATTCTACATTTAAGATACAAGAAAGATTTTCGATACAAAACTACCCTTTAAATGTACATGTAAATCTGTGAATTAAAAAAAATGGCATTTGTTTGTTTCTTCATCCTCATAACAAATTCCATCAAAATCAGATTAACCGTATTGATAGTCAGAAAAACCCAAGATTTTTAATTTTAACATTTGGCTGACATTGCCTACCATTACATATGAATGGTTTGTTATATTTGGTACTGGTTCAGGCTCGCGGATTCTCCCGCAGTACGTACGTAACGTATTATGTACACAACATAGACCCCAAAACAATAGTTATTAAAAAAGTTGACTGTTTGTCCGTTTGCCCGTATGACTGTTTGTCTGATTTTGTATGCGCGTTTCACGCGAAAAGTAATGAACCGATTTCAACGAAATTTGGTGAAGTGTAACTTATTACTCGATTCAATATTTAGGATACCTTTTACGACAGGCAAATTATTCATTCCCACGGGAAAACATAATAACTGGTTCTATCAAATTGTCCTTAGAAATTTATATGGCTAACCTTAAGAGATAGATCAAAACATTGTACAAGAAAATTGTAAGTCTTAAAAAGGTCTATAGAAAACTTCTCAATAGTATATGTCTATCTCCTAAGGTACACTCGCTATAACTATTTTCATTATTATATATTACTGTGTGTTTTATTATACATTATTTATTCTATCATAAATATACTAAAACTGTAGAGGTCGAATGTCTGTACATAGAAAAAAAATGCTAAAAACCAAGTCAGTTATCTTCTTACATCCCGAAAGAAGAAAAATAGAACAAATCCAGATTTATTCAATTTTTTTGTTTCTCTGTCTGTTTGTCTGTTTGTACGAGCTAATCTCCTAAACTATTGGAGCGATTTAAGTAAAATTTTGCATGGTCGTACCTTATATCCTCGGTCAACATGTAAGATACTTTTCATTCCGGAAAATTAAAGAGTTCCCGTGGGGATAGTTAAAGAACTATAGTAACTTATACAGCTTAGTACACAACAAATTATGCAGCTAATTTAGTATTTGGCATGCTGATACCTTATATTGCCGGTCAAAGAACAGGTTACTTTTCATCCCGGAAAAATGAACGGTTTCCGTGGGAACTAATAGATCTCTATTAGTATTTTTCTAGAGCTAGTTAATATTAAAATCATACAGACAAAAAAATTGACACTTTTAAAACTACATAATACCTTTGTTCATAATACGCCTTCGTATAAAACGGACAACGAACAAAACGATGGTATGAAATGGTACTAAAAACAACCGAAATCCTAAACACATATTATTTGGATTACTCTAATACCGCACTATCGCGCCATTTAGTACGGTTAAATAGTAGCTGAGCTTGCAACCAAATAACAGAGATAGAGAGAATACAGATAGAATGAATATACCGTTATCGATATTTCTTTCCGACTACAGCTAAGCCCAAAAGAGGGTTATGTATTTAACGTGTATGTTTGTATATAATATTATGTCCGACTCGTATATTGCCTCGTAACGGCTGAACCAATTTTTATGAATAATACGTGGTTAGATTCTTTTCAATAACGTGAGTCATAGAGTACATTAAAATTTAAAAATATATAAATAGCAGCACATAATATTATGTTTATATATAATCTTGTTTCAATCGTTTTAGTACGCGTTTTTAACCGACATCCAAAAACAAGGAGGTTCTCAATTCGTCGGAACCTTTTTTTTATATATGTTCACCGATTACTCGAAGACGCCTGAACCGATTTGGAAAATTTTTGTTTTGTTTGAAAGGGTATACTTCCCAGGTGGTCCCATATAAATTTTATCGAAATCAGTCGAGCGGTTTTAAAAAAAAATCAGCAATAAATATATTTTTTAAACAAATTGTTTAATCGAATATGTTATTTAAAACTTTCTTCTTACAAATTACCTGCATATTACGTCTACACTAAAAATATAAAAATAAAAACTTTAAAAAAACCTACTTCCAGGCACTAAAATATAAAAAATAACTAAACGGAGGTTTTCATTTAGAATAGATACCTAATCAGATATTTTCGAAGTCGGTGCCAGCGGATAATATTTTAAGATATGAATATCTAATAGGTAAATATATATTTTACGTATCAAAATATATTAGATTTCCTATGCGTCGGCTGGCACCGACTTCGAAAATATCTGATTAGGTATCTATTCTAAATGAAAACCTCCGTTTAGTTATTTTTTACATTTTAGTGCCTGGAAGTCGGGTTCATTTATTTTTTTAAAGTTTTACACAGTCGGTTTTTTTGTTTTTACATTTTTTTTCACACCTCTTACACTTCGAAAATATGTATTTCTTCTTCTTCTCTCTGCCCATTTCCCAATCACTTGGGGTCGACGCAGTACATTTTCTGTACTGCTGAAAGGATTTGGCAAAAGTTTTACGACCGGCCGCCTGCCTGACGTCAACCCTCCTTGGGAATGCTATTGTTTCTTTGTCTGAATGATATCGCGGAAGTCTTGTAATATGCACTTTCGATTTTGTTTTATTTTAAAATATTTTTTTATACTATTACTCAAAGTTTTAATATAATTTTCGTATATATTTTGATATAAATTTTAATCACACAATAAATTTTGTTTTGACGAAATTTTTCGAAAATATGTGTTTATCTGTTTGTTATTTCTCAAAATTCAAAGCAGTCTATACTTCCGTCTCGCCGCCCCACACTGCGGGTTTTGATAGTTTTGCTACTATGATAAATACAAAAATTTATTTGATGTGTTGGTCTTTCCTTATTATTCTAATCACAATTACGAGATAGAAATCACTGTTATCTTTTTTTTTTGAAAAAGCTTATTCCAAGACATGAATTGAGTTCCCGTGGGATAATCTCATCAAAACTTTCTTAAGATTGAAAATTATTTAATAACTGGCATCGTTAAAAAAACATATTACCATAAATAATTATCACTTGATACTTTAATATTATTGTAATGTGGTATGAAAATTTCATATCGATAAAGTAGATATGTACATCACTAATTGAATTAATTGTCCATAAAACCAGTAATTGTAGCGCGGCACTATTGCCATTATTAGAGTTTTTTTTTTTTATATTTCTATAATGTATTGTATTCAGAACTACTTTACAAAGACTAATTAGATACTTACAGCCATTGTTAAGTTTCTTTTATGTTTTCAATAGAAAGGGGTAAAGAAATATGTAAACTTTTTTGTTTGAATAAAAAATAAATATGAAATAATGAATGGGGCGAAATGTAGTAATGTATTTAAATATAAGTTTTACAATTTGAAGGCAGTGGCACTCCAGTGGTAATATGCTCGCTTGGGAAACCGAGGGAAGCGGGTTCAAAGCCCGGGTCTTGCACCTATGATATTTTCATGTGCGAATCATTTTTAACGTTAAGGAAAAGACAGTTTTATTTTAAAACGATTTAGATGAAGTTCGGTAAAAAGATAGTTTGAGATTCTGCCTGGGAAGTACATAGTTTTTATCCCGGAAATCATCCCTTAAGAGGGCGAAAATGGGGATGAAAGTTTGTATAGGGAAGTAACCTAGGGACGAACAAACCAAGCGACAATGAGTCGCTAGTTTAATATAAATACGCTAGTTAGTTTGGATAGAATTAAGTACATAGAGTGTGACCTAGTAATAGTAATACATAGGCTACTGTTAGGCGTTAGTTATATCTATACATATAATAAAATTGTAACTAAACCGAATCTGTACATTAAATATTTTTTGAAAAATCGTATTGAAATAGACTTTATTATCGATACAGAGACCGAATCTATAGTTTTTAGAATTTTTGTCTGTCTGTCTGTCGCATCATGGGGGAAACCACTGGATATATTTTGATGAAATTTGGTATGATAATAGCTGGTTATCCGGGTCAACATATAAGACTTTTTACTGCGGGAAAATATCTCATCTCTGATAAATAAATACTAAAAGTTAAAACGTAAGTAGAGACAAACCCGAGCGAAACGAGGGTTTGTCGCTAGTGTGACAACATGTTTAGCTCAGTATGTAGTGGTCGAAATAGAAGCTTTTTACTAAATGCATATGAAATTATACACGATACTTGAAAATTACAATTTTTAAAATTTTAATCTGTGTTTGTCAGTCTGTCTGTCTGTATGTCTGTCTGTTTGTTTCGGATAATCTCTGAAACGGCTAGACCGATTCTGACGGGACTTTCACTGACTCATAGCTGATGTTACAAGTAGTAACTTACCTACTTATATTTTAAAAAATAGAAAAAAGAAAAAAAAATCCATGAAATTATGAACAAAATCTGCGTACCTAGGAACATTAAAAATATATTGTAAGGGTTATTTTTTAGTTCTTTTTTAACAGTTTGGTTACACAAAGAAAATATAAAAAAAATGAACATCTCCCATATTTCCAAATGTTACCCTAACAACGTTCATCAGCAATCATACTTCTCTGCTAAGCGTATGGGTTGAAGAGCAACCTTACTCTGTATCTTATTTTTAAATTTCATATAACATACATGTTCCATAAAATATTAAAATTTCCGAGCAAAATTTTAAAAATCATCTTTATCACATAAAATGTATAGAATTGACATTTCCATTAAATTCACGACTATATCATTTTTCAAAGTCTGATCTATTCACTTTACTTTCAGCGAAATATGCTTTAACTTTTATAGAGATTAACGTACCTTGAACTCAAATGTAAAATGTTATTTTAACGCCTTTATTTACACAACATAAAGACATCTTATGTGGGTCAGTGAGTTAAGCACTGTCTAGAATATTGTAAAGACAATTTTTTTTTAATACTAGTGGCTTAACCTTTCTTTGCTCAGAAGCGTCCCTAGGGCTTAGGAATACATAGAGGAGAAACGGTTTAAAAAAATGCACTGCATCACTTGAAGGTATTTAATTAAAAAACTAAATTCTTAGGTTTTACGTATTAGTAGGTATACTCTTACAATGCAGTTTTCAACCGACTTCCTCAAAAAGGAGGAGGTTCTCAATTCGGCTGTATTTTTTTTATGTTTGTTACCTCAGAACTCCGTCATTTATTAACCAATTTGGACAATTTTTATTTTGTTTAAAAGTGTATACTTCCAGATTGACCCCATTTAAATTTCAAAAAAAAATACCATCCCTAAGAGTGGAAAAATAGCTAATGATGAATTTAACCTACTTTTAATTATCATATAGACTTGAAATTTTGCAAGTGTTATTGTTATTCTATTTCCGTTGATAGTACAGTGGTTCGGTATTGTTGACCTGATCTGATGGTAAAGCCAGAAGGTGGATAAGTGGAACTCTTCAACGACTAATAGTAGATACTTTGAGTTTGGGCTTATTTTGTTTAATTTGACAAGCCTAACACGTTAGAATTCTTACTTTGCTACTACTGTCTACACTAAAAAGGGAAAAATAAAAACTTTTTGACAAAAAAATAAAAACCGACTTCGATGTATATATATATATATATATATATATATATATATATATATATATATATATATATACACACAATAAACATGGTCATGGGAGAAAAATATTTGGTTTGAAACGTCAAATCAAAAAGCAAAATGTATCCGAAAAAATATTTAATTTGTTGTAAAATGTCCAATATTCGTGTAAATCTAAGAAAATATAACGTAATCATTGCAACGCTAAAATCTCATATACACGCAACTGGCGATGAGTGCAAATAAAACAATTTGCTTTAGTAGTCCTTGACTTTGCCCAAAATCTTAAGAGTTGTTTGATCCGTTTTCGTTCTTGAGTTTCGTCGAGTGGCTCCTTCTTAATTGTTTATTAAACATTTTAGTTTTCATGAACTTCCTTAATGATTTTCACTATAATACCAATTTGTGTTCGAACTGCGAATACATAATATAAATATATAATTTAATCGTAAGTGTTTTTTATATTGAATTATGGGTGTATTAAAAATGAATATATTTGAATTACAAATATTTTTTAAATATGTACTCGTACATACGAGTATAATAAATTTCTGAGTCAAATCTGTACATTAAATACTTTATAGGAAGTCTTACTGAAATAGTCATTAGTATTGATACAGAGGCCGAATCTATAGTTTTTAGAATTTTTGTCTGTCTGCCTGTCTGGCAACGCATCACAAGAAAAAAACTGGACAGATTTTGATGATATTCGGTATGATGATAGCTGGTTATTGGAGTCAACATAAAGGATACATTTTACTCCGAGAAAAAATTTCACTAACCGTTAATACGTATCTTGGAACAAACCCGAGCGGAGCGAGGGTGAGTCGCTGGTCTATTTTCATAATATTTAGAATAAGTATATTTGATCAACTTGTTGACATTTTCTATATTTATACATTTTCCATTAGAACTTCGCAATTGGTAGAACAACAAAGTTCTCTAGAGAATTCAATTCTAGAATTGTAAACTATGAATATATTAAATAATCCTACATTTTCAAAAGTTAGTAGTAACTCCACAATTTTGTTCTGTGTCTGAGGTTTTGTTAAACACGTGCAAAATGCTGTAAATATGTATTTTGTAAATGATATACGTTTGTGGTGTGAAATAAAGAATTTTATTTCACTGGCTCGAAAGAGCCCGGTCCTTTAGAAGGCGTGGGGAGAGGGACACAGGTCCAAATGATATGATTTTTTATGGAGAAAGTGGGAGGGTTGGAAAGCCATGTTTATAGCTACTTTTGATCGCGAACAAGAATCTCAGTCTCTCGATAAAAGAGGTATATTTATGGTATAAAAAAACTCAAAAAAAATATTAAAAACCGACTTCCAGGCACTAAAATGTAAAAAATAACTAAACTGGGGTTTTCATTTAGAATAGATACTTAATCACATATTTTCGAAGTCGGTACCAGCCGACAATATTTTAAGATAATATGAATATCTAATAGGTAAATATGATTTGGTATTTGGTATAGTAAAATATTATACATTCATTTGTGATGTATTTTACGAATGAAAATAGATTTGCTTTGCATCGGCTGGCACCGACTTCGAAAATGTCGGATTAGGTACCTATCTATTCTAAATGAAAAACCCTGTTTAGTTATTTTTTTCATTTTAGTGCCTGGAAGTCGTTCTTTTTTAAGTTTTTATTTTTCTATTTTTAGTGTAGACGTAATAAGCAAATAATTTGTAAGAAGAAAGTTTTTTAATATCATATTCAATTGAGCAATTTATTTAAAAAAATATTTGTTGATTGTTTTAAAAAACCGCTCAAACGATTTCGCTAAAATTTAAGTGGCACCACCTGGGAAGTATAACCCTACGAAACAAAAAAAAATCCAATTCGGTTCAGGCGTCTTCGAGTAATCGGTGAACATACATAAAAAAACAAAGATTCCGACGAATTGAGAACCTCCCCCTTTTTGGAAGTCGGTTAAAAACACACAAGGAAATTCAATTGATATGAGTTTATGAGTGACATACATAAGTATGCTTCTGATTACATAATACATATATAAGGATGAACACGAGTGAATTGAGGAGGTACTCGTAAGATATTTTATTATAACAAATATTGAACTTTATTTTGGTTCATACTCATTTCTGCAGCAGAATTATGATATATAACTAACAACTTACCCTTGCTCCGCTCGAGTTTGTCCCTAGTTACGTTTTAACGTTTATGGGATATTTTCTCGCAGTAAGAATTATCCTATATGTTGACCCGAACAACCACCTATCATCATACCAAATTTCGTCAAAATCGGTCCAGTGGTTTTCTCGTGATGCGTTCACAGACAGACAGACAGACAGACAGACAGACAGACAGACCGACAGACAAAAATTCTAAAAACTTTCGACCTCTATATCGACAACAATGACTATTTCAATAAAATATTCCAAAATTATTTAATGTACAGATTCGGCTCAAAATTTTATTATAATATGTAAGTATAGATATTCCGATCGCCGATCAAAATAGGGCGATAAACGATTTAGGACGAACTATGCTGTAAATATAATAAAGTTAACTAAATATTTTCAATAGGCTAGGTAATGGATTTTACCGCCGAATCTACACGAAATATGTATTAAATTTAGCGAAATAGAGATGTTTATTAGCGACAAAACGTCAAAATCCCTGGTTCATTTGATTAACAGTTAACTTCGATGATCTATCCAGAACCGTCTAAATTTTAAACTTTTCAATAATTGCTGTTTTCAGGCATTCATTTAAATAGTGTTGAAGTTTATGGCAAATATTTATATACTTACTTATCTTCTCTTCATAAAAGAGTGCTTTTATCATATCAAAATTATATTATATACTAGCGAATTACCACCCTAGGTCCGCGTCCGTAGGTGCCTTTTATACAGTAATTGTAATATTTGGGTGTGCGTGCGTGCGTGCGTGCGTGCGTGCGTGCGTGCGTGCTTGCGTGCGTGCGTGCGTGCGTGCGTGCGTGCGTGCGTGCGCGCTTGCGAGTGTGTGTATGTGTGTGTGTTTTACTCCTTCACGCAGAAACAGCTTGACAGTTTTAGATGATATTTAGTACATACGAGTATATACCCATACACTATGCTCGATCCTTAAGTAGCAAATAGACTACTGATAGGCACGTAGGGAAACACTTGAGGATAAATTGTTACTATAAAATAAAACAATAATACTTATATCCTAAATTAGAAGTTTTAGAAAAAAGACACAACAAAAGAATATATTATTAAACAAAATATATTACAGAAAACACCGATAATCAATTCATTCAAAATCCATTCGTTAAATAAATGATATTAACATATTCGAGATATAGAAAAACAGGCGTATATATAATCTTAAAACCGAACACTTTTTCTAACACGGATATATAGTAATACAGTTCCATAAAATATGTAAGCAATAGGCCATTTTGTTGGGATAATATTCTGTATTTCTATGCTTTGTGCGACCCCTATTGTTCAGATAAGAGAAAACCACAATGGAACTAATTTTTCACGCTGATGTCGCTGTATTGCGTTTTGCTTATAACTATATACATACTATAATGGCTAATATTTTGAAACTGAAAATTTGCAAGCGACGAGTGTCATACGAGCTCACTCCCTCTCTCGTTAACCTTTAACTAGCATTGCCCGCGGCGATGCCTGCATTTACTTACGTGTAACAGCTCCACTCCTAAGTGTAGCAGCGTGGTGCTAGATAGGCTATGATCTTCCTCCATAAATCTATACATATAATAAAATTGTAACTAAGTCGAATCTGTACATTAAATATTTTTCTGAAAATCTTATTGAAATAAACATTATTAACGATACAGAGGCCGAATCTATAGTTTTTAGAATATTTGTCTGTCTGTCTGTCTGTTACCGCATCACAGAAAAACCACTGGAGGGATTTTGATGAAATTTGGTATGGTGATAACTGGTTATCCGGGTCAACATATAGGGTACTTTTTACCGCGGGAAAATGTCTCATTTCTGAAAAAAAATTACAAAAACTGCAATGTAAGAGCATACTTATATCGACGGGTGAAAGGCTATTTGGCTTATGCAATAAGCTTTTTTGCGGAGCCTCCATGACTTTTCTGGATTTAATCATGTCTAAGAAACACAGTCAGGGTCTCATTATAGACTGTGAATTGCTAAGTTTTAACTATAATATTTATTTTATATAATATTTATTTAATAAAATTATTTTTTTAATAAAACATACAAAACAATTTATATAAAATCCTCTTGAAACCCAACTCCAAGACCATTGACACATAGATACTGTCGATCTAAAGACGAATCGTTTCACGTCGAATAACTTATACCGATATCGAAATTGACAAGAAACTGAAAGGTATAATACTACGTATAATACTCGTATTTGAGTAATATCTCGGATGTTGACTCTCAGTATAGAATCGAATCCCAGTAGCAACTGGATATATAAAAATTCTAGATGTGTTTATTATAATACTTTCTTAGACTTACGCGAATATTTTATATATTATTATTGTCGCGATTTTATTTTACATTTTGGTACCAAAGCTTTACAGCCAATATGATCACTGAAGGGACTAAGGTTTTAGATGTCTCAAAAATCAATATGTAGCTGTTACAGACGATTACAATTTATTGTATAAATTTTTAAAGTGTATTTATTAAATTGTAATTTACAGTATCGATGGGCATTTAAATTTATCTTTAACTCACATTATTATAGATGGCGGTTTTAACACTATATATGTTCCAGATTAAACTGCAACCATTATTTTTATGGTCGATATTAATTCACCAAATGGTCAATATAAAAATGAAATAGACTTTGTACTATCAAACCAACCCAAATCGATCCAAAACCTAGAAATACTAAATTTAAATTATCCATCTGACCACAGGATGATCAGGTCCACTCTGGTACTATCCAACATAAAAGAAGTAGAGCAAATTATAATAATAACAGTAGTAGAACTTTAGTAAACGAGATAGAAGTAAAACAATTTCAAGAAAAATTGGACCAACACAGTTCAGCACATTTCAAAATTAAAATAAACAATATATACAGACACTATTCAAAACTGCTATGATAAAATAGTCAATTGCATTAACACAAGTATAAAACTAACAAGCATCACCACCAAAAATCATAGAAAGACAAAAATATCAGAGCGCTCGAAAGCTCTCATAAAAAAAAGGGAACGAATTCAAACAACGAAATTTAAAACAAGAGCTATAAAAAACCAACTCAAGGCATTATATAAACTTACCAGTGAATACATAAGAATCGACTACCAGAACCATAGAAAAAATACTCTACAAAGACATCTATAAACCACTGGTAGCTTAAAGAAAGCTCGCAAAGAGTTACAAACACACGTAACTTGGACCAACGAACTGGACCACGAAGGTAAAAAATGTCAAAACAGAAGGGATATCATAAAAATGGCAACCGAATATTATAAAACTCTATACGACATTCCAACACCGCTAAACGCAGTACACCGAACGGCAGAAGTAATATCAAACGCAAGCTCCACCTCTAACATGACACCTATAGATCAAACAGAAATACTCAATAGCATCAAGAATCTAAAATTAGATAAAAGCCCAGGACCCGACGGCATAAGAATAATTGAAACAACTATTACTCCAATACAATGGTCAAACTCGAATATAATACTGATTTAGAAAAAGGGTAACCCGTGCGATATCTCAAATTACCGATCTATAAGCCTACTGCCAAGCCTCTACAAATTATTTTCAACAACACTAGAAAAAAGAATAAACTCTACAATTCAAAAACAACAACCTGTAGAACAAGCAGGCTTTCGTAAAGGTTTTTCTACAATCGATCATATACATACTTTGGAGTTATTGATTGAGAAATAATCAGGAACAGCAGGGACCTCTATATATCGCCTTTATAGATTACCGGAATTCTTTCGATACACTACTACACTCGAGTATCTGGGAAGCGCTTAGGATACAAAACGTGGATAGACAGTATATTGAAGTTTTAAAAAATATATACGACAAATGCTCAAGTACAGTAAAATTAGAAACATCAGGGCCACAAATATTAGTAAAAAGAGGCGTACGACAAGGCGATCCACTTTCCCCAACACTTTTTATTTCAGTGTTAGAAAATGTATTCAGACAACTACAATGGAATCTATGCGGCATACTTATAAAAGGCACCTATTTAAATCACCTAAGGTTCGCCGACGATATTGTCATTGTGTCCGAGAGCTCTAAGCAACTACAATATATGATAACCACCTTCACTCTGCTAGTATACAGGTGGGGCTAGAAATGAACTCTTCAAAAACAAAAATCATGACCAATAGCACACAGAAGCCTGTAAAAGTTAATAATGTACCAATCGAATACACAAAAGAATATATTTACTTAGGTAAACAAATCTCATTTAACAAAAATAACAACCTACTGGAAATTGAAAGGAGAGTAAAACGAACGTGGAACAAATACTGGAACTTAAAAGAAATATTCAAAAGTGACCTCGCGGTAGAATTGAAAATAAAGGTTATGGATTCAAACCTCCTTCCATGCCTTACCTATGCATGCCAGTCTTGGAAATTTAACTATATTGTTAAAAACAAAATTATTATATGTCAAAGAGGAATGGAACGCAGCATGTTAAACATAAAAAACAACATAGAGTTCGTCACTCAAAAATTAGAGGTACATCAAAAGCAATTGATGCACATGCACAAAAACTTATATGGAAATGGGCCGGTCACGTTGCAAGACTTCAGGATAACAGATGGACCAAAAAAGTGACCTTTTGGTTGGGACCGCCTGGCAAAAGAAAAAGGGGAAGACCATACACACGTTGGGAGGACGAGATCATGCGTATAGCTGGACCACGCTGGGTAGATGTAGCGCAGGATAGAGCCAATTGGAATGCTCTGGAGGAGGCCTTCACCTCAGGGGTTCTCAAACAGAAATAATTATTTAAATTAATGTTTAGTAATGTAATTTTTTAGAGAAATATAAGGCTTTTTTATTTTTATTTATTTATTTTATTATTAATTGGTACCGAAATTTAATAGACTACTGATGCAGTAGATATATTCGTAATATTGAAATTATTTTCGACCAATTTCAAACAAATGAGAGTGTTTTAGGCGATATTTTCACCAATTCTAACCTAATGTTAATAATTCCTTTCTAAGGAATACTTTACATCTTAAAGGTCACCCAATATTAATTTAAAAGAAAACCACCAATCGCCCTAAAATTTTCAATATCTGTTAATAATATTTTTAAAAACTAGAATATACCCCATTGTTTTCCTGTAAAATACCATAAAATCTTTTGTTATTAGTTGTTATGAAAATGATAGAATAAATCCATACACAATGATATGTGAAACAACACTTATTTTGAATAAGGCTATTTCATAAAATCCCCAAAGTTCAGAACGAGGATATTGCAATAAGCATTCCTTATTGGTCCAATGAATTTGAAATCTAAATGGAAGAAGAATTCACTAAAGACATAGAAGTACTTACAAGTTCTGAATTCTTATGTTGACGGATTTTTATTAAAAAAATATTACTTTCTAAGATTTACAACCTTTTCGGATTTTATCGTGGTGGCTATAATTTTTGTTTCTTTTGGTTTATTATTAAAAAGTTTAAAATTAAACAAGTATTGTAAAGATACATCGTTTTCTTTTTTTTCTAAGTTATTGTATAATTTTATGGGTAATAATAATAAGGTATCTGTTACCTTTTTGGAGAACTTTGGAGACATCCAAAACCTTAGTTTACTTGTTATAAATCATTCCAAACGTCAGGAATCAAAAATTTAAATAAATTTTCAAAAAATTCGAAAAGGTAGTTTTATCTAAAATAAATAAAAATATTATTTTAGTTTAGTAGAACAATTAAATATTTAGAAATGAATTGATACGGTTTATTTAAAATGCTCTATCAATGTTAAAAGTTACTTATATTTATATAAGACTACTTACAATAGGCTACTTTTTATTTCATTAAGTAGTTACCGTAAGAAATAAGTACGGCATGATCTGGGACTCGAACCCAGGACTAGCAGCCGCACATGCTAGCCACCAATAATATATTATGAGACTGAATAATAGAATTTGCAACTAAATCAATAGGTTAAACGGAGAACATTATTTTTAGTGACAGGGTTAACTCGGTTGTATCGTGTGCATCGAAGTTAGGAAGTTCAAAAGCCATTTCCTTGTTAAATGTCAAGCAACAAGTCAACTTTCAATTTACTCGTATATATTACGTTCTACCCCTTCTTAATCTTAGTAGACCAAATCGGAATCCGTTCATTTTTAAGAGATTTATTTTAATTGAAAATCTGAAGATTTATGATTTTAGAATGTTAGCATGTATATAAGGAATAGAAATTCGTAAAATGCCCCCGACGCTCAGCTACCCCCGAGAAATGAAGGGACGCAAAGCGTTGAAAAATATATTTTTTTATTTCCGGCTTACTGTGACGTTCTATCGAAAAATATTTTCTACAAAAGTTGTAGGTCTAGTAAAAATCTACAACTTTTATAAATAACACTTTTTACAATTACCTCAAAGTTTTCGAGATATTTGCAAAAAAAAAGTAGGTTTTTAACTTTTTCTTGGTTTTTTATTTTTAATTTCTAGAATAATCTTTTGATTTAAATTAAACTAAGGAAATGTAATCTTAGAAATACATATATAAATAAATAAAAAAAGAGAAAAGTATTTTTATGGTCTCGAGAGGCCCCAAATCCCAATCATCCCCAACTACAAGTATACATTTACATTTAAAAAAAAATTGTTCAATTTTCAGATAGGGCTCATTCTTTTCATATTGAAGTCGTCTTTTTAAAAATATAGAAACATTGTGTGAAATATAATAAATATAAAAAAAATGTAAAAAATGAACAATTTTGTTAGATAAGACGAAAAACGATATTATTACAATAATTTTTGAGATATTTTTCCACTAAAATGCCTTAAAAACAAAAAAAAACGTTATGAAACTTGCCTTGCAGTTTCATTTTAAAAACATAACCATTTTCTTAGCTCTCCAACAATGCACTAGGAACCTATTTCAAACAAACTGAAAGAAAATGATCACAAATTAGCGAAGATCACATACTCCAATAACTTGAACTTACTCTAGCTTTCTCGAGAAACTTTGCTTGGATTTGGTTAAAAATTTGTTTTCTTATAAGATGAACTTAATAAAATATTCATTAATTACCTAAATATAACCTTGAGGTTTGAAAGGTGTTTTTGGACTAACATACAAACATTTTTTAACCAACTCAAATTTAAAATTTAATATATGTAAGTACTAAGTAACATATTATTAATTAAAATTTTATATAACTTAACTAGGTACATAAAATTTAATAACTTCCTTCATTTTGACGACACGTTTGGCTCAGTTTGTAGTGACACTACTTGTTGTACCAGAGGTCGCGGTTTCGAGTCCCGCTGGGGGCATTTATTTGTATGATGAGTATGCTTCTACTCCACTCTTCTTCTTCTCCCTGCCCATTTCCCAATCACTTGGGGTCGGCGCAGTACATTTTCTGTACTGCTGATAGGATTTGGCAAAAGTTTTACGACCGGCCGCCTGCCTGACGTCAACCCTCCTTGGGAATTTTCTTTGTCTGAATGATATCGCGGAAGTCTTGTAATATGCACTTTCGATTTTGTTGTCTTTTGAAACATTTTTTATGCTATTATTTAAATTTTTTATGTTATTTTCGGATATATTTTAAAATAAATTTTGATTACACAATAATGTTTGTACTCCACTCATGGGTGTTTATATTTATAATATCTATATATTTAAAGTTATATACGTGTATTGTATCAACTATGTATCTGGTATCCATAACACAAGCCTTGTAGCTTACCATGGAACTAGATGGTGCTGTGTATTAATGTTCCAACATATTTATTTGTTTTATTGCTTCTAGAACCAATATAAACAAATTTTGACAAAAATATTTCAGTTAAAGTAAGTTTAAGACTATACTAAATCTTTACAACCAAGCTATACGCTTAAACAGTAATTTTAGAGCTGATATTTAATGAAGTGAAGGGTCGCTATAAAAGGTCACCTGTCTCACAAAGGCATTAGAGACATATCTCCAAAAATGTCAAATTTGAGCAGCGAGTTATATATATATATATATATATATATATATATATATAATATATATATATATATATATATATATATATATATATATATATATATATATATATATATATATATATCAAGACCTTAATTATTCTACTCAGAACGTTAAATATGTATATTTAGTTTAAAGTTACATTTTTAAGGTTCCAAGACCAAATTTCACTTATAATGTAGGGCGAGTAGATATATAATTCATCATTGTTTATTATTTTCAAATCTTTACCACGTATTGATAGAATAAAAGATAACATTTTTTTGGTGTAGTACGGATATAAAATAAAAGTGTTACTGTAAAACTCATTTTGACCGGTAGTGGTCTTATTTTTGCTGCTACTCCCTCGTTAGACTAGTGGCTGGCATGTATGTCTGTAGATCCGAAGGTCCTGGGTTCGAGTCCCCGTCGCGCCAACTATAGTAATGGGTTTTACGTCAAGCAATTCTCAGTAGCTAGCAGTGCCGGAGTTGGGAACTTGGCAGTGTTTCATCCCCTTGCCTCAGAGAGCACGTGAAGCTGTCGGGAATGTGCCTGATATCTTACCCATCGTATCGAATTAACGTCACACCACAGTTTATCTTCTCAAGCTTTATTCGTTACATAATATAAAATGAAGTCGCTACCGCTGTCTGTTCGCTTAGATCTTTTAAATTACTCAACGGATTTTTATGCAGTTTTCAGCAATAGATAGAGTAATTTAAGAGGAAGGTTTGCATGTATAATACATGCATATTATAGTACAGAAAAGCCGAAAAGTTCAAAGATTCGTATTTCATACTAACCGTTAAAACGTACCTAGGGACGAACTCGAGCGAAGCAAGGGTGAGTCGCTAGTTAAAATATATTCTGTAATAATACCTATATTCTCTCTATAAATCTATTTTGCCTTTCATTACTCAACGAAATCACATTACATCACTTCTTCAGAGTATTTTTTGTCAACCCCAAGTAGATTAGGTAATACTTTTCATGTATTACAAGTATAATAATATGTTATACGAAATTTGCAGATAATAGAACTGTCTAGTAAAGAATTGTAATGTTTTATCAGCTTGCTTCAGTACTGAAAATAGAATATGAAAAATGAAGTATTTCCACAATCTCAACTTAATAGCAACATTTTAAAAATGAGGACTAGGTACAATGCTCTCCAAGCGATTAAAAAGATTTTTTTATGTTACACGACAATCGCTTGGTTTTTGATTAGCACACTTCACTATTATTATAAAACAAAGCAATTCGCCGCGGCTGTCTGTCTATTCGCGATGAACTCAAAAACTACCGCACCGATTTTCATGCTATTTTTACCAATGGATAGTGGTTCTCGAGGAAGGTTTTAGTATATAGTTTGTTAAGTTTTTGTATACATTTGCTAAAAATAACGATATTTATTAGAGGTGTCGGAAAAATATATGCCGTCTGGCAGCTTTTAACGAAAACGCTGCCTAAGAAGCCCTTTGAGATATAACAAAAGCCGCTCCGCCCGCATTCAGATGACCAAAAACCAAATTCTTAGGTTTTACATATTAGTATACTCTTACAATGCAGTGTTTGTATTTTTTCTCAGAAATGAGATACTTTTCCGCTGTAAAAAGTACCCTATATGTTGACCCGGATAATCAGCTATGACCATACCAAATTTCATCAAAATCCGTCTAGTAGTTTTTCTGTGCTGCGGTAACAGACAGACAGACAGGCAGACAGACAGACAATAATTCTAAAAACTATAGATTCGGCCTCTATATCGATAATAATGTCTATTTCAATAAGATTTTCCAAAAAATATTTCATTTCCTACAGATTTGACTCGGAATTTTATTAGGTATATGTATAGATAATAAAAGGAAGAAAATCATTTTAATAAAAGTAAATAAAAAAATGGACAAAATGGATGTATTATAATAAATACGTCGTGTATGCAGTATTTATTTTAAAAAATCACTTACAAAATTTCCCATTCATAATAAATGAATGAATTTTATGTAATGGATCTTCCAACAAAAAATTCCACTTTAAAACTGCTCTATCGTAAAATACTGCCTTGTCAACTTATCTTTTATTTTTTATGTTCTACACTAAATGAAATCTTTCCATAAAAGCAACTACTGTTCCATCGACATTATATTATGAAGTATTTTTTACCCGACTGCGCGATGCAAAGGAGCGTAATGTGTTTATCAATCTATATATGTATGTATGTATGTTTGTTGCTATGTGGCGTTAGATTCGTCTTGATAAAACGAGTGTCATAGGCTATATAAAAATAGTTAAAAATTAAAATGGGGGATTTCTGGCGCCAATTTATATCTCTAAAAAAAAATCTTCCAAAACAATCGAGTGGGGTATCTAAATAAAGGTTTTTAAGAGGCGATCACAAAAATATATACAACTTAAATGTTTAAAACTAATTTAGGATAAAAAAAATACCAAATATTATTTCAAATGTCTAATTGGTAAAAACTAAAAAGCTGTAACTAAAAAAATATATTATAAA
Source organism: Brenthis hecate (assembly GCA_951806755.1). Lineage (NCBI taxonomy): Eukaryota > Metazoa > Arthropoda > Insecta > Lepidoptera > Nymphalidae > Brenthis > Brenthis hecate. Next base: position 7,361,077 of record OX638260.1, on the reverse strand, counting down.
AATAAAAAATCCGACTGCATTAAGATAACTAAAAAGATGAAAATAAGTTGACGAACGAAAATAGTACTATGCAGTCAGAGACATATATATTTTTTTATGAAATTATTGCTTAGTAACTTTTAGGGGCCGCATATTGTGCTATCATAAATTAAAAAAAAAACAAATTATTTGTATGGATACAAACGCATGACAAGCCCACATCCACAGTGCAAAAACGCTGTTGATTAACTTTTATTTTGAAAGATGTGGTAACTCATTAGTAAACCGTTCACCTAAAACAACCCAAGTAGGCAAAGGAAAGAGATTCTAACACCGGATCTCGTACCTCTGAGATTTTTAAGGTCCTTTCCAAAATGATTATCACTTTCCTCGAGTACAGATATGCTTCGAGTACGAGCATACTGAAAAAATAGGTTAGTTTTGTAAGAAAAAGACCAGCAGTTAAAGCAAGTTACGCAAAAACTTAAAATTTTATTTATTATTTACATTTATAATGTAATGTATCACACTTTTTATTATTTAAGTTTAAGATATAGATAATTTAAACGAAACTGCGCTTTGTAGTAATGCACTATATAGATGCCCGCTTATAATGTAGGGCAAGAACAAGCTTAACTCGCGTACCGAGAGTTTCATGCTATGAAATATTAAAGTTAGATTTTATTTTAAAGACCTACATTAGCTAAATTAAAAGTAAAATAATATATTTACACACATAACACTAAGTATTGCTTATCAGTGACTATAAAGAACCTAGGTGTATCAAATATACATTAAAATTAATATAAAGAACATTTTAAAAAACAAGCTTTTGTATGTATGTACGTTGGGTGCTGGGCACTGGTCTCCCTTCAATACGAGGATCAGGCCATAGTGGCCACGCTGGCTAAGTGCGGGTTGGCAGACTTCACATGTCTTTCGAAAACTTGCTAAGTTTTTTCAGACATGCAGGTTTCCTCACGATGTTTTCCTTCACAGTAAGGCAAATGGTAATCATGTTAAAAATGATTCGCACTTAAAAATATCAGAGATGTGAGACCCAGGATTTGAACCCGCTTCACTCGATTTCCCATACCAGCACGTTACCACTATGAAATGCAATAAATGGGTTTAATTTAATTAAGAGTTTTGTTAGGTATTTATTCGTATTTTTCTCATCAAACCCTTTCGTTTGATATCCATATCATGGGGGTGCATAAACAAAACATAGCCCGCCATCGTTGGGAGTCCGCCATGTTGGGTTTAGAATGACGTCACCTAGCTGACCATGCATTGGCATCCAAACTAAACGTGTATACTAAACTTCAACTCAATCAGTAGAGGATAACTGCCTTAAAATTCGGTTGCAACATTTGACCCGAACAGCCAATACAAACATTGCAAGATAAATAAAAGCTTGTAACAAAAAGAAAGTTCTTTTGGACGTGATTTGACATTTCATAATTCTTTTAATTGACTTAAATCTAAATCAACTTTAGTTTTAGACAGTTTTTTGTAATCTTTGATAAAAAGAAAATAAGCACAATAATAGACTACTTAAGTCACACGTATCAAAATGTACTATACAACTACTTACGAGACTCGTATTATATAATAAGTAAAAATAAATTATCTCTTCAAGAAAGAACAAGAAAGGAAAATTATTAACTAAGTAACCCAAAAATATTTATTTTTAAAAATATTTTTTGGGTCTATAAGCTATAAGTTTTAATTTAGTTAATTAATATATTATAACAACTACATAAATTATCAATTCTATTATAAAAAAAGGAAGCAATGAACAAAAAGCTAACTTAATCTTAAATACATCTACATTTTAATATAATTCTCACTAATTCCTCTCGCAATGAAAACGTTCCGTTCTAATAAATTAAAGTTCTGCAAAATTTGATTAGCATTCAGATTTATGTTACTTGCTATATTGAGAGATTAAGTCTTGAAGTCCGATTGTAATTTAACAAAGAGGTTATATTATATAAAATAATTTTCGTGCATAATGTATCCAGCTCTTTTTAACGTCCCACTGCTGGGCACAGGCCTCCCTTCAATTCGTGGGGCATCAGGCCATAGCCCACCACGCTGGCCAAGTGCAATTCACACTTCACATGCCTTTCAAAAACTTACTAGATTCCCTCAGACATCCAAGTTTCCTCACGCTGTTTTCCTTCACCGTAAGCCAAGTGGCAATCATGTTGGAAATCTCTCATATGTTCTTATTTCGCATATATTCACATATGTTGTCATGTCCTCTGAAATTCTTTTTTTGATAATCAGAGACTCGGGATTAAAACCCGCATCACTTAGTTTCCCACCGGGCTACCCTTCCCACCTTTTACGTACTTAACGGGGTATGAATATTTTTATCAAAAGTCGCGGATTCGATTCCTGCGTAAAATCGGTCAATAAGAAGTTTCAATTATTACTAATTTAAATTGGCTAATTGACATGCCTTATATTGACATACATGGTTTATTTAATTCAATGTTAAATGTTTTTAAATGTTAAATGTTTTTATTTTTCTTTGTTTATTTCTGTTATAATTTTGTAGTATTTTATTTCTGTTTTCTGTGGTCTATGCTTAATGTAAAATACTGATGATATTATGGACTTCTTGTCCGAAATAAACGCTTATTATTATTATTTAATGAGCCGCAATGAAATCGGTGGATTTTTTCAAAGGATATACAGATACAAAATAACAAACGAGAGAAAATTATGGTTTATTATATTTAAGTTCCTCCAACCTTACGAGTAGAATTTCTTCTTGATATTCTATTTTTATTAATAAAGAATCAAGAAATCTGATATTATAAATTGATATAAAAAAAATTCTAACCTCCCCTTTTTAATGTATTTAAAAAAAAATTCAATCGTTTTAATTGTTGTTCATATTATTGGTTATATAAACATCTTGCAATTAGGTATATAAGCAAATGCTTTCCTGGAATATGTCAAACACAGAGACAAGATATCATTCTAAAATTGTTTAAGACTTAAAATCTTAGAAATTGTTTTGAAATAGCTTTAATCCATAGATGTAAAAAAATATGTTTTTTTTTATTTTTTTTTTATTTTTTTTCTTTATTGACTTAACGCAACTTGCGTTAACAGACGCAATCCATACTGCCATGTCACGTTTTGTGAGGAAGACACGAATGAGATTGAGCGGTAATTTTGAAATTTGGTAACCTTAATGTGGAATTAAAACCCAAAATTAATGATCGGTCTACAGAACTAACCTACAACAATAGTAAAATAATGACGTAATACAAAAAAGACACATTGATTGAGAATGAAAATATTTTATTTCCATAGATGTAAAATTTCTTTCAAAATAATATATCTTTCAAAATAATAGAGTGACATCTTTTCTATCTCCCGCTTTCATTGTCAAACAATGAAAATCCAGTTTTTGTCTATGCACGCCCAAGGTCAACATATTCAATTTAAGATATACTTGTTTTTATTTTTTTATAAATAAATGGAATGTGATAGATAAAGAAGTAGAAGTAGACCGAAGAAGGCATGGATGAACTGTGTGATAGAAGGTATATGTACATCTGTGACATGTACAATGTATATACATACTCGTATGTATGGTATGTGTGAAAGTTGTGTATGCTGAGATGGCGACTGATAGAAGAAAGTGGAAGAACCTGTAATCGTCAGTCAGTAATGGTAATTAAAACGAGTTAAACCTATTTCTAGCGATTACAATTTTTGTATGTTTGTGTAATCCGGGTGATGGAGGATCTGATGTTGGTAGATTCCTCGCAGACTTACATATTGACACTAAATTTAAATATCTGAAAATTGTTGATTCAAAAGTGCTTATATATAAGTCTAAAACATAGAAAGTACATAGTAGGCTAATATTTCAAGTATATTATGTATATTAGGTATGCATATTTAATTATGAACGTAGCTGGCGAAGCGAAATCTCTTAAATTAAATTAATTTCATTTTACCTCACGTAGCATTGGATAAGGACAAGGACTTCTTAAAGTCATCCAAAAATTATTTTATTATGCAGTTTCCATTACTTTCTGGATGCCCGATATTTTTCAAACAAAATTTTCTGTACAATTTAATTCCAATTTTACTCTAAGTATATATTTAATAAGTTGAATTACATCAAACATGTAAATGACTTAGAACACGATGAAATCGTTCCAAGAAACCCACTTCAGTTCCAACTTCCTTAATGACGAAATATAATTAGTTCGCCTCACATTATTCACGATTTACTTCATTTTCATTTTACAAAAGCGCTATTAATACAAGAACGTTTATGGAATCCTACTAATATTATAAACGCGAAAGTTTGTAAGAATGTATGTATGGATGTATGTTTCTCACTCTTTCACGCAAAAACTACTGAACGGATTTTGATGAAACTTTACAATAATATAACATATATATCAGAATAGCATATGGATTATTTTTTATCCCGGAAAAATGTACGGATCCCGTGGGATAGATTTGTTATTGTTTTTCTAGAGGCGAACCTGAGCGAAACGAGAGTGAGCCGCTAATACTTTTATAGATCTTTTTAATATTTTTAATATTTTGTCAAGGTTGCTGGTCAATCATCATCACCAGCTTCTCGCTTTTGGATGGGTAGCCGTTGGTTGAGTTTATGACTAAATAAATATATATTTAACTGTCATCTGTGGTCATATCAAAAGTCTTCGGGCGCTTGACTCTGATACTTGATTATATAAAATTCTATAACAATATGTATGTACATTCAGGTGTCCACATTCTGAATTTTAAACCTTTTACCTTTTGACACTATATGTATACTTTTAGAAGCCACTGTATTATTAATTTTATATTATACCAAGTTCATAAAAAATTTATTGAAATCAATAATACATACTATAAATAAAGTCCCCCGCCGCGTCTGTCTGTCTGAACGCGATCAACTCAAAAAATTGTACGTTTTAATGCCTCCACGACCGCGGACACGCCGGCGTGTCAGTTAACAATAGATTTCTTAGAATTTTACTTAATTTCTTAGAAGTTCACCTGGAGGTGTTAAAAGCAAACAGTTTTTCAAAAACTTCCTCGTATCCAACTGAGCTTGAATTTGGTATACTCATGTAATTTAGGTGACAATGAAATATTATGGTACTATCGAGCAGATCTGTTAATGGAGTAGACTCCATCTTCCGAAAGATTGTCAGCGGAATTCTTTAATGGAAAGGAAAGTGGTAAGACAGTCAAGTTTTGGTTCGTTTGGTTTGTTGTCTTAAATACCTTCCATTACAAATGACAAGATTCTGAAGATGGAGCCGGATGATATTAAAAGCTTGTTTTTAAAAATCTTTTTTTTTTTACTTTATTTTAATATTTCTTTAAGAAATATTTATATTGAAGACATCCCAGCAGATAATTATTTTAGCATAACCATCACGAAACGAAATAAAAATTTAAGCCAATTTGTAAATTAGGCAATTTACATTCTTATGAATATTTTTAAGGAAACGTGTATAATAAGATATATTCAGTTTTAAAGGCCTCCCTCCCACGCGACAATTCGTTAAAAGAAATTTATTTGTATTTTTTAACCGTCACGAACTAAATTAAAAATAAAAGTCAGATTATTAATTAAATTGTTTGTATTTGACTATTATAGTATACTAGTAACTCACCCTCGTTCCGCTCGAGTTCGTCCCTTGTTACGTTTTAAGGTTTAATATAGATTTCTCAGAAATGAGTTATTTTCCCGCAGTAAAAAGTGTCTTATATGTTGACCCGGATAACCAATCATCATACCAAATTTCATCAAAATCTGTCCAGTGGTTTTCCCGTGATGTGGTAACAGACAGAAAGGCAGACAGACAAAAATTCTAAAAACTATTGATTCGGCCTCGGTATCGATAATAATGTCTATTTTAATAAGATTTAAAAAAAATATATTTAATGTACAGATCCGGCTTAGTTACAATTTTATTATATGTATAGTATAGATCTTACTGTAGAGGTAACTAGCATGTACGGGGGTCTGGGTTCGAGTCTCGAGTCGGGCTAAGCTTAGTTACTGAGTTTTTCTCTTCTAAATAAACAATTTAAATACAAACTTTTTATGTTTAAAAAAACCGGAAAATTAGAATTATGTAAGATTGAGAACACAACTAGAAAATGCGTCATCAAAAAATATATCAACGGAATAATATGAAAGCTTCTTAAATAACGAGACGGTCCATTGGGATCAAGATGGTTTATGATGAAATATTAATTTGGGATGATATTTTTCAATGTTTTGTCGCTCTCGCTTTAATAATATTTTGCAATGGATAGTAATATTACGAATTGTTCAGGTTTCTTAAGAATATTTCTCTCTAAAACGTATTTTAAATGGTTAATAATATTGCCTTGCAAATCTGGAACTTTTCTTCGAATTTTTTACCAATATACAGGAATAGTGACGCTTAGCCAACTTTCTTTTAACAGCAGGTATCAATAGAACGAGAAGAGATATCAGAGTCAACATAAGCCCATTAAAATGACGCATTTAAAATAAATACTAAAAGTAAAGAAAATGAGTTTTTCAATAAAAAAATAGTATTAAAATTTAACAAAATATGAACACCATGTTGATAAACTCTTAAATTTACTGACCTCCAACAAGAGCAGGAAGCTCGCTATGCTGCTCCGACCGTAGGAAAAATCGCAACGGCTTAACAGCGAATATCTCAAAACTTATAGGTACAATAACAATATACTGTAATTGTTTTGATTTAAAATATATTTTTTTTTCACCTTATTTAGACTTAATATTGAAAAAGCACGCTGATTTTCAATCCAAAATTATCGTGTCAAAATATCTGCTTTTTAAAAAAAGTCGGTGGGCTTTTTTTTCGTTGAAATCTCTACTTTCTGATGGTGTAAAAAAACCATTTACATTACTATGGTAAATTTTCTCAAAATGCAAACAGTATAGTCCAGACCCTCCTAGCCTCTTTCCCACTTCTCTGTGAAATACCTTTTGATGGTTTAAAATTTTCCGTAGGTCATTCAGGTATATAAGTTATCTTAAAATGGCAATAAATAGGTATCTATGAATATAATTTAAAGAAGATTCTACAACTTTCTAAAAATATTGTAGATGTCTTATAAATTTTAACTTTATTAATTGCATTTTCTGAGAAAATTTATTTTTCACATAAATTTTGAGTTTATGTGACAAAAGTGTAAATACAAAAGTTGTAGATCTTTTTATTACCTACAACTTTGCCATTTGACTTTTTCCATACGACTTGTAGTTTTGCCAGAAATCGAGATAAGCCGTTTTTTTACCCTTAAAAACTCACCCCCTCCCACTTGCCGACCTCAGATCGCCCATAAATTATTTTTCTCTTCATTTTTGTTATATTAATTTCCTTTTCCAACGGGTTTCATCCTACTATTATTTTTTTTGTTACAAAAATTATCGACCCTGGTCTATATGTCATTAAATTAAATATTTTCTCACTGTAACTGTTGTAACTGAACACTATATACCTTGCGGAGTAATCAGAGGTAATAAATACGCCATACCGGTTATTAAAGAAATATAATTCGTCAACATTATAACTTGTAAATGAACATCTTATATATATTTTTTTAAAGAATATTAAAGCATAAATATACAAAAGTAGTTATAAATTTATTTACCTAATAACTCTTGAATTTCCATCAAACTCTTTCCTTTGGTTTCAGGGACAAAAATCCAAGTGAAAACGAAACCAATCGCACTTATGCAACTAAAAAACCAAAATGCTGTATGTCCCCCAAAATTTTCTACTATATCACCTACAAGCAATATTATAATTATATTAATTAATTAAATAAATAAATAAATTGTTAATCTCATCGAAATCTATCTAGCTTTTATAAAGAATTTATGTATGCATGTATGTATGTATGTATGTGTATGTATGTATGTATGTTCAAATACAAGGACAAATTAAAAGAACATACCGAAAGCTGTGGTTATCAGAAATCCGGATAACCAACCGATTGTCAATGCAACAGCAGAACCATTACTCCTTGCGTTCACCGTAAACATTTCACCTGTTACGGTATTCGGTATAATGCCAAGACCTAAAAATTTCAAAAATAAATAAATATATTTCTTAAACAATATTAATTAGTCAAATGTAGATAAATCTATACTAATATACAAACTAAGTCTCTCATTTAATTTTGCCTGCTACCACCAATAATTAGGTTCTAGTGGTCATGGCAATGCCTTTAACTAAGTATATGTAAAATTGACGTAGATTGAGCTTCTTGGGTTAAAGTTAACACAAAAAAGTATATCATGAATGGTAATGATACAACAGGATTGATAGAATATAATAGTAAAACTGTTTAATAATTGCTTACCAAAATCAAAACCTATGAAGAACATTATAAGAATCAGAAAGGGTAGCCATTTTACGTAATTAACACCAGAATATCCGATGTAGTTTAAGTAAAAGTATGTACCAAGTAAGAACTGAAATAAAATAATTGATCATTTTGTGACAAAAAGCTATTCAACGGTAAAGTTTAAGGTCTGAATAAGTCCATTGTGAAATTAAAAGCAAATTCAATCAGGCACAAGAAACGCTTTTATTCTGATCATAGCAATATTTTCACTGGTCTGTAGACAACAAGTTGTTAAAAAACGCTAACTTTTATATTTATATACTCTATTTGAAACTAAAATACTTAAATGTAGTCGTAATTATATGTCGTTGGGACATTAACATACAGCGCCATCTAGTTCCATGGTAAGCTACGAGGCTTGTGTTATAGATACCAGATAGTTGATGTGTAGTGTACACATATATAACTTTAAATACATACATATTATAAATATAAATACCCATGACTGGAGTACAAACATTCGTGCTCATCACACAAATGAATGGCCCCAGCGGGACTCGAACTCGTAACCGCTGGCACAACAAGTAGGGTCACTACCAACTGAGCCAAACGTGTAGTCAAACGTGTCGCAATTAAAAACAATATATCAAGCAGTTCAATTTCTATACCACTGCGGCTCCTACATTGGACGCCGTATTTCTTAATATTAGTAATATTTTTTAGTATAAACTATGATATGACATTTATTATTATTTGATGATTTTAACTCTCAGTATATGTAAGTATAAAAACTTACCATACTCAAAGAACATATTAAAGTGGACGTCATCAATATAATTTTCCTCCCAATCCTTTCAACCGTGAATGGACTTATCACACTTCCACTTAAACGAAACAGTCCTATTAATATCATAGCTATGTTGAAATCAATTGAAGAACCAGCCATCTCAAAAATAGATGCAGCAAAGAAGATAACAGCTAGCACACCGCTAGAATGTTGTAACACATTTAAAGTGGTAGAAATGAATAAAGCTCGTCTATTACTCTTCAATTTGAATAGCTCAATCCAGTCTTTGGTTGTAGATGTAGTAGGATTGTGTTTCATCGCTTCTGAAATCTTATCAATGTCTTCCAATCTTCCTAAATCTGTTAAGACTTTCACGGCATTTTTTTCTTCACCTAAAACATTTTTATGATCTATTTAAGATTGAAATCTTGAGATTTTAAATGTTAGCTAAATATTTTAAGATTGTCTCGATCCAGTGTAAAATAAAGGAAGTACTGATGGATTATCGATAGATTCAGAATTTAAGGGAAAGCTGCTGCCAGTAAACATTAGCAGTATAAAATAAAACTCGATAGTATAGTATTAATATACGTAATTATTAAATAAATAATTTTACCGTGTTAGTTTATGTACTAATCAATAATTCGCATCTTAAATATTTTTTTAATCAGTGCTTATGTCTATAAATCAATTATTTCCTCATTCATAATTATTTTCTTAACATAAGTATGCATTTGTTGTGTATATATATTTAAGTGTATTTACAATTTGAATGTACTTGTGGCGGATGGTCACATCAATACATACCGTGCAGAATAAGGGTACTACAAGGATCATTTGGCACTTAGGTGACATTGACAATGTCAATTTGACATGAGGGCGTTGATGTGAAATTTGGGGTTTTCTATACTAATATTATAAAGAGGTAAAGTTTGTAAATTGCGAGTTTGTGACGTTAGGATATAATCTCTAGATCTACTGAACCGATTTAGATGAAACGTAAGAAAATAGTTTGAGAGCCGGGAAAGTACATAGGATACTTTGTATCCCGGAAATCATCCCTTAAGGGGGTGAAAATGAGTATGAAAGTTTGTATGTGGAATCAACCTAGGGACGAACCAGAGCTAAGCGAGGGTGAGCCATTTGTCCTTTATAAAAAAACCGCCAAACCTCTATAACATCACTTCATATTTTGTGATATTTTTATTGAAATAAAAGCACGAAATATCCACAACAAACATCAACTCCAGCTTCTCTCAAAATTGATGCTTTACAAGATGGCGGTGTTAGTCCTGATTTCGGCCACGTGCCAAATGATCCTTGTAGCGTAGCACTCGCATCTCTGGGTTGGGGCCGGGTGGAAATAAAAACATATTGATATTGTAAATCTCTAAATATTTCTCTAATCTCTAAGTAACTGTACTGTGTAATGTAATCTCTGAATAAAACAAGTGAAGACCTACCCGATAGGCTAAATACTTATTTCTTTTATTGTAAATTAAAAAAGAAAAGAACTTATACCTTTTATAAAATAAAAAACAGGTGTTTCCGGTAGTAACAATGACCCCAATGTAAATGCAATAGTTACAGCAAGACCAACGTAACATGCGATAGTATATGATAAAAATGGTCCGATAGAAAACATTAGAATTGAACCCACAGTGTTGCATATTCCAAAAATCGTTAACAATATACCTCTAATGCGAGTTGATCTGTGAACAAAATGTATTTAATATAGTGAAATTTTAACGGCATCAAAGTTACACATCGAATATCTTGAACAATATTGGTCCATTGACATTCCAATGTTAAATACTCACCTTCACCTTAGTGAAGTGAGAGATAAGGAGTATTTAACTGTTTTACGTCTGTACGTCTGTTAGATAATGCATTTATATACTGTGTGTGCATACGAGTCACCTTTAAAAAGGCAAATTGAGCTCATATAAACGACTTTTGTGATGAAAATTGTAAGTCTAATAATACTTCATTAATCTCGGGATTATCCGATTTATTTAATGATATAAAAGTTATATAAACTCGGCGATAAAGGAAAAGCAAATGTTTGTTATTATTAAGCCTCGGCTTCTCCAATATAACTAAAAATTGCACTTTACAGGCACATATGGATAAAATTTTATCGCCAAGCGAAATGATCCGCTTGCGGCTCCAAGGCAATAAGTTACAGTCATGAATGTGAAAAATACAATATCACGTTAAATATCTCTTATAATTAGATTCACATAACTACAGTTAAAACAAAAAATCAATATTATAATTCTTCTTTCTTATTTTATTTTCCTATCACAGCATAATATTGGAAATTATATATATATATATATATATATATATATATATATATATATATATATATGTATACATAAATACTTTAGCAGTTGTAGCCCAGTGGTAACGCGCTTGCTTGGGTAACCGAGTGAAGCGGGTTCAAATCCCGGGTCTCGCACCTCTGATATTTTCATGTACGAATCATTTTCAACACGATTACCACTTGTCTTACAGTGAAGGAAAACATCGTGAGGAAACATGGTTGTCTGAGATAACCTAAATAAATAGTTTTCGAAAAACATATGAAGTTCTTCAATCCGCACTTAACCAGCATGGTAAACTATGGCCTGATCCCCCTCGTATTGAAGGAAGGGAAATATATCCGAAAATAACATTAAAAATTTAAGTAATAGTATAAAAATGTTTTAAAAGACAACAAAATCGAAAGTGCATAATAATTACAAGACTTCCGCGACACCATTCAGACAAAGAGACACAATAGCACTCCTAAGGAGGGTTGACGTCAGGCAGGCGGCCGGCCGTAAAACTTTTGCCAAATCCTATCAGCAGTACAGAAGATGTACTGCACCGACCCCAAGTGATTGGGAAATAGGCAGGGAGAAGAATATATATATATATACACACACAAGCAAATTGGTAGCTTTTATGATAGACTTTTAAGAGGATATTTTACTATCAGCATTTATGTTTATGATACAATAGCGCTGGTTTAATAAATAATAACGTTTGTCCGTGGCTTCACCTGTGTCTTTAATTTTTTTACAATTAACTCGCTCTCGTAGGTCGCAGTGTGATGTAAGATCCTAATAACCTATTTTAATAAATTAGGCAAAAAGATTTCTTCATATCGGACTAGTGGATGCAGAGATTAGCGCATACAAACAAACAGACAAACTCTTCAACTTTTTCTATTATAGAATATGAGGGTACCTTAAAATAGAAATAAAACTGTTATATAATTAAAAGTTAGTATACTAACGCCATCTCACCAATATATACTATGTTCATCATATTTGTGATACCAGTGGAAAATCCAATAAATATTCTTCCACTGTAGAGCATACCGAGATTTGAGCAAATTGCTAAAATTGAATATCCTAAAATTCCAAATAGACCACCAATTACCAGAACAGGCTTTCGACCTTTAAGATTTGATATCCATCCTAAAATATATGGCCCTGAAAACAAGTGTTTATCTTTAAAACGGCAATTTAAATTATGGTTTTTTAAATCATTTTCTTGTATCTTAGATTATATAAAATTCCAAATATTGATATAAAGATAGATTTAACCTTCTAATAGAATAATTATTTATGCTTAAAATAATTCAAAAGAAGACATTTATTTATCCATACCTGGTATACTTCCTAAGTATATAAGTGAACCAACTAAAGAAATTTGTGTCTCCGTTAACAAATAAGAGAGAGGCGACTGCTTTAGATCTTCCAGCTTTGGAATTATAGGACCACTCCATGCTGTATTCAAGCCTGAAAGCGTCTGTCCTACATACACTGAAAGTGTTAAAGGAAAATACGACTTCATAGTGAAATATAACAATTTATTTAGAAGCAAACCGCAACACCACGTCGTGCGTGTGGGAAGCATCTATACATATAATAAAATTGTAACTAAGCCGAATCTGTACATTAGATATTTTTTGGAAAATCTGATGGAAATAAACATTATTATCAATACAGAGGCCAAATCTATAGTTTTTAGAATTTTTTTCTGTCTGTCTGTCTGTTACCGCATTACAGAAAAACCATTGGAGGGATTTTGATAAAATTTGGTATGGTGATAGCTGGTTATCCGGGTCAACATATAGGATACTTTTTGCCCCGGGAAAATATCTCATTTCTAATAAAAAATACATAAACTATATTGTAATGTATACTAATATGTAAAACCTAAGAATTTGGTTTTTGGTCATCTGAACGCGGGCGGCGCCGCGGGCAATGCTAGTAAGTAATAAGTTTAGTTCTTTTTACCAAGTTCAAAAGTTATTTTACATTTTTTTTGCATATGTCACATATTATTCAGTGTTATTGTTCACTTTCTGTGTAATGTTTCTCTCGATCTCATGATCTCACCGGTAAAATATACGCGTATTATAATATAAAATAATTATATAATATAAAACATACGTACAACAAGTAGAAATAAGAATTTGTCTCTTTATACCAGTTATTTTTTGTAACATTTTTTTAATCAAACACTTCTATTTCTTAGCTTAAATGCAATGCGACTGATTATACTATGCACTTTTGTTATTCATAATTATATTCTATGTTTACTATTATCAAGAGTCAGTAATCTTAACTAAACCATAGCGGTTTGTTTACCTGTCCATACTAATATTATAAATGTTAAAGTGTGTTTGTTTGTTTGTTTGTCCTTCTTTCACGTCGAAGCGGAGTGACGGATTGGCGTAATTTTTTGTGAGGAGATAGTTAAAGCGCTGGAGAGTGACATAGGCTACTTTTTACCGACGGAGATTATCTAATTCCCACGGGAAAACACGTTATAAATTCATACAATCCAAAAAATATTTATGATCAGAATTACCTGAAACTTGGTATATTTGCTCTTCAATAAAATTAAATAAATACGTATTTTAGCATTTTTCGAAATTCATCCCATAAGGGGGTAAAATAGGGGATGAAAGTTTGTATGAAACTACCTTTTTAGAATTTTTTGTAGTTTTAACGCGAGCGAAGCCGCGGGTTCTGCTAGTTAGTTATATAGTTTAGTATTAGTTTTAAGCACATTTGGCTCAGTTTGTAGTGACCCTACTTGATTTGCCAGCGGTCGTGGGTTCGAGTCCCGCTGGGGGCATTCATTAGTGTTATGAGCACAAATGTTTGTACTCCAGTTATGGGTGTTTATATTTATAATATGTATCTATATATTTAAAATTATATATCTGTGTATCAACTATCTGGTATCCATAACACAAGCCTCGTAGCTTACCATGGAACTAGATGGTGCTGTGTGTTAATGTCCCATCAACATATTCTAACAACAACATACTTAGTTGTTATATATTGTGATAGTAATCTCTACCTACAAGCTCGTCTCACGTGAAAGGTATATCGATATAAAAAACTAACTAAAAAGATGAAAACAAGTTCACCAACGAATATAGTATTATGCAGTCGTAGACATACACGTTTCATCCTTGCCGCGAGATGTACAATAACTGTGTGTCTAAGATTGCATAATACTATATTCCTTCGTCAACTTGTTTTCATCTTTTTAGTTAGCTTTTTAATTAGATTGATATAAGAATTATCAAAATCGGCCTAGCTTACGCGTTTAGTCTCCACAACGCCATCTCCGTATGTAAACACATTACCTTCCTTTGCGTCGCGCAGTCGGGTAAAAAAGCTTAATACGTGTAAGTATAGAATATATGTAAGTTATCTACATTCCAAATGTCAAACAAGTCTATACCAATCAAGCAACAAACACACTACTCACTTTCGACTTTCTTACTAAAACAAAATAAAATAATTTTCTTACATAAGACCTCAAAATAACTTTACCTAACCATTAACTTTACATGCCCATTAGTTATCTTCAAACATTTATATTTGTCAAGATCTGTATATCTATGTATTACATATGTATGACATTGACCTCAGGCAAAGCGCAGGCGAGTGTTTGAGTGTGAGTGGACAAGTTTATGAGTAGTGTTTTTTGAAATATATCTTAAAAGTAAAAGTTACTAAGAACACATGTTTATGAGAAACGTCGAGTTTGAAGTCAGATTTTATTTTTTGTTAAAAGTTTTTTTTTCCATTTTTAGTGTAGACGTAGTAAGCAGGTAATTTGTAAGAAAAAAGTTTTTTTAATAACATATTCGATAAAGCAATTTATTTAAAAAAATATATTTATTATTGATTTTTTAAAAAACCGCTCTACCGATTTCGATAAATTTTTTATGGGACCACCTGGGAAGTATACCCTTTGAAACAAAAAAAAATTCCAAATCGGTTCAGGCGTCTTTGAGTAATCGGTGAGCATACATTAAAAAAAATCCGACGAATTGATAACCTCCTCATTTTTGGAAGTCGGTTAAAAATGATAATTTATCATTGATTACAATTCCACATAATACAAGACTTGTTTATTTGTTTCATTTTGTTGATCCCGTATAGTATTGTCTCTGGTACTTGTAAAAATTGTGCATACGGTATAAAACCTAAAAGTGTTTCATTTTATATATTATTTCATACTTCATATTATTGTTATTATTAGATTAGTAAAAATCAATTATTATTATAATTGTCCTTCTTCGTTTCTTTTTACACTTCTAATGTTTTTCGTAATTTTAAACAAAACGCGAGTTATCGCACTTCGTCTATAACTTTTGGTTACGACAGATGGCAGGGATGCGTAACCTTATTTTTTTTTTGTTTCTTTTGAATTGTTTTTTCTTTTATTTTTTTCCTTTTAAGTTTAACTGCTATTTTTGTTATTAATTATAATTATTTTTAGATAGTGTATAAGCCTGTTACAATATGATGTACTCTGTGACACCTTCAAATACTTAACGTAATATAATAATTTTTAGATAAGATATTATAATGTTTTTACAACTGTGTGTCCAGTAAATAAATAAATCGTATATTTATTAACCTTTTTTGTTCTTAATAGATACTTTTAATACATACAAACACCCAAACACAGAACAAATATCTACATATGCTCATTATACAAAATGTTTATCCTTGATGGGAATCAAATCCATAACTTAATAAAGCAGACTTATTACAGATTGACCTGTGAGGCCAGTTATTGTGCAATAATTCTTGTAATAAAAGGGTTGGTACCCCTGCCTGAACAACCGAATGGTCAATGCATTTTATTGCCAATCTTTATGGCTCGCACTATAGTTATTAAATAATATTAAAAATAAGTGAATTATTGAAGTATAAAATTTGACGGTATATCGATTTCATGTGAATAGATTATGTTTTAGTGTCGAGGATTGCATATAGATCATGCAATCTATACTAATATTATAAAGAGGTAAAGTTTGTGAGATTGTGAGTTTGTGACGTTGTAGGGGGTCTCTGGATCTACTGAACCGATTTAGATGCAATTTGGTAAGAAGATAGTTTGAGATCCGAAAGGACATAGGATACTTTTTATCCCGGAAATCATCCCTTAAGGGTGTGAAAATGGTGATGAAAGTTTGTATAGGGAATCAACCCAGGGATGAACCCAAGCAAAGCTAGGGTGAGTCGCTAGTCATGCAATATAATTATATAACTGTCAAAATTGAATTTTATGGTAAGAAAATTTTTAAGTATTTAATGCAATAAAAACTGATCTTATCGTTTTATTAATATTACGCTATTTAATCTGTTTGTCATCTTATTTAATGAGGATATTCTTTTTATTGCGAAGCAAACTTTCTTATCAAAACCACCGTTCACTAAGTGACGAATAGTGACGAAGTAGAATAATAGCCTATGATTACTACACTTTAGATTAACAGATTTGATTCCCACGTGAGTTATAATTGGAGTAACCAAGCTAAAGTAATTTTTGTTAAGATGTGACTGTTCGGTATTTTCAGTTTGCATTTAATTTAATGAATAAGATTTAGGCTCAACCAATTCATAAAATTTTTCGTCATTATACATACTTGACCAACCTTCAACGTCCAAATGATTCTTCTATTAGTATAAGTGCTCCTAGGCACTATAACTCCTGGTAATTATATGATATATTGTTAGGTTTTTAACCAACTCCTTAATATAAATAATATATATTATTATAAGGAAGACATATTTTTTGTTTGTTTGTACACAATGAGCTCCGAATCTATTAGACCGATTTAAATGAAATTTGGTAAGAAGATAGTTTGAGACACATTAAAAAGGAATTAATTAAGAGTTAATATGCGTATGTCATATTCTTATATTTTAGAAATGTGAAACTTTCTATAAGCTATCTTCTATCAGTACATCAAAATGTTCGACCCATTATTGAATGCAAGGCGTGATGTGATGGCGTGACATCGCGCCCTATAATACAAATCTCTTTCTTCCACAAGGAAAGCATTTGACTTGTGTGGCAATAATAGTAGGTTATCACAATAAAAAAATAAAAACGACTTCAAAAAAAACACAAAAAATAAAAAAATACCAATTGGTAGATTTCATTAAAAAACTACCAATCAGCTATTTTTTACATTTTATTGGTTTTTTTTTGTGGTTTTATATTTTTTTGAAGCAAGTTTTATTGTTCCCTCTTTAGTGCAGATTTAGTAGTAGCAATGTGAAAAGAAAATATGGGTCAACGATACAGAAACACTTGCAAAATTTCAAATCAATATCATAATCAGGAGTAGATTAAATTCATCATTAGCTATTTTTTCCATCCTTAGGAGTGGTATTTTTTTTTGAAATTTAAATGGTACCAATCTAAATTGCCCAGATCGGTTAATAAATGATGATGATGATGATGATGGTGTTCTCCTAGCCGATTCGGGCCACAGCAGCCAATCTCATTGAGATAAGCCAACTGCGCAGGAGATATTATAGTGCTCAAATGTACGCGCAGAAACAAGTGCACTTTCTATTCCGGTGGGAATTATTCACTTTCTATTTCTTTCTATTCACTCTCATACTCCGGTGGGACGATCACTCGACACGACCGGTGAGAGTTAAGGCGCAGGACCGACGGCTTTACATGCTCTCCCGAGGCACGGGGGTGATGCACCACCAACTTCCCAACTCCGGGCTGTTACTGAGACTTACTATACAGAAAGACTCAATAACTAAACTTGGCCCGACCCGGGACTCGAACTCAGGACCTCCATACATGCTAGCCACTACACCACCGAGGCGGTTAATAAATAACGGAGTTCTGAGGTAACAAATATTAAAAAAATGTCAGATTGAAAACCTCCTCCTTTATTAAAGAAGTCGTTTGAAAATAATTTCTTTGGTTTACCCATACAATGGATTTGAAAAACCTTTATTTACATATTAAGCCTGTATTTTATATATCAAATTTAATTTTTGAATAGTTTCGCTAGTATAACCCTAATTAAATCTAATTCGTCATTGCACCATAAAAAAATTGTTATATTGCTTGTGCGTGTAGAAGATAAAATTTTACTGAACAGATTTCAATGTGAACTTTTATTATGCAAATATTATTTATCTACGTTCTTTAAACTCCAACTAAACTGCGAGCATAAACTGGTAAATATTAGTTTTACACTTTGTCCTTTAAGTGAAATAAAGATAAAAATTATTAGATAAAACAAAGGAGATATTTTATAAATATGAATTTCACACAGAAAAATAATCATTTTTATAAAAAATACTGTTTAATATAAGCATTATTGTCCTTTGGGATTTGGGACAAGATGACATTCTACAATCGTTTACGCTGAAAGAAAATAAAAATGGAAATGTCATTAAGCGCTATGTCAATGCCGTAGTCTATACAGACATATAATAAAATATTAACAGATTTGAATCTGTACATTTAATATTTTTTGAAAAATCTTATTCAATTTTCTCTGTCTGTCTGTCTGTCTATCTGGGAACGCATCACGAGAAAACCACTAGACAGATTTTGATTAAATTTGGTATGATGATAACTGGTTATCCGGATCAACATATAATATACTTTTTACTGCGGAATAACACCTCATCTCTGAGAAATCTATACTAAACTATAATCTAAATAAATAATAACTGAGTAGGAAGTAAAACATAGGACCGAATGGTTGGTTTGTTATTAAGAAACTATAAAAGATATAAAAATTACAGATTTCCGTGTTTCTTACATCGACCAAAAGAGTACTAGATACACAATCAGCTACCAAAAATGTCCTCACCGATTCAGCGCTCATTCGAACGTTTGAGCGCGCTTTTAATTTATTTTATTTTTTGTGGAAACAACTTTAAGCAATGCATTTAAGGTTCAATTTACTTTGTTGTATATTTATTTCAACTAGAACAATTACCTCAACACAATTGATGACAGTCATAAGAGATCTTTTGCATGGGATTGTGTATCTAGTACTTTTTTGATCGATGTTTTTATCCGTAAATCCTATACATTTGTAAAAACTGCCGCTTGAATTTTAATAATACTAGCTATTAAGCGACTTATCCGCACCAGAATGCGTCCCTGAGTACGATTTTGTTCACAATTTCATGGGTTCTAATTGTTTTGAGCGGAACCCTAATTATTTTTCTAACATAGAAGTAGCCTTTAAAGTTAAGCCTAAGTCTGCGTTAAGAAAAATATCTCTCTTAATTTATTAGCATATAATTTAATAGGCTATAAAATACAAAAAAAAAATCTATAAAATTGAAATTGCATTAACAAAAAAATATTCAGTTTTATATATTACTACATATTTATTTATCTACTTATTTTCTATCTTTTAAACGTTTGTATCTCTAGTAAACTTTTCCCTTTAGTCTCTGGAATATATATCTGTGTAAATATAAATGCCAATGCTGAAGAACATGAGAAAAACCAAAACAGTACATGAGCACCAACAATATCTATCAATGATCCAAACGCGGTGGTGACCAAAAACCCAAATATCCAGGAACATGTAATAGTCACAGCGGAACCTTTACTCCTCACATTTGTTTTGAACATTTCCCCAATCAACGTGCCTGGAATGACGCCTAAACCTAGAAAATTAACAAATATTACACATTATCAGACTTTTTATACAGAAACGTAGTTATACTAATAAAAATATTTAACGAAATAAGCGTGAGCAAGAGATGTAATTTTTGCTTTGGCCAAAGTTTTACTTGGACAAGAAATTGAACGTCTTCATGATATTTATATGGCGCTTATTTGCAACGTGCACTATCCAGTTTTGGATATTTTTAAATTTTATAGAAAAATGCAGAATGTAAAAGATCTTTGTGCCTTTTAAATAAATTAAATGTTTAAAATTCCTGAAAACTTACCTAAATCATAGACAAAGAAAAATACAATAAGTATAACAGTTGGTAGCCATCTGATGTTGTTAACCACATAATATTGTTTAAAATCAAAAAAGAAATATAAACCCATAATTAACTGAAAGTAAAATAAAATATTACTAAGATGATGCGGAAAATGATGATGATGGTGATGGATTATTCGGAAAAGATATAAAAAATGCGGTTTTTTTTTTCAGAAAAAACACCTATATAGATAAAGTTACGTTTTAGAGATACACGAAATAAATTCATACAAGACATGCATTATAATATTATAAGATACAATATATATAATAATAAAATAGTAACAAAACGAAATATATATTAGGAAATTCAACTTCCTTCTTTCTTACTACCTGTCTATCTATTCATGTGCATTCGCTAGTACTTATAAGTATGTTACGTTTATACTTTTTAACTTTTTAGTACGTTAAGTTTGGGTAAGGGCACTAACAATTTCAGTTCATATGCTAAACTCGATTACGGTGAATTTTTCTAAAAACTTTAACCGGTATCTGTTCAAAAAGTTTTTGTGGAACATAAATCCTTTAAAAAAATGAACTAAGAATAAAGATGACATTATATGAATTTTATATCATTATTCTATTTCTATCTAACGTATCTACTGTAAAGTATATGTCACTTAATTGATAAGCTTGGATTAGTGTAAAAATCTATACATAAAACAAAATCAGGTTAGTTACAACATTTATAACTCAAGATCGGCTGGACTGATTTATTATGATCTTTGATTGGTTGGATTTGTCAAACAGTAGAATTTCCAATAAAACATCGAAAAAAAAGCATGAAAAAAATCTACATGGCTCACGCTAACTAATAACTATTTATATCTCTTGAAAACGTACCTAGAGATGCACCCGAGCGAAGCGAGGGTAAGCCACTAATAAATAACTTAAAATAGTCATATCAAAATCTTACCATAGACAAAGAGCATAAAATACATGAAATCTTCATCAAAATCTTTCTCCCGCACCTCTCGATCATAAATGGCACAAGCATGCTACCACTCAGCTCGCAACTGCAAATTATGATCATCGCTACATTAGAATTGAGTGCACTTCCAGCCATACTAAATATAGTCCCAGAAAAAACCATTATAGCAATAATCCCACTACATTGCATAAATATATTTCCAACAATAAGAATGGTTAGAGCTTTTCTGTTGTCAGCATCTGTAAATAGCTCTTTCCAATCCTTTTTAGCTGTTGAACTTATATATTCTTTTTTTGATACAATCATTTCATCTATATCATTAGGTCTTCCTAAATCTTCTAACACTTTTCTTACCGAAGCATCTTCGCCTAAAATATAAATACATATAATAAATATTATAGGTACATCAATTTTATCATAATTTTAGTAAATAAAGCGGGGCTCGGCAAAACTATTACGCTTCCACTACTATTAATATATAATAGCAGTTAAGAATCTAGGGAGCAACAATTGACTTCATTACAAAAGAGAAACTTTTTTGACATACCTTTTAATACATAAAACATAGGGGATTCTGGTAGAAAAAATGCAAATATTGTAAAGATGAATGATAAAACAAATCCTACTGATGTAACACCTACATAGGAAAAGAACAGTCCACTGGCATATACCACGATTGATCCGGCCGTATGAAATATACCTATGATTGTTAAGAGTATACCTCTGATGTTTGTTGATCTGTAAAAAATAAAAAATAACAGTTTTAATTTTTTTTATATAATACATATATACGGTGTGGCCTTATTTTTCTACCTTTTTTATATTATACAATATTTGTCATGGTTTTGGATAATAATTGAATAACAAAAGAATCGATAGTTTAAAAAACTTTACGTTGAGAGTTACTTATCAATATTTTTAGTCATCAAGAGTATTTTTTATACCGCCATTTGCATCGCATACTGCTTCATGTTCTATTAAAATTACTACAAATATTAGCTTCATACGGAATGGTAGAAGTGTGATTGTTCGAATTTGGGGATCATACTTAAAAATAAGAAATATATATATATATATATTACAAAAATGCTAACGCAATTTCTCCTATGTACACCAAATTCATTACACCCACACACCCCATCCCAAAACCAGTTAAGAATCTGCCACAGTATATCATTGCAAGATTATTTGAAATTGCTAATAGAAGGTACGATGTTGTTAATACAACTCCTGCAATTATCATGCACGGCTTTCTTCCTTTAACGTTTGATAACCATCCCGTTATGTATGGACCTGTAATATAAAGCAACAAAATATTAATAGGTCTTAGTTTAATCAAATTTTGAAATATAATGTAAGCAAAATGATTTTTATAACATAGTTGTGCTTCGATAATTGTACATGCTACATTCCTACATACATTTCCAGCGATAGTGAGTTTGCTTGATGTATATTACATAAAAAATGTAAATGATAACTTTTTCATATAAAAAAAAAATATTCATTCATAATTATAATTAAAATTAAAGAGATCAAAATCACATTAAATTCCTCACCTGGTAAACCTCCTACATAGATAATTGATGCAACTAATGATAACTGTGTGTCTGATAGCTGAACTGATAACGGCGTCTCTATCGGATCCTGAAGTTTCGGAATTATAGGCCCCGTCCAAGCTAGAGTAAATCCAACAACCAACTGTCCTATGTAACCTGAAAATTTGAAATTAAACAAGTGTACGAGTATATTACATTTATCTGATGCAAACCACTTAATACTCGTCTTATGTGAGGGTAACTCACTTTTAAAAATACATACAATAATTTTTTCTTAATTCTAACAAAAATTTTACACTCTTCTATAATTTTTCCGTACAGATCTTCTATTACTATCTCCAGGACTTTATAGATTCTACATACATAGTGAGAAAGAGAACAGATCATTTTGATAATGATCATATATACTTCACGCACACACATTATTATACATTATACAGATAAATAAAATTGAAGTGTCTGTTTTTATATACAATAATAAATCTGTCTGTCTGTATGTTCCGGCTAATTTCCAAAGGCTGGACCGATTTTGACAAGAATTTCATTGGTAAACTTACTTTTTTGTTAGAAAAAGAATCAGGATTCCGCGCAAAAAAATAGAACCCATGAAATTGTGAACAAGATCGTATTTAGGGACAATTCAAGCGGCAGTTTTCACAAATGTATAGGATTTACGGATAAAACCATCGATCACAGTGACAACGGTACTAGATACACAATAACATGCAAAACATTGTGTTTAGGTAATTATTCTAGTTGAAATAAATAAACGATAATGTAAATTAAACCTTAAATGCAATATTTAAAGTTGATTTCACAAAAAAATTAAAAGCGCGCTTAAATTTTCACATGAGCGCTCATTCGGTGAAGACATTTTTTGTCGCTGATTGTGTATCTAGTACTTTTTTGAACAATGGTCGAAATGTTTAGTTTGTTTCTACATCAGATCTTAAACTATTACTAAAACTGCTAACCTAAAACTATTAATATGGTTCAATTTAATTATTACGTTAATAATTTATTCAATGGCTCCTAGTGCCGTTTGGGCACCATTTATGTCGCCGCTATCGCGTAGAATGGAGAAAACACTTCAATATAGTTCTCACACGCACATACTCCCGTTTGCCAAAAAAAAAATCCTCAATACCTGTTCAGTCAGTGTAAAATGTCAATATAAAACCATTTTTAATAACTTTTTTTATTGAGCAGGATAAAAAATATTCTTTATATTATACTTGTTTACATAAGTGTCAATCTGACATAGTATTATTTTTACCACCTAGTTACACATATGAACTGCCAACCTCAGTCTTTGTATTTTTGTGTTTTCGCAATTTGACTATAGGATCTAGATCTCAGCAATATAACTTCAATAATCTCCGAGTAAAATAGCTATCATGTACAGACATACGGCCATAATAAAATTATAAGTATTACATTTTTACCTTTTGTATACGGAACTCTAAAAATGTATAAACTCAAGCCGTTACTACTGTTATTATCTAATTATATTACTTGATCTCTAATAACTTGGAATTAACTAACAAAACGATGTTAAGAGGATAATACAAGATAATATATGTATGTTAGTCGGTAATCATTTGCAAAGCTTATTCTAAATAAATAAATCTTATGGATAATGACATTTTATTCTATATTATTAATGCATCTATTACTTTATTACTAGCAATCTTAAATAACATTTTCAACCGACTTCAAAAAGGAGGAGGTTCTCAATTCGACTGTATGTTTTTTTTTTTTATGTTTGTTACCTCAGAACTCCGTCATTTATTAACCGATTTGGACAACTTTTGTTTTGTTTGAAAGGGTATACTTCCAGATTGGTCCCATTTAAATTTCAAAAAAAAATACCACCCCTAAGGGTGGAAAAACAACTAATGACGAATTTAACCTACTTCTAATTGTCATATTGACTTGAAACTTTGCAAGTATTTCTATTTCCGTTGATAGTACAGTAGTTCGGTGTTGTTGACCTGATCTGATGGCTAGGCCAGAAGGTGGATAGGTGGAACTCTTCAACGGCTAATAGTAAATACTTTGAGTTTGGGTTTATTTTGTTTGATTTGACAAGCCTAACACGTTAGAATCCTTACTTTGCTACTACTGTCTACACTAAAAAGGGAAAAATAAAAACTTTTTAACAAAAAAATAAAAACCGACTTCAAACAAAAGCACTAAAAATTAAAAAATAACTGATTGGTAGTTTTCATTTACTATACATACCTAATCAAATATTTTCGAAGTCGGTGTGCTTTGGCTAAGTAATTAAAGCCTACCTATTAAATACATACCTAATCAAATATTTTTGAAATCGGTCCCAGCCCATACAAAGCAAAGCACACCGACTTCGAAAATATTTGATTAGGTATGTATAGTAAATGAAAACTACCAATCAGTTATTTTTTAATTTTTAGTGCTTTTGTTTGAAGTCGGTTTTTATTTTTTTGTTAAAAAGTTTTTATACAACTAATAATAAATAATATCTCAAGAGAAAAACAGTCGAGATCTATACAAATAAAAATCTGTATAGATAAAAATGAAATGCTGTTCGTTGGTAATCGCATCACTTGATGATGGACTTTTTTTTTCTTTTTTTTTTATGCCGGGAAATGCATTTACGCATACCACCTGATCCCCCAGATGGTGATGTGGGGCTCACCGGCTAGAAGAGCCGGTACTACCCACTAAAACCCGACATTCCCCTCCCCTCCGCCTTAATGGGGCGCCGCAGGATCGCTTGCGCATAACTACTACGGCGCCCCGGCGGCAGGTCTGCCGACGGCTGACCACCACACCGATGGGGCTGCTCCACAGTCAACTCTGCTACACCAGAGAGGTACCCGGAGCAGCCCCATTAAGCCGAACCTCCACCCACCGAAGTGGGCCACCTCCAATCGGCTGCAGAAGATAGGGAGAGCGGCAACGAAACACCGACACTCCTCTTCCCCTGCAGTCCCACCGCGTCCGCCATCAAACGGTGGCGGCCCCGTCTAGGCCGCGGAAGGTAGGGAGAACGGCGCACCGAAATACCGGCACTCCTCTCCCGCCGCGGCCTACCCCTCCGCCGGATGCGGGCCTGCGACCACAGTCCCGCAACCGGCACCCATCATCCGGTTGTGGGACCAAGCGGTCCCACCACCGGTGGCCGCAACGTCTTCGGCTCGAGGCCTAAACGAGCGGCCCCACCCAAGCCATTTGGTCCGCGCCGGATTTCTCCGGTACCACCCGCCGCCCTAAGCGGGTGGCATTCCCCTATCCGCCACCTGGGGACGCGCCCGGTAGGAGTTGGCTTCTCCCCCGGGACTTGATGATGGACTGATTTAGCTCTTTTTTAAAATATTCGTAATATCCTACTAATATTATAAGCGCGAAAGTTTGTAAGAATGTATGTATGAATGTATGTATGAATGTATGTTTGTTATTCTTTCACGCAAAAACTACTGAATGGATTTTGATGAAACTTTACAATAGCTCATACATCAGATTAACACATAGACTACTTTCTATCCCGAAAAAATTTACGGTTCCCGTGGGATAGATTTGATTTTGTTTTTCTAGAGGCGAACCTGAGCAAAGCCAGGGTGAGCCGCTAATTCCAAATAAGATTTTAGGTGAAAAATATAAGAAATTAGCCAGTAAAACAGTAAAAATATAATTATATTGTTTTATGAAGTCAAAGATCATAAACTTTATTGAAATTAGAACTGGGAGTCAAAGTCAAAGTCAGAAGACAAAATCTTATGAGTCTAATGGGCTAGACACTTCTAGGCTTTATAATTTTTTATGTGAAACTAATGTAACTATTTTTATGGTTTCAAAAAGCTAAAAGAGTTTTTTGTAATATTTTTAGGGTCCTCCACTACTTAAGTGTTATGTGGCCTCCACTCTTTTTAATCCCGTCCTGGTTACACTATATATCAAAAAAATCATATACCCGTTGCTCCATTTCCATATGAAAGAAGGACGAGTAGTTTATTTATGTACAAGAATACTCCTAAGGATATATCCTATCATGGAGATGACACTCATGTTAGGCAATTATATACCTACCTGCTTAAATAAGTAGGCTATAAAACGCAATAACAAACAATTTGGGACAGAAATAGATTATAGTCTGAAATAGCACATAGGCTATCCCGGAAAAATGTACGGTTCCCATGGAATAAATTTGTTTTTGTTTAGAGACGAACCTGAAGCGAATCCAGGGTGAGTCGCTAGTATTATGTACGACAATTTCTTAACTATGTGAAGACTAATGCATAATTTTTATAAAAGTGCAAATATTAATAATACAATACTATTTTAAATAATACTTCAATTCACAGTTGAAATCTTTTCAAATTTTTTCGCTTTTTTTTTTATTTCTGGTTTCCGGTGTTTTGAATTCTTTACAGCATCATTCAAATACTCATTATGTATATAGTTATTACACAGACGGCGTCTACTCTAAGTAAGATAAAGGGTACCGTAAAAAGTTTCAATTAAAAATATATATAAAAACTACTACTAATTATAATCGACTCAAAATAGAAGAAATAGTAATCAACTAAAATACTTACAACATAGTGATGCTAAAATCTGTCGTTGAAGTCCAGATATTTTTATAAACATATTTATATAAGAAAATATTCGATAACTGTCACACACGTCCACTTCGTTGGTACAAACAGCAACACACTTAACTGTGCACTTAACACTTAAAAAGACGCAACTGAGAGAAATTATCACTGTTCAAAAGGGATAGATATATGTTAGTCATTTTCAATGTTGTCATAAGTTTTCCACAATAATTCTTAATTCGGTAGTATTACAACTCTTCTTTAATAGTCAAACAGACATTTACCTACTCAAAGTTTATTCCAAATAAAAACTGCATAGATCATGGATACAATTTCAATTCTGTCCACTTGACACAAGATCTTTTTAAATAATTTTCAAAATCTACAAGTAATTACAATGATTTGATAAAATGCCTGCACAGAATCCTATATAGAAGCTAATACTTTGCTTAATAGGTCAAGTGGAAGAATAAGTCTGAGTTTTTGGGATTGGATGAGTTCGTGGGTCCATGGGAAGTGAGTGGCCGGATGAATAAACATCAATATATGGAACTCCTTAACGATTTTTTTAGCGACCTTTCGTCTGGTTTACCCTAAAAGCACTATTTATCTTGCCCAGGACAATAGTGCCATTCATAGAAAGTTCAAGTTGTGCAAGATTGGTTTGGTCAGCAAAAAGTCCCGATCTAAATCCCATTGAAAATCTTTGGGCGCAAATGATTTTCAATTGGGATCCCACTGAGCTGCATCATCATAATAATGTACGAGATCTGGTGTATTCGACTTGGGAATTGTTAAGAGGCAGCGAAATGTGCTGGAACATGGTGGACGCTATGCGAGTCACGATAGTAAGCGAGGCGAATACGATTTCAACTATTGGCCCATGTCCATATGTCATGCCAATTGGTCCTGCTGTTTATAAATGATTAAAATATAATAGAATAGAATACTCATTTATTTCTCACCACAAATTACTCGTAAATAACAATATTTATACACACTAAATTCAATAGAACTAAAAATGTAAATAAATTAATAATTATAAATAATTGTTTTATTTAAATGTGGTTATGATAGTCTATACAATCCTTTAGACCCGTAATGTTTAATTCATAAATTGTTGGACTGTAAACTTTTAAAGTATGTACGAAATAAGATGTCTAAATGTCGTCGCATTAAAGTGAAACGAAAACAAACGACTCTTACCGATTTTGCCCAATTTGATAATACTATCCAACTAAATTAACTTAAATGTTACTCGGCCACTAGCTAGTATTCATAATTGTCAACGTCAAACGAATGAAAAAAACGCGCCAAGTACACTACCTCATAAGTGGCGTGGAAACGTGTGCATATTATGGAGAATACAACTTTAGTACATTTTGGAATAGCTTTTTCTCAGAAATGGTGAATCTTAGGAACAAAGTGTAGGACCACTTTTGTAAATAATTGCTGATCTACAAATTTTTGTTAGAACTATTTTTATCATAAAACTAGTGACTCACCCTCGCTCCGCTCGGGTTCGTCCCTATTGAAGATTTAAGTTTGTATGTATTCATATATTAATAACAAATCATAAAAAATTTAAATAATACTTTCTTAGATTTACGCGAATATTTAAAATTTTAAATAAAGCTATCTTTTCGGATTATTTCGCGGATTTATTTGGACTTTTGGTTCCCGACGTAACTCTCCCGTGACCATGATTGCTGTAAAGCATTCGAAACGTCGGGAACCAAAAATCCAAATAAATCCGCGAAATAATCCGAAAAGACATGAATATACACAAAATTTCATAAGGATCGGTCAAGCCGTTTCGGACGAGTTTTGTAATAAACACTGTGACAATAAAACAAAAATTTTATATATTTGACCGTTTCGCTGAAAAATCCAAAAAAAAAAATATTTTTGTGAATTTTGACCTTGCATAAATTTTTTTGCATACATAGGAACGATGAAGACTTTTCACAATTCCATTATAATGGTATCCCTAACGTCCATATAAATGTTCAGCTTCTTGGGAATTTATGCAAACCCTTGCACCCCTATTTTTCGGGCTAACTTAACCGAACTACTTGGACTTTGGGACAAAATGACATTCTACAATCGTTTACGCTGAATGAAATTAAAAATGGAAATGTCATTTAGCGGAATGTTAATGCCGTAATCTATACGCATAATAAAATATTTAGTCAAATCTGTACATAAAATATTTTTTTGAAAATCTTCTTGAAATAGTCATTGTTATCGATACAGAGGTCGAATCTATAAAGAATTTTTGTCCGTCTATCTGCCTGGGAACGCATCACGAGAAAACCACTGGACAGATTTTAATGAAATTTTGTATAATGATAGCTGGTTATCCAGGTTAACATATAGGATACATTTTAGTGCGGGAAAATATCTCATCTCTAAGAAATCTATACTAAACGTTAAATTTATAATAAAACGTTTCTTATAATAAAAGTGTAACTGATCGGTCTCTATACATAGAAGATGTTTGAGAAAAACTATTATTGGGTCTTTGTAACCACAAAATAAAACCCAAAACAATGATTTTTAGAATTTTTATTTTTTTGTCTAAATAATATATATATAGGTATATGAATATATTGTTGTAAGCTTCACTTAACATTCAGTCGTACTTGTTTCTTTTCAATCGGTTCATAAACAAAAAAGTTATTTCAATTTAAAGAATTAACTAGGGACGATCTAGAGTAAAGCTAGGATGAGTCGCTAGTATTTTATTAAATTATTAGTCTTCTATTGGCATAAATGATTGTAGAGTGTCACCTGTATAAGTCCGATTCGAGATAAAAGACAATTAAGATTAATTATCTATTTTGTCGGTTAAATCTAGATCTTATTGCAGATTCAGCTGCATTTTGCTACGAAAATATAACTCCGGAGAGTGGCTAGGGTTGCTTTTATTTAATCATCGCCAAAAAATGTCCTCACCGAATGAGCGCTCATTTGAACATTTAGGTGCGCTTTCTTTTTGTGAAAACAACGTTAAGCATTGCATTGAAGATTCAATTTACATTGTTGTATATTTATTTCAACTAGTTTTAAGAGAACTTTTGCATTGGGTTGTGAATCTTGTACTTTATTGATCGATGATTTCTTATAAGAAAAATACTACTCTTAGTTTAATAGCATATAATTTAATGGGGTATAAAAAACAAAAAAATATTCAATGAAATTGAAAGCGCATTCACTAAAAAATCTTCAGTTTTATATACTACTACATATTTATAAAGTTATTTTCTATTTTTTAAACATTTGTATCTCCAGTAAACTTTTCCCTTTAGTCTCTGGAATGTATATCTGTGTAAATATAAATGCCAATGCCGAAGAACATGAGAAAAACCAAAACAGTACATGAGCACCAACAATATCTATTAATGATCCAAACGCGGTGGTGACCAAAAATCCAAATACCCAGGAACTTGTAAAAGCCACAGCAGAACCTTTACTCCTTACATTTGTTTTGAACATTTCTCCAATCAACGTGTTTGGAATGATTCCTAAACCTAAAAAGTAAACAAATATTACACATTAGCAGACTTTTTATTTTAACAGAAACGTATTTATACAAATAAAAATATTTAACAATATCATGAGCAAGAAGTGTAATTTTTGTGTTAGTCAAAGTTTTACTTGAACAAAAAATTCAACGTCTTTAAGACGTTTGTTTACATGTCGCTTATTTTGAACGTGCACTGTCCAGTTTCATATATTTGTAATTTTTGTGGAAAAATGTAGGATGTCAAAGATCTTTGTACGTTTTAAATAAATTAAATGTTTAAAATTCCTGAAAACTTACCTAAATCAAAGACAAAGAAAAATACAATAAGTATAACAATTGGTAGCCATCTAATGTTGTTAACGAGGAAATATTGTTTATAATTAAAAAAGAAATAAAAACCCATAGTTAACTGAAAGTAAAATAAAATATTATTATGTTTTTTTTTTTCAATTTCAAAAAGGACTCCTGTATAGATAAACTAAAAAAACCAAATTCTTAGTTAAATACAAATTTGATCCCAATCACAAGAGCCGTTTCCAAGATACACGAAATAAATTCATACAACAATTGCATTAATATTATAGGATAAAATGCATTATAATAAAATAGCAAAAGTAGCGAAATTCACTATGAAATGCAACTTCCTTCTTTCTTTCCTTTCCTTTCTTCCTTTCTATCTACCTGTTTCTGCACTTATTGGACTCATTATTCTATTTCTATCTTTATGTGTCACTTAATTGATAAGCTTGGATTAGAGTAAAAATCTATACATAAAACAAAGTCAGGTTAGTTACACCACTTATAACTCAAGAACGGCTGGACTGATTTTTATGATCTTTGATTAGTTGGATTTGTCGAACAGTAGAATTTCCAATAAAACATCGAAAAAAAAGCATGAAAAAATCTACATGGCTCACGCTAGCTAATAACTATTTATATCTATTTAAAACGTACCTAGAGATGCACCCGAGCGAACCAAGAGTGAGCCACTAATCAATAACTTAAAATAGTCATATCAAAATCTTACCATAGACAAAGAGCATAAAATACACGAAATCTTCATCAAAATCCTTCTTCCGTACTTTTCGATCATAAATGGCACAAGCATGCTACCACTCAGCTCGCAACTGCAAATTATGATCATCGCTACATTAGAATTGAGTGTACTTCCAGCCATACTAAATATAGTCCCAGAAAAAACCACTATGGCAATAATCCCACTACATTGCAAAAATATATTTCCAACAATAAGAATGGTTAGAGCTTTTCTGTTGTTAGCATCTGTAAATAGCTCTTTCCAATCCTTTTTAGCTGTTGAACCTATATATTCTTTTTTTGATACAATAATTTCATCTACATCATTAGATCTTCCTAAATCTTCTAATGCTTTTCTTACCGCAGCATCTTCACCTAAAATATAAATACATTTAATTACTAGACATCAATTTTATTAGAAATTTAGTAAATAAAGTAGGGCATTAGAGTATTAAGCTCTCAATACTTTTAATAGAAGCAGTTAATAAATTAAGTAATCTAGGGAGTAATAAATGACTTCATCACAAAAGAGAAACTTTCTTGACTTACCTTTTAATACATAAAACATAGGGGATTCTGGTAGAAACAATGCAAATATTGTAAAAATGAATGCAAAAACAAATCCTACTGATGTAACACCTATATAGGAAAGGAACAGTCCACTGGCATATACCACGATTGATCCGACTGTATGAAATATACCGATGATTGTTAAAACTATGCCTCTGATGTTTGTTGATCTGTAAAAAATAAAAAATAACAGCTTTAAATGTTTTTATATAATTCATATATACTGTCTTATCTTTTTTTTTCTATCTCCTTACATTATACAATATTTGCCATGGTTTTGGATGAGACAAACGGATCGATATATTTAAAATATACTTGCGTCTTACTGGGTGCTCTCCATTTTCAGTGTTTATTATATGTATTTTAAGACCATTAGTTATATTAAAGTAAAATTATGATCTTTAATTATTAGCTGTACAATTTATTTGAATTGATTTAAATAAAATATCCAAATATTATCAAACCAACAAATACACAAACGTACGGTTCGTTAATAATTTTCTCTCAACATTTTTTTAGTCTTTCCATGAACAATATTTTTAATGCCGTCAATTGCATCGCATACTGCGTGATGTTCTAGTAAAATTACTACAAATATTAGCTTCATACGGAATCGTAATAGTGTGATTGTTGGAATTTGTGAATCATACTTAAAAATAATAAATGAATATACATTACAAAAATGCTAACGCAATTTCTCCTATGTACACAAAGTTCATTACACCCACACACCCCATCCCAAAACCAGTTAATAATCTGCCACAGTATATCATTGCCAGATTATTTGAAATTGCTAATAGAAGGTACGATGTTGTTAATACAACTCCTGCAATTATCATGCACGGCTTTCTTCCTTTAACGTTTGATAACCACCCCATTATGTATGGACCTGTAATATAAAGCAACAAAATATTACGAAGATCTAAGTCCAATCAAATTTTAAAATGTTTGCAACTTCTATAAATCTAATCAGAAATGATCAATATATCAAGTCAAATTGAAGTTCTTTTCGAGATTACTTTTCATAAATTGTAAAACATGAATAACAAAAATTAAGAACAACAAAAAGTAACAAAATAAATATTACAACAAAAATAACAAAGTAGTTAAAAAAAGTTTACTCGAGTGCTTTGTGTACATGTAGTTTATGTACAGATGTGTCACGTACACAACGCTACTCGAGCTTTCGGTCGCTGTGGTTAGGACACAGAGAGGCCACGCGCTTCGCCCGGTACCTTAAAGTTTCGTTCTGTGTAGCGGCTCGCACCAATTCAGTGCGGTCAAAAAGTTTGGCGAGAATTATCTGTATCTGTATAAAAATTATAAATGTGAAAGTTTGTGAGTATGGGTGTTTGTTACTCTTTCACGCCAGAACGGATTTGGATGAAATTTGGCACAGAGATAGATTATAGTCTGGAATAATACACAGGCAACTTTTTATCCCGGAAAATATAAGGTTCCCGAGGGATAGATTTATGTTTGTTATACCAATAAACAAAATAATGTTGGCTTGTATAAATCCCAGATCTGAAGAGATCGATAAGATCTTTGATGCCAAATAAATAAACAAAATCAGTTTTATAACATGGTTGTGCTTGGACAATTTTACATCCTACATACTACATACATTCCCAGCGATGGCGGCTATGGTTAATGTACATTACATAAAAAATGTAAATGATAACTTTTTCATAGAAAAAGAAATACATCATATTTATAATTAAATTTAAGGAAATATCAAAATCACATTAAATCCCTCACCTGGCATCGCTCCTATATAGAAAATTGATGCAACTAATGATAACTGTGTGTCTGATAGCTGAACTGATAGCGGTGTCTCTCTCGGATCCTGAAGTTTCGGAATTATAGGCCCCGTCCAAGCTAGAGTAAAACCAATTACCAACTGCCCCATGTAACCTGAAAATTTGAATTAAATAAGTGTACGAATATATTAGACTTATCTGACGCACACCTCTCAATACTCGTCTTCTGTGGGCTACTCACTTTAGTACAAACATGCAATTAAGTGTTTCTTATTTGTATCAAAATTTTCACACCAACTTCTATCACTTTTCCGTGCAGATCTTCTATTATTATCTCCAGGATTTAATAAATTTTAAAACAAAGTGAGAAAGAGAGTATGATATGATGATATGGATCATACTTTATCTATACAGATAAATGAAATTGAAGTATCTGTTTGTAATGTCCAAATAATAATTTTTTACTAATTGAATTAGAAAATATATACGGCACTTAGAATTCAGAAAAAAGCAATTTTTAATAACTTTGTCTGTCTGTCTGTTTGTTCCAGCTAATCTCCGAAACAGCTCAACTAATTTTGACGGGACACTGGTAGATAGCAGTTGGCTGTTTTAAAGAGTAACTTAGGCAACTTTTAGTTTTAAAAAAGAATTAGTGTTCCACTCAAGAAAATTTAAACGTACCTAGGGACGTATAGTACCCGAGTGAACAATTTATATTTAGTACCTGGGCTAACGAGCTTCGCTCGGAGTTTTTGGCCAAAAAACCTTAAAACAACTAAAAATTTGAATAATTACAAAAAAAAAGTATAAACTTTGTATCCGACCGGGATACGAACACCTGTGGTTTTCAAACTTGCGCCTAGGCCGCTTGACCACGATGTTTACGCCCTAACGTGCGAATTAGCGACCATATTTTGCGTAGAAAAATGCGAAACAAAGCCGCATGAAAACTCGAAAATACGCGTTTTCCCAGACACGGAAACGGTGATAAATCGATCTAGATTAGTTTTATACTAATCTAGATCGATTTATCACCGTTTCCGATTATATATATATATATATATATATATATATATATATATATATATATATATATATATATATATATATATATACTCGTATATAGGGTAGATTTTTGAGACGGGGCATTATAATGTTAAATGTTTTATGCCTATCTGCCAAAATAAATAAATAAAAAACTCAATAACAAACAAACAAAAACCTCTTCTTGTTTATTTAACGATTTTTATTTTTTTTTTATTTTCATTTTACTTAATGCATAAGACAATCAGTAGAAAGTAAAATCAATGAGTATTATTATTATCCAGGGAAACGGACAAATACCCTCTACCAGTGACATTGCATGCATGTGTACTTTTTATTTTCTTACATACATTGTTTAAACAAATGCTTTATAGCATAATTTATGCTATAAAGAATTGCTTTATACCAATTCTCAAAAATCTTTAGAGAAAAACATGAAACCTTGCAATTTAGGTTTATTATAAACATAAGAGAAAAACAAAAATATCCCATGGAAACCGTATATTTTTCCGGGATAAGCCTATGTACTATTTCA
Organism: Brenthis hecate; assembly: GCA_951806755.1. Lineage (NCBI taxonomy): Eukaryota > Metazoa > Arthropoda > Insecta > Lepidoptera > Nymphalidae > Brenthis > Brenthis hecate. The sequence goes on along the minus strand of OX638260.1, from coordinate 7,325,069 downwards.
GACTATAATCCATCACTGTGCCAAATTTCATCCAGATCCGTTCAGCCGTTCTGACGTGATTGAGTAACAAACATCTAAATATCTAAACTTTCACATTTATAATATTAGCAAGATGACTTAGACATCTTTGCAAAATTAGTAGTAGACAAAATTATGTACGTCAACTTCTTAACTATGTGAAGAATAATGTATAATTTTATAAAACTGCAAATATTAATTATACAATTCTAAATATTTTCAATAATATTTTACTCAATTCGCAATTGAAATCTTTTAAGATTTTTTTTTAATTCTGTTTACCAACGTTTCGAATTCTTTACAGCATCATTCTAAACTTTCTTATGTATATAGTTATTACTACAGACAGCGTCTACCCAAAATAAGATAAAAAGTACTGTAGAAAGTCACAATTAAAAAAAATAACTACTAATTATATACGACTAAAAATAGAAGGAATAAATTGACTAATCGACTAAAATACTTACAGCATAGTGATGCTAAAATCTGTCGTTGAAGTCCAGATATTTTTATAAACATATTTATATAAGAAAATATTCAATAACAATCACACACGTCCACTTTGTGTACAGTGTACCAGACTCTGCGCACTTATGTCATTCTGAAATCATATTTTTTTTATTAATATGTATCTAACATATTTTTTATGATATTGATTCAGATCTACCCTTTTATTACATTATAGATATTTATTTTACATAGGTAACAGTATTTTTAGTAATATAACAATGATATTTATATATTTTATAATTTACCAAGTTCGATTCCCATCGAACGATTTTTTCTATTCATCACACAGAATTACATCCGGACGTAGTTACGAAAAGAGGCGATATAAAAATAAGAATAAGTTAAAAACTCCACAACTTATTTTATCGCGAGGAAACCTCACATAGGTTTCTCATGATAAAATAAGAGAATCTAAGTAGTTGTCGAAAGACGTGTGAGTTCCGTGAATGTTGTGGACTATGACCTGATCCCCATTGAGTGGGACAGTTGTGGCCTACGCCCAGCGTTGGAGAGTCATAAAAAGTATTATTATTTATTATTTCATAATGATGATGATGATGTTCTCCTGAGCGATTCCGGCCACGGCGGCCAATCTCATTGAGACTAGCCAACTGCGCAGGAGATATTATAGTGCATAAGTGTACGCGCAGACACAAGTGCACTCTCTATTCCTGTCACTCTCATACTCCGGTGGGACGACCACTCGACACGACCAGTGAGAGTTAAGGCGCAGGACCGACAGCTTAACCTGCTCTCCGAGGCACGGGGGTGAAACACCGGCAACTTCCCAACTCCGGGCTGTTATTGAGGCTTAATATACAGAAAGACTCAATAACTAAACTTGGCCCGACCCGGTACTCAATCCTAACTCATCTCATATTACCTATATAGAGAAGCTTGCATTGCATCTACATGCATATTTTTATTGTAAAAATGTTTCGATATTATCGTGCTTGATTTAATATAATAGCCGTGACCTTTTCGCGGTTCGAATGTTAAGTCTATCTTAACAGTACATAGGTATATTTTTCTATTATGTATATTTTTAAAATATATTCTACTAACGACTCACTCTCGCTTCGCTCGAGCACGTCCCTAGTAAAAAAAGAACAAATTTATTCCACGGGATTCGTACACTTTTCTGGGATAAATAGTAATCTATAGGTATGCTCTTCAGACTATAACCTATCTCTGTGCCAAATGTCATCCAGATCCGTTCAGTTGTTCTGGCGTGATTAAGTGACAAACATCCATCCATCCAAAGTTTCGCATTTATAATATTTTAATTAATTAATTTAATTATCTAAATATACCTATTAGGTATATAATATTACTTGTAATTTAATGCTGTGAAGCATTCGAAACGTCGGGAATAAGCCAAAAATCAAAATAAATCCGCAAAAAAGCCGAATCATTTTTATTTAAATTCGTTCTCACGTTATTATACGAGTATGACTTCACATTATTTTCGTAGTAAGGGTTTTGATCAGACTACTATTATAATTGCGAAAGTTTGTATGTTTGTTTCTCCTTCATGCTAAAAGGTCTGGACGGGTTTAGATAAAATTTAGTACATAGATAGACTATCATGACCTGGGTTATGCTATAGGATTTAAGCACTTACAGACGCACCCAAACAGAGCGTAGGGTAAGTAGTTGCTAGCAGTGGCGTAGCTATGCCAATGCAACCAATGCGGTCGCATGGGGCCCCTGTTCAAGGGGGCCCAGCGGGCCACAAACAACTTCTCGTTCAACGCTAGGAAGTCCACACTTGTTTTCATAATGGGCAAGGGGCCCCCTTCTATATTTTTTGCATTGGGGCCCAAAAAGGCTAGTTACGCCACTTGGTTGCTAGTATCTTCAATAATTGCCTTATTTTCATATTTAAAACATAAAATATGATTAAACAATCATTTTCTCTTCCAATACGTTCAGATTGTATTATTTATTTAGAAATACCAAGATGTCCTAGATATACCGAGGACAAATGAAATCTGCGTACGAGTTTATGAGATTATGCAACCAGTGATGCGATACAAGCTATTTTCAATTAAGAATTAGTAATGAAACAAGTTTTAATATACATTTAAAGTAATTAAGAGATTAACTTATTTTTTTTCCTTTTAGTTTGATTTTTCCGTTGCAATAAATACATCAAATATTCTTAGTTTTAAATTCTAATTTCTCAAAATCAATTGGCATATATCTCTATATTCAAAAAAAAGTCAGTTACAGCCAAAAATATAAATAGTAATAAAAACTTAAAAAAAATAAAAACCAATTTCCAGACACTAAAATGTAAAAAATAACTATACGGGGGTTTTCATTTAGAACAAATACCTAATCAGATATTTTCGGTCGGTCAGAAGTCGGTTTTTATTTTCTTTTAAAAGTTTTTATTTTTTCATTTTTAGTGTAGATGTAATAAGCAGGTAATTTTATTTTTATTTTATATATATTTTTTTTATTTTGTTATTTTTTATTTATTTTTTTTTTATTTTGTTATTTTTTATTTTTATTTTTTATTTTGTTGTTTCTTTTTATTTTTGGTTTCAAATGCTTTACAGCAATCATGGTCACGGAAGGGACTAAGGTTTTAGGCGTATCAAAGATCATTCATTATATAATTGTCTAAGAAAGTATTAGGGTAATCTAAGAAAGTATTAGAGTAATAAGGCATTTTCAAGAGAACTTATCTAAGCTGGCAGAGCATTCGCATCTTCCCATTCTTGGTTGCTTCTACGCACTAGAATAACCATTAACCATTTACCAGTATGTCAGTATATTAGCACTTTAAAACTCAAGAAACACGCGATACTTATTTCTTACCAATCCAATTACTGAAGGTAAAATAATAATTAACCTTTTCTATTCTAACGAACTATCAACTAAATGCTTGCACTTAAAACCAAGACCAAGGCCCACATTATTTAAATATTTTTTTTGCTAACTAATTTACTTGTTATATCTAGAAGTAGCGGAGTTTAAGCCTTTGAATGCTTTGTTTAGCTTATAATTAGGCAGATAAAATACATAACTAACAAGATTTGTTAGTGGATAGACTAACTAAGAGAATAAAGCCTGCAAATCTTATCTATGAACATTGCTTATCATATTTTAACCGTCACAGTAAATAAAGGAAAAAAATTAATCTTTCATATTTGGTTTATAGCCTTTATCTTCGTTACAATAATCATAAAAACGTAAATATCTTCTGGTAATAAAAGATAACACTAAACGCAAAACCATACTTTTTATATTAATTAATAAATTAATCTATACTATATAAGCTGAAACTTAGCAAAATCTGTACATGAAATATTTTTTAAAATCAAGTTATGATTATTATGTACACAATGTAGACCCCAAACAATAGTTATAAAAAATGTCTGTCTGTCTGTATGTCTGTTTGTGTGTGCGCGTTTCACGCAAAAAGTAATAAACTGATTTCAAAAAAATTGGGTGATTAGATGAAGTTATCAGTCGGATCAACATTTAGGATATGTCTATCTCCTAAGATATACTCGCTATAACTATTTTTATTATATATTATTATATTAAAGGCAATGTCGCGACTCACTGACTGACTTACAAACATTCAGCCCAAGCCGATGATGATAAATCGGCACCACTAAAAAGTCAGCTAATATTAAATATATCAATCCATACTAATATTAAATGCGAAAGTAACTCGGTCTGTCTGTCTGTCCGTCACTTTTTCACGCTTAATCCGCTGAAACGATTAAGATGTGGTATAGAAATATTTTGAAACCATGGGAATGACATAGGATAGTTTTCATCCCGGAAAACCATTTTTGAATTTGGGTTTGCATTCTGTAGGGTTTGCATTCTGTAAGTATTAAGAAAATGTAATCGTATATCTATATGTTTAGTCTTTGGCTTGTATAAGTCTGTTAGTGTTAGTTTTATGGCACTTTGATTGTCACAGTAGATATGGAACACACTATCCATGCTTTCTTGGCCAAGTTCAGTTTGTAGTTGCTGAAGCCACAGGGCCTCCTGGGTTGCCGCTGCCATAGCCATGCACTCAGCCTCTGTATTTATCAATAAATTTACATTTCCCATACAGGTAGCGGTGTCTCGCTGACAAGAGCTACGGTAGATACAGACGAACTTGTTACATCGCACATCCAATCCCTTTTATTGGACATGTGCATAGTAGCATCTGAGTCTATGTACCATAGATCTGGATTTATAGTCGGTGAAAAAACTGTAAAAGCTGCAACAAACACTTTTAATTTTTACGAATTCAGAATCATCCAAAATCTTCTTTTTTTGGAAACAATATTCCTTTGCAAAATGTCCATGCTTGTAACAATTATAGCATCGGGGCCCTTTAAATAGCCTTTGCTTTATATTGATTCCCATGAACGGCCTTTTTTTGTGAAGAACACTGTGTTCTCCAAGCATTAAACTTCCTGCAAGAGCTTTGTTTTGATGGAATCTGCACTGATCTTGGTACCTGAGCTCTCTAGTCCCATTAATTATTATTGGCTTATAAGTTTTAGGTAAACCAGCCAGCATCAGCGTTCAAAGCCATTCATCATCATTTTCAAAACTTAATATCTTCAATTTATGGGCAGTGGACATAATTTTATTTACATAGTCATCTACATTACGAGATGATTCCAATGTAGTTATTATAAGGTCTTTAACAAGGCTACTTTTCTGTATAACCCGCTGTCATCGAAAGTGGATGATGAAATGGTGATAGTGATGATGATGATTTCATATTCATATTTTTGATTTTTTTGATAGCAATAATTGAGAATATTTAATTTGCAACAACAATTGTGTAGAATTAAGAAAAATTAAGTCAATTGCTAATATATTAAATACTGTAATTTGATTTGTAAAAAGAGCACTTGTTGAATTTATCCTGGCGATGCTCTACTCAGCAGAACTGCCTTCCGAGCCAAGGTAGCTTCCTCAAGGGTCGACTCACTGACTATTGTTAAATTAAATTGACAATTCAAAAGTGCTTGTATAAATCTAATTCAATGAAGTTAATTTTTATTTCATCATTCACATTTTTAACTTTCTAAAGGGCCCCAAAATTGATGTGTGCCCAAGGGCCCCTGCATGGCTTAAGACGGCCCTGGTTTTATGCTGTTTATTTAGAAATTCTGAAAACTTAACTATGTTAAGGCAAAGAAAAATACAATAACTATAACAAGTGGTAGCCATCTAATGTTATTTACCACGGAATATTGTTTATATTTAAAATATTATAATTAAATATAAATTAAATTATCAAATTGAGAGCGCATTTAAATATAAAAAGAAACCCTTCAGTTTTATATATTATTACATATTTATTAATTTATTTTCTATTTTTTAAACGTTTGTATCTCCAGTAAACTTTTCCCTTTAGTCTCTGGAATGTATATATGTGTAAATATAACTGTCAATGCCGAAGAACATGAGAAAAACCAAAACAGTACATGAGCACCAATAATATCTATCAATGATCCAAACGCGGTGGTGACCAAAAACCCAAACACCCAGGAACTTGTAATAGCCACAGCGGAACCTTTACTCCTTACATTTGTTTTGAACATTTCTCCAATCAACGCGCTCGGAATGATGCCTAAACCTAAAAATTAAACAAATATTACACATTATCAGACATCTTATTTTAACGGAAATTTCATCTATACATATACGAAAATTCTGAGTCGAATATTTGTACATTAAATATTTTTTGGTAAATCTTATTGAAATAGTTATTATTATCGATACAGAGGCCAAATCTATAGTTTTTAAAATTTTTGTTTGTATGTCTATAAAAACTGAAAATATCTCATCTCTAAGAAATCTATACTAAACCTTAAAACGTATTCTAATAAAAATATTTAACAAAATCATGGCCAAGAAATATCATTTTTATTTTGGCCAAAGTTTTACTTGGACAAGAAATTCAACGTCTTTAAGACGTTTGTTTACTTGTCGCTTATTTGCACGGTCCAGTTTGGTATATTTGTGAATTTTGTGAAAAAAATGCAGGATATCATAGATCTTTGTATCTTTTAAATAAATTAAATGTTTAAAATTCCTGAAAACTTACCTAAATCATAGACAAAGAAAAATACAATAAGTATAACAATTGGTAGCCATCTAATGTTGTTAACCACGGAATATTGCTTATAATCGAAAAAGAAGTAGAAACCCATAGTTAACTGAAAGTAAAATAAAATGTTACTATGATGGTAATTCGTTACTTTATTGTTATTTCAAAGCAAAACCTTATTTAAATACAAAATTTGATCCCAATCTTTAGAGGCGTTTCCGAGATACACGAAATAAATTTATACAAGAATGGTATTAATAATATAAGATAAAATACATATTATAATAAAATAGAAACAAAGCGTCATATATTATGAAATGCAACTTCCATTTCTCTTTCTACTTGTCTATCTGTTTGTGCACTTGTGGACTCATTGTTCTATTTCTATCTAACGTAAGTATTGTTATGTTCTATGAGTTCGGGGATCGGAAATTAAAGCACGTCTTTTGCACTATCGATGTTTTATTACTCCTGATTAACAAGAGTGACTTTTGGAGATTCACTAACACGCGCAGTATATAAAGCAGTTCTGGTTAAAATCAGTCACTGGACACTAATTTTCACCACTAGAACACTTCCACTATAGCTTCACTTAATTTTTCTTTACTTTTCCCTTGTTGTGTACTTCTTCGCAATCTTCACTTAACTTCGAAATTCAACTGATCTCTCGACACACTGCCGGCATTTTTATATGCATTAACAAAGAACATTCAAGTATTAAAAAATTCAAAACCTTTCTAGTCATTTCGAATGTTTCGTTCCTCTCTCACTCTTGCACACGGTAATTTATATTTAACTGTTCTAGTCTAAATTCAAGAAATTTCTATACCTCTCTCGAAATGTTTGACAACTGTCTTAGGATGCATAAAGCATGCTTCAAGCGTGTCTTTTTAATTATTAATTTTGATGTAATGACGTTACACACTCTCCATAACGCGACAGTATCTACGAGTACTACAAAGTATATGTCACTTAATTGATAAGCTTGGATTAGTGAAAAATGTACATAAAACAAAGTCGGGTTAGTTACACCATTTATAACTCCAGAACGGCTGAACCAATTTTTATGATTTTTGATTGGTTAGATTCCTCTCTGCCCCGAACAGCAGAATTTCCATTAAAGTATCGGATGTATATCATGAAAAAAATGTACATGGCTCGCTCACGCTGGCTAATAATTATTTTTATCTATTTATAACGTACCTAGAGACCCACCCATGTGAGGCGAGGGTAGGTCACTAATAAGTAACTGATAATAGTAATATTAAAATCTTACCATAGACAAAGAGCATAAAATACATGAAATCTTCATCAAAAACTTTCTTCCGCATTTTTCGATCATAAATGGCACAAGCATGCTACCACTCAGCTCGCAACTGCAAATTATGATCATCGCTACATTAGAATTGAGTGTACTTCCAGCCATACTAAATATAGTCCCAGAAAAAAACACTATAGCAATAATCCCACTACATTGCAAAAATATATTTCCAACAATAAGAATAGTTAGAGATTTTCTGTTGTCAGCATCTGTAAATAGCTCTTTCCAATCCTTTTTAGCTGTTGAATTGATAAATTCTTTTTTAGATGTAATCATTTCATCTATATCATTAGGTCTTCCTAAATCTTCTAACACTTTTCTTACCGAAGCATCTTCGCCTAAAATATAAATACATATACTTACTATACATTAATATCACTACTAATAATAGTAGCAATTAAGAATCTATGGAGCAATAAATGACTTCATTACAAAAGAGAAACTTTCTTGACATACCTTTTAATACATAAAACATAGGGGATTCTGGTAGAAACAATGCCAATATTGTAAAGATGAATGCTAAAAAAAATCCTACTGATGTTACACCTACGTAGGAAAGGAACAGTCCACTGGCATACGCCAAGATTGCACCGGCCGTTTGAAATATACCTATAATTGTTAAAAGTATGCCTCTGATGTTTGTTGATCTGTAAAAAATAACAGTTTTAAATGTTTTTATATAATGCATATATGTATACTGTTTTACCTTATTTTTCTATCTCCTTACATTATACAATATTCGCCATAATTTTAAATAAGACAAACGAATCGATATAGTTAAAGTATACTTGCGTCTTACTGGGTGCTCTCCATTTTTAGTATTTATTATAAGGATTTTAAGACCATTAGTTATATTAAAGTAAAAAATATGCTTGTGAAGTGCGAATTGTGTATGACCTTTAAATATTGACTGTAGAATTTATTTGAATTGATTAAAAAAACCAAATATTCTTAAAACCAACACATATAAAAACGTAGGGTTAACGTTTAGTGTTATTTATGAAAAAAAAATGAACAATGTTTTTAATACCACCAATCACATTGCATACTACGTCATGTTCTAGTAAAATTACTACTAATAATAGCTTTATACTGAATGGTAGAAGTGTGATTGTTGGAATTTGCGAATCATACTTAAATATAATAAATGGATATACATTACAAAAATGCTAACGCAATTTCTCCTATATACACAAAGTTCATTACACCCACACATCCCAACCCAAAACCAATTAATAATCTGCCACAGTATATCATTGCAAGATTATTTGAAAATGCTAATATAAGGTACGCTGTTGTTGATACAACTCCTGCAATTATTATGCACGGCTTTCTTCCTTTAACGTTTGATAACCATCCCATTATATATGGACCTGCAACGAATAACAAAATATTAAGAGGTCTTACTTAGTTCAATCGAATTTTAAAATGTTTGGAACTTCTACAAATCTAATCAGAAATTACTAATATAGTACTAAAAACTGTAATTCTTTGCATAGTTCAAGTTATAGATGCAAAATATGAAGTTAAGTGTTGGTTAATTTCGTACAATTCCAAAAAAGAAAATCAGAACAACAATTGACTTGCTACGTTGAATATTTTTATTAGTACTAATTACTTTGATCAACAATACTACTAAATAACGTGTCCCATACAAAATCAAAGCTAAATTCTGTCCGCACGAATGTGTACTTATACAGCTACATTGGTTTACTAATGAACCAAGAAAAAGTCTTATAATAGTATTATTTTAACCTAATCAACACCATAGCAGTTTGTAATAAAGTCATAAATCTTCAAATTATCATCATACACTTTAGATCATTTCGTAAGTTTTATAATATTTATTGTAAAATCAACCTTATGATTAAAAACATAAAGCACTCTTTCCCGTTGTAGCTTTGTTAGCTAAATTGTTATGTTTTGTTTCTTACTGCTTCTTTGAATTTCGCCAAACGTTCTAAGCGGAATTAAATTTGTTCAACTTTTTTTATATTATTTCATAGGTTAAATCTTAAAATATTGACTTAATTTACATGTGTGTTTACGCTTGCAGTGTTTCCACAGAACTAATCGAAATATATACTCACTTTGCAAGTGAGCTTATATTTACCAAAACGGATTTATTACGACGGCCCGATATCTAGAAGTATTGTTGATCGAAGACGTATTACATACATAGACAAAATCAAAATTATCTTTATCAATAATCAAAATGATGTTGCGTTCTATTAATCTTGTTCTAAAGAGATCAAAAAGACCTTTGATGCCGAGGAAGTAAACAAAATCAGTTTTATAACATAGCTATGCTTCGGTAATTTTACATACTACGTATCTACGTACGTACGTAATAAACATATTACAAAAAAAAATGTGAATCATAAGTTTTTCATATAAAAAGATCATAATTATAATTAAAATTAAAGAGATATCAAAATCACATTAAATCCCTCACCTGGCATCGCTCCTACATAAAAAATTGATGCGACCAATGATAGCTGTGTATCTGAAAGCTGAACTGATAGCGGCGTCTCTATCGGGTCCTGAAGTTTTGGAATTATAGGCCCCGTCCAAGCTAGAGTAAATCCAATTACCAACTGGGCTATGTAACCTGAAAATTTGAATTAAACAAGTGCACGAATATATTAGACTTATTATCTGATGCACACCGCTTAATACTCGTCTTCTACTCACTTTTATAAATACATGCAATAATTTCTTAATTCTAACAAAATTTTCACACCAACTTCTATCATTTTTTGGTACACATCTTCCATTACTATCATCAGGATTTTATAGATTCTAAATACAAAGTGAGAAAGAAAAGAGATCATTTTGATAATGATCATACTTTATCTATACAGATAAATGAAATTGAAGTAACTGTTTGTAATGTCCAAATAACAACTTTTTACTAAATGCACATAAAAATATATACGGTATTTAAAAGGAAAACACAATTTCAAAAAAAAATGTCTGTTTGTCTGTCTGTCTATTTGTTTGTTCTAACTTATCTCCGAAACAGCTTAACTGATTTTACCGGGACACTGGCAATTGGCTGATGTTATAAAAAGTAAATCAAGCTACTTTTATTTTTTAAAAAGAATTAGGGTTCCACTCAAGAAAATTTAAACGTACCTAGGGATATACCCGAGTGATCAATTTCCATTATATGTATTTTTGGTAAATACATAAAAATGATATAAGAGAGCGAATATATAAGAACTAAAGGATCAATATTATGTAATATAATTTAAAAAGGAGTTTAAGGAATATTTTTTTATAGAATTTCCTGAGTCACCTAGTTTATTATGTGAGTAACCTAGATACTATAATATTTAAATAACACATCAATTTTAATTCTATTTATTTATATTCGAATGTATTAACTCGACGTGCTATTGATATATCTTTAATCAATCACTTTGTTCAAGATTGAATTAACCGTCTTTGATGCTTGTTCCGTGACGCTATTAAGTCTGTCCAACGTCTAACCCAATTTCTATACTGTAACAGCTGCGGCATTGAAACACGATTGCTTTTTTTTTAATAATCTTTTCAAAAAACTTTGAATATTATACGATGTTATACTTTCTGAGATTTACCCGAATATTTGACGTTTTAAATAAAACTAACTACCTTTTCTATTTTTCGCCCAAGCCAATTTTCACCAGGACTTCCTTACTGCCATGCCATATTGCCATGTGGTAAATTCAAGCTGAATGACAGATTTTATTTTATTATAGTAGATGATAAGTCTTACCATGCCTTCTCGTAAGGTTTTTTTTTATTCTGAACCAAGAAACCCATAATGCTGTATTATATTATCATAATTCAAGCTCGGTCGAGCCAGTTGACTTCACTGTCTCTGTATATCTACTATCTACCATTAGTGCGATTAAAACTCAAAGCCCATATAAATAATAATATCTATTGTCTTTTTATGGATTATCTGACTTCAACACTATAAAGCATTGAGTAAAGGTAAGATACGAAAAAAATTTATTGACGCGACAATGTGATAAGTAATAACATTTTATTACTACCGTAACGTAACTCGGAGTACTTAATAAGTAATTATTCACACGAAAATATCAGAGATGCGAGTCACTCGTTTTGCGTGACGCGTTACCACTGGGCTTCCACAAGTAAGCTCGTTACCACTGGGTTACCAGTTTTTTTTTCAATGTTGGAAAATACATTTACGCATACCACCTGCATATATACAGGTGATTATGTGGGACTCATCTGCTAGATAAGCCAGTACTACCCACTAAAACGCAAGAGAACCTCCCCCGTCCTAATAGGGTGTCGCAGGATCGCTTATGCACTCAATCACGAGGTCAGACAGCAAGCCTGCCGAATCACACCACACAACCATGGGGTTGCTCCCACAGCCCACTTTGCTATCAGAGAAGTACTTAGAGCAACCCGCATGGCATACTTCCCACCGAGGTCGGCCGCCTTCCAGAGCGTTTGTTGGTGGAAAAGGTGAATGCACATTAGGGCAAGGTTTTAGTTGGCTACTACTGCCTAATGACCGATTATTTTGAGAAATATCAAAATTTATTTCATGGCACTATCAAGAAATCTAACAAGATTCAATTGTTTTATTTAAAAATTGATTTATTGTTTATATTTAAAAATTGATAAAATACGATACATAGATAAATACGTGTCGAAATGTTTATTTTATTTCTACATCTGATCTTAAACTAGTATTAAACTGCTAACCTAAAACTATTACTTAATATAGTTATATTTAATTTTTATGTTCAGTGGCTCCTAGGAGAGCCGTATGGACACCATTTACTTCGCCAATGTCGCATAGAATTATATGGTTCTCATACGCATAATATACTCCCGTTTGCTAAACAAAAAATACTCAATATCTGTTCAGCCAATGATGCATGAAAATTTAAAACCATTTTTAATAACTTTTTCTATTGAGCAGGATAAATAATATTCTTATACACTTGTTTATACACGTGCGAATCTGACTCAGTAACCTTTTTACAACTCAGTTACACATATGAATTGCGAACCTCACACTTTGTATTTTTGTGTTTTCGCTATTTGACTATATCATTTCCTAGTGATTCACATAAAACACCGGCCTACCAAATCTCAGCAATATGACTTCAATACTCTCCGACTAAAATAACTGTCACGTACAGACATACGGCCATAATAAAATTATAATGATTGCTGTAAAGCAATCGAAACACCGGGAACCAAAAATAAAGCCACGAAAAAATCCGAAAAAACAGTTTCATTTAAAATTATAAGGGTTCCATTTTTGCCTTTTATATACGGAACCCTGAAAATCTACTAACTCACTACTGTTATTATCTGATTATATTACTTGATCTATAATAACTTGGAATTAACTAACAAAACCATATTAAGATAATACAATATATATATATATATATATATATATATATAATTAGCTTAGCTTAGCTTATCCTATTAATATTATAAATGCGAAAGTTTAGATTCCAGGCAATATAATCTATCTGTGTGCCAAATTTCATCCAAATCCGTTTAGCCGTTTTAGTGTGATTGAGTAACAAACATCCAAACATCTAAACTTTCACATTTATGATAGGTATTAGTAAGATCATAAGATGACAAATTAGACATCTTTGCGAAATTAGTAATAGACAATATTATGTACGTCAACTTAACTTTAACTATGTGAAAAATAATGCATAACTTTTTAAAAGTACAAATAATATTATTAATACAATACTATTTTCAATTGACAGTTGAAATCTATTCATATTTTTTTGTTTTTTTTTTTTATTTCAGGTTTCCGATGTTTTGAATACTTTACAGAATCATTCTAAGCTTTCTTAGGTATATACTTATTACTACCGACGGCATCTATCCAAAATAACATTAAGCGTACCGTAGAAAGTCACGATTAAAAAAGAATTATAAAAAACTACTACTAATTATAATCGACTAGAAATAGAACAAATAAATCGATTAATCGACTAAAATACTTACAACATAGTGATGCTAAAATCTGTCGTTGAAGTCCAGATATTTTTATAAACATATTTATATAAGAAAATATTCGATAACAATCACACACGTCCACTTTGCTGGTACATTGCGCACTTATGTCATTCTGAAATCATATTTTTTATATTAATATGTAGATATATTTTATGATTGCATTGTCGTTATATTATCTGGGGCACAGTAGTGCCCCCGCCAAGACGAGCAAAGCGAAACGCAAGGGCACCTACCTTTTCTTGAAACGCTTCGTCGTTTTTTTGAACCCTCATAACTTGGGTTAGGATTATACCAAATATTCCGGGGCAGAGGCTGACTGCTACCGGACGCGTCCCCCGGGTGGCGGATAGGGGAACACCACTCGCGACTGTCTGGACCCGACAGGAGCTTGTGGTACCGGAGCAATCCGGCGCGGACCAACAGCCAGGAGGGGAGGGGGGAGCGGCGTCAGGAGGGCGCCGTCTCCTTCTTGGAGGTAGCGCGGTGTCTCCGGCCGTTTCGCGGTAGGAGGCGCTGCGCGGGCCGCGCTGCCGGGGCTAGCCTGTCGGTGCGGCGGCTGGAGCGGGGCCAGTTCTGGTCCTGCGTCTGGCGTGGGGTGTCGGCAGCCATCTTGGTCCGGAGGTGGGCCGACGGTAGGGGGGCCGCGGGGGAAGAGGAGTGTCGGTATGGCGATGCGCCGCTCGTCCCTATCTCCCGCGGCCTAGCGGGGCCGCCACCGCTTGATGGCGGACGCGGTGGGGCTGCAGGGGAAGAGGAGTGTCGGTGTTGCGTTGCCGCTCTCCCTGTCCTCTGCAGCCGATTGGAGGTGGCCCACTTCGGTGGGCGGAGGTAGGTTTAATGGGGCTGCTCCGGGTACCTCTCTGGTGTAGCAGAGTTGACTGTGGAGCAGCCCCATTGGTTTGGTGGTCTGCCTAGCGTTTAGGCAGACCTGCCGCCGGGGCGCCGTAGTAGTTATGCGCAAGCGATCCTGCGGCGTCCCACTAAGGCGGGGGGAAGGGATGTCGGGTTTTAGTGGGTAGTACCGACTCTTCTAGCCGGTGAGCCCCACATAACCACCTGGGGGATCAGGTGGTATGCGTAAATGCATTTCCCGACAATAAAAAAAAAAAAAAAAAAAAAAAAAAAGGATTATACCAAATAAACAAAATTCTCGGGATATGATGACAATAGTAGACTTATTAAATTTAAAAAGTTTCAATTGCATAGCTTTTATATTTTAGATTTTATTTATATATAAGAATCTCCGATTTCGTCACTGACTCACTGATAAAAAAAAAAATAAAAAAAAAATAAAAATAGTTTTTATTGCTTAATCATTTATAACATTTTTTGTG
Organism: Brenthis hecate; assembly: GCA_951806755.1. Taxonomy (NCBI): domain Eukaryota; kingdom Metazoa; phylum Arthropoda; class Insecta; order Lepidoptera; family Nymphalidae; genus Brenthis; species Brenthis hecate. The sequence continues at coordinate 7,309,768 of OX638260.1, read as the reverse complement.
TTCGAGTCTTCCCAGTAAGTAATCCGGAGGATACTTGTGTTGGGAATGGCCCGCTTCTTCCCATATGCATAATCTATGATTAAGTTAGGATTATTGCATGTACAGTTTTACTAATATTAATTTATTATGTTTGGAAAATTACTATTTAAAAAAAAAAAAAAAAAGGTAAGTACATGTGAGTAGAACACCAAGATATAAACAAAGTCATTCATATGCTAGTTTTCAAACAACAGTTACAAGATGATCTAATCGATATTAATAATACAAATATATACATATTAGTTAAGAAAACAAGTTATATGTAAATATGTAAGTTATAAATGAAATTAAGTAAGTACAGATTAAGTGTGTGTGTGTGTGTGTGTGTGTGTGTGTGTGTGTGTGTGTGTGTGTGTGTGTGTGTGTGTGTGTGTGTGTGTGTGTGTGTGTGTATGTGTGTGTGTGATGATCATCAAAATTATTAGGGTACTTTCTGAATTCTTAGACAACTGAAATTTGGTGTAAGCTAGTACATAAACAACAAAAAAAATCTAAAACTTGGAACTTTTACCACCCAAACCCTTAAACTAGGGGATAAAAGTTTGTATGAGACTTCCGCAAATATTGACCAAAATCCTAAATACCCAAGAACATTTTTTTGGACATTTCTCCAATTAGCGTGTTTCAAATTATTCCTAAGCCTAAAAATAACAAATACAAATTATCACATCACCTTTTTTATGTTGGCAAATACATTATCGCATACCATCCGTATACACACGAGCAGTTATGTGGAACTCACCGGCTAGAAAGTCAACAGAACCTCCCCTGTCTTCTTCGGGCGTCGAAGGATCGCTCACGCACTCAACTACGACACCCGCCACAGCAGACCCCACAACCATGGGGTTACTCCCACGGTCCACTCTGCTGTAAGAGAAGTACCAGGAGCAACCCCCATAGTTTGCCGCCAACCGAAGTACGCCACTTCGCTGTGTGTCACTTGGATTCAAGCCCAGCTGGCCTACCGGACACTAATGAGCCCCTCTACCACAACAAGGTCAACACTGTGTGTGCCGGTGGGGGACGACGTATCACATTACCTAAGTTGACTTAAATTTGCTAAAATTTAATTTTTAAATAGATAAACCGATTTTAACACAGTGACGTATTTTTTGGTTAGTTTAAAGTTGGACTAATACAAATAATAATTCAATGTCTTTAAAATGTTTTATGTCATTTATTTAGAAATTCTGAAAACTTACCTATTTATTGTATTGGGTGTGGTGCCGAGGTCGAAAAAACTTACCTATGTCATAGGCAAAGAAAAATCGTAATGGTAACAAGTGGTAGCCATCTAATGTCGTTAACCACGGAATATTGTTTATGTTCAAAATAGAATTAAATATAAATTAAATAATCAAATTGAGAGCGCATTTAAACATAAAAAGAAACTCTTCAGTTTTATATATTACTACATAATATTTATTAATATATTTTCTATTTTTTAAACGTTTGTATCTCCAGTAAACTTTTCCCTTTAGTCTCTGGAATATATATCTGTGTAAATATAAATGCCAATGCTGAAGAACATGAGAAAAACCAAAACAGTACATGAGCACCAACAATATCTATCAATGATCCAAACGCGGTGGTGACCAAAAAGCCAAATACCCAGGAACTTGTTATAGCCACTGCGGAACCTTTACTTCTTACATTTGTTTTGAACATTTCTCCAGTTAAAGCGCTCGTAGTGATGCCTAAACCTAAAATAAACAAGCATTACACATTATCAAACTTCTTATTTTAACTGAAATTTCATTTATCTATACATATAATAAAATTCTAACTGAGCCGAATCTGTACACTAAATATTTTTTGGAAAATCTTATTGAAATAGACATTATTATCAATACAGAGGCCGAATCTATAGTTTTTAGAATTTTTATCTGTCTGTCTGTTACCGCATCACGGAAAAACCACTGGAGGGATTTTGATGAATTTTGGTATGGTGATAGCTGGTTATCCAGGTCAACATATAGGATACTTTTTACCGCGGGAAAATATCTCATTTCTGAGAAAAAATACAAAAACTGCAAAGTAAGTACGTATACTAATATGTAAAACCTAAGAATTTGGTTTTTGGTCATCTGAACGCGGGAGGAGCCGCGGGCAATGCTAGTACATATAATAAAATTCTGAGTTAAATATCTGTACATTAAATATTTTTTGGAAAATCTTATTGTAATAGTCATTATTATCAATACAGAGGCCGAATCAATAGTTTTTAGAATATTTGTGTCTATCTATCTATCAGTCTGTCTATCTGAAAACGTATGACGGATTTTGATGGAATTTAGTATGATGATAGCTGATTATTTGGGTATTTGGGTCAACATATAGAATATGATTACTGCGAGAAAATATCTCATCACTGAGAAATCTACACTAAACGTTATAACGTATTCTTATAAAAAATATTCAACGAAATGTAATGATGTAATATTAATTTTAGCCAAAGTTTTATTTGGACAAGTAATACAACATCTTTAAAACGTTTTTATGTCGCAACGTGGACGTGCAACGAACGAACTTTACAGTTTTGTACCTATATTTGTTAATTTTGTAGAAAATGCAGAATGTCAAAATTCCTGAAAACTTACCTAAATCATAGACAAAGAAAAATACAATAAGTATAACAATTGGTAGCCATCTAATGTTGTTAACCACGGAATATTGCTTATAATCAAAAAAGAAATAGAAACCCATAATTAACTGCAAGTAAAATAAAATATTACTATGATAGTAATTGCTTACTTAATTTCTTAATACTTGGATGAACAAGCATCGATCGAAAAAGGGTTAATTGATCGAAAAAGATATAAAAATTACGTTTTTTTAAGAGACCACCTATATAGTTAAACTTAAAAAGAAAAACCTTATTTAAATACAAAACTTGATCCCAATCGTTAGAGGCGTTTCCGAGATACAGGAAATAAATTCATACAAGCATTGCATTAATATTATAACATACATGTTATAATACTCGTAAAATAGTAACAAAGCGAAATATATTATGAAATGAAACTTCCTTCTTTCTTTGTACTTGTCTGTTTGTCTGTCTTGTCTGTTTATCTGTTTGTGTATTTATTGGACCACTGGTGTTATTTGCTAGTACTTAGAAGTATGTTTTGTTTATACTTTTTAACTTTTTAGTATGTTACGTTTGGGTAATAGCACAAACAATTTCAGTTCATTTGAAAAAAGCGATTATGGTGAATTTTTCTAAAAACTATCCACTATCTATACAGGAAGTTACTGTGGAACATAAGTCCTTTAAAAAATATGGAACTAAGAATAAAGATAACATTATATGGTTATGATATCATTATTCTATTTTCATCTTACGTATCTACTGCAAAGTATATGCCACTTAATTGATAAGCTTGGATTAGTGTAAAAATGTATACGAGTATATAAAAAAAGTAGTTACACCATTTATAACTCAAGAAAGGCTGGACCGATTTTCATGATCTTTGATTTGTTGGATTTATCTCCGCCCCGAATAACAGAATAACTATTAAAACATTGGAAAAAATCATGAAAATAATTTATATAGCTCACGCTGGCTAAAAACAATTTACATCTATTTAACTAATTATAGATATGTCAAAATCTTACCATAGATAAAGAGCATAAAATACATGAAATTTTCATAAAAATTTTTCTTCCGCACTTTTCGATCATAAATGGCACAATGCTACCACTCAGCTCGCAACAACAGACTATGGTCATTGCTACATTAGAATTGAGTGTACTTCCAGCCATACAAAATATAGTCCCAGAAAAAAATGCTATAGTAATAATCCCACTACACTGCAGAAATATATTTCCCACAATAAGAATGGTTAAAGCTTTTCTGTTGTCAGCATCTGTAAATAGCTTTTTCCAATCCTTTTTAGCTGTTAAACTAATATATTCCTTTATTGATGCAATCATTTCATTTATATCATTAGATCTTCCTAAGTCTTCTAACACTTTTCTTACTGAACCGTCTTCGCCTAAAATATAATATTATATCAATTTCATAAGAATTTTAGTAAATAAAGTAGGGCTTAAAAAAACTATTAAGCTCTCACTACTAGTAGCAGTTAATAATCTAAGGAGCAACAAATGACATCATCGCAAAAGAGAAACTTTCTTAACATACCTTTTAATATATAAAACATAGGGGACTCTGGTAGACATAATGCAAAAATTGTAAAGATTAATGCTAAAACAAATCCTACTGATGTAACACCTATATAAGAAAGGAACAGTCCACTGGCATATACCACGTTTGATCCGGCTGTATGAAATATAACGATGATTGTTAAAAGTATGCCTCTGATGTTTGTTGATCTGTAAAAAATAATAGTTTTAAATGTTTTTATATAATTTATATATACTATTTTACCTTATTTTTCTATCTCCTTACATTATACAATATTTGCTATGGTTTTAGATAAGAATGGGATAACAAATAAATCGATAGTTAAAAAAACTTTACGTTAAGATTTATCTCATTAACATATCAACATTTTTTTAGTATTTTTATCAAGAGTATTTTTAATACCGCGAATTGCATCGCATACTGCGTCATGTTGTAGTAAAATTACTACAAATATTAGCTTCATACGGTATGGTGGAAGTGTGTTTGTTGGAATTTGCGAATCATACTTAAAAATAATAAATGGATGTACATTACAAAAATGCTAACGCAATTTCTCCTATGTACACCAAGTTCATTACACACACACATCCTATCCCAAAACCAGTTAATAATCTGCCACAGTATATCATTGCAAGATTATTTGAAATTGCTAATATGAGGTACGCTGTTGTTGATACAACTCATGCAATTATTATGCACGGCTTTCCTTTAATGTTTGATAACCATCCCATTATATATGGACCTGAAATATCGAACAACAAAATATTAAGAGGTCTTAGTTCAGTCAAATTTTAAAATGATTGAAACTTCTATAAATTTAATCAGAAATATACATTAAATGCGGTAGAGTATAATAGAAACTAATATTGTATTACTAAAAACTGTATTCCTTGCATAGTTCAAGTTATAGATGCAAAATGTGAAGTTTAGTGTTAGTTAATGTCGTACAATTTTAAAACAGAAAATCTGAACAATTGACTTGCTACGTCGATTTTTTTTTATGACTACCAATTACAATCGAATGTTTTAATAAAGATCAAATATAATACGCAAAATCAAAATTATCTTTATCAATAATCGAAATGATGTTGGGTTCTTTAAATCTGTTCTAAAGAGATCGGGAAAACCTTTGATGCCGAATAAATAAACAAAATCAGTTTTATAACATAGTTGTGCTTCGGTAGCAGTCGAGTAAAAAATGTAAATAATAGCTTTTTCATACAAAAAGAAATACATCATAATTAAAATTAAAGAGATATCAAAAATACATTAAATCCCTCACCTGGCATCGCTCCTATATAGATAATTGATGCAACTAATGATAACTGTGTGTTTGATAGCTGAACTGATAGCGGCGTCTCTATCGGATGCTGAAGTTTTGGAATTATAGGCCCCGTCCAAGCTAGAGTAAATCCAATTACCAACTGCCCCATGTAACCTGAAAATTGGAATTAAACAAGTGTACGAATATATTAGACTTATTTGATGCACACCGCTTAACCGATTTTTGTGTGGTTTACTCACTTTTATAAATACATGTAATAATTTCCTAATTATAACAAAATTTTCACACCAACTTCTATCATTTTGCCGAACAAATCTATTACTATCTCCAGAATTTTATAAATTCTAAATACAAAGTGAGGAAGAGAAAAGATCACTTTGATAATGATCATACTTTATCATTATTAAACATCTTTTTACTAAATGCATATGAAAGTGTATACGGTACTAATTAGAAAAAAAAAAACATTTTTTTTGTGTTGTCTGTCTGTCTATCTGACTATCTAGTATCCGAAACGGCTGGACCGATTTTGACGAGAATTTTATTGGCAGGTCGCTGATGTTATAAGAATTAATTAGGCTAAAAGTAGCCTAATTAATTCTTATAACATAAAAGTATTTTAGAAAAACACAGGGTTCCGCGCAAAAAAATTAGAACCCATGAAATTGTGAATAAAATCGTACCTAGGGACGCATCAGAGCGAAGGAAGGGTAAATCGCTAGTCATTATTAAAATTCAAGAGACAGTTGTCACAATGGATTTACACATGTTAATTTTGCTAATATAATAATAATATATTATTTATCACAAAGTATATTTATATTTTTGTAAATAGTATAATTATAATATCTATGTATGTAAATATAAATATTAAGAACGTTATTAATTTTCATTCTATGTATTTTTAGTAAATACATAAAATTGATTTAAGAGACCAAAAATATTTATAAGAACTAAAGAATCAATATGAGGTTAATATAATTAAAAAAAAAAGTTTGAGTAATATTTGTTTTATACAATTTCCTAAATCACGCAGTTAAATATTATGTGTGTAATCTATATACTATAGTGTAAATAACACATCCATTTTAGTTGTATTTATTTATATTCCAATATATTAGGTCGATGCGTCATTGGCATAATGTCTTTAATCAATCACTTTGTTCAAGATTGAATCAACCGTCTGTGAGGATTGTCCCGTGCCACTATTAGATCTCATGAGTCATGTCTATGTCTAACGTCTAACCCAATTTTTATACTGTAACAGCTGCGCAATGCCGCAGCAGCCTACTGAAAAAAAAAGAAAAAGAAAAAAGCTATCTTGTATGCATTGACACAAGTTTGCTTTTTTTAATAATATTATCAAACAACTTTGAATATTATGTATACAATGTTATACTTTCACTCAAGCCAATTTTCACCAGGAATTCCTTACTGTCCATATTGCCTAATGGTAAATTCAAGCTCAGTGACAGATCTGATTCCAGTAAAGTAGATGATAAGTCTTGCCATGCCTTCTCGTTAGGTTTTTTTTTTATTTTGAACCCAGAAACCCATAATGCTGTATAATGTTGGTCTTTACCTATGAAAATGCCGTTTAATATACAGAGAGTTAAAGTCATTTCTTTATAATTATTTTTTATTTCTATGAATCAAAATATGCACCCATGCTATCGATGCATCTCTGTCAGTGCAGTGGCAATTTTTCAATGTCCTTTTTGAAGAAGCCAGATGTACAGGAGCCAACAAACTCTTCAAAGGCATTGTGTATATCCAATTCCTCACAGTACACATCCGCAGTAATGAAGTTTTATACTAATAAAGTTATTATCGTTAAGTTGTTTTCCACCGACTTCAAAAAGGAGGAGGTTCTCAATTCGACTGTATTTTTTTATGCTTGTTACCTCAGAACTCCTTCATTTATTAACCGATTTGGACAATTTTTATGTTGTTTGAAAGTTTATACTACCAGATTGGTCTCATTTAAATTCCAAAAAAAATACCACCCCCATTTAATTATAGGGTGGAAAAATAGCTAATGATGAATTTAACCTATTTCTAATTGTCATATTAACTTGAAACTTTGCAAGTGTTTCTATTTCCGTTGATAATACAGTGGTTCGGTATTGTTGGCCTGATCTGATGGTAAGGCCAGAAGGTGGATAGGTGGAACTCTTCAACGGCTAATAGTAGATACTTTTAGTTTGGGCTTATTTTGTTTGATTTGACAAGCCTAACACGTTAGAATTCTTACTTTGCTACTACTGTCTACACTAAAAAGGGAAAAATAAAAACTTTTTAACAAAAAAATAAAAACCGACTTACTTAGCCAAAGCACACCGACTTCGAAAATATTTGATTAGGTATATATAGTAAATGAAAACTACCAATCAGTTATTTTTTACTTTTTAGTGCTTTTATTTGAAGTCGGTTTTTATTTTTTTGTTAAAAAGTTTTTATTGTTATACATGTACTGTTTTAAATGACTAAATGAATGCTGGTGCCATTTGGTAAGAAGTTGTGATGAATTATACCGGCGCTAGACCACCAAACAGTGACCATGATTTTTTGTAGGGGTAAGTTTTCATTTGGAGCATTGCCTAGATGCTGAACCAGGGTCTAACAAAATGTCGGGGTCTGACAATGCGATTTAAAATGCCTTCGTGTCTGTGTCTGTTAAGCAACGCAAGGCAAACCTCAACGCGTTTATCAAGCTGGCGATCGTTCAGCTCGTGCGGCACCCACTTATCAAGTTTTTTATACCTTGCCAATTTGACACAAGTGGACTAATAATTTTGACGCTAATGTTAAAAGCTGCTGCTAACTCAGCCGTAGATTGAGTATCGTCAGCTTCCACTATCGCCTAAAATTCGTCGTTGTTGATTTTAGTTTTCGGGCGACTACAGGTTTCATTTTTTAGATCAAAATCCATGCGGTGGCATTCAAACCATTAACAAGTCGTGCATTCGTTGGTAGTATTCACTCCGTATACGCCATTAATGTTGCGAGCCGTTTGTGCAGCATTGTTACCGCGACGGAACTCATATTTCATAATTACTCATATTTTTATTGTGGCAGCGGTCGCGGGTTCGGGTCCTGCTTAGGGTATTCATTTGTGTGATGAGCACTAATTTTTGTACTCCAGTCATAGGTGTTTATTTTTATAATATGTGTGTATTTAAAAGTTGTATATGTGTAGTGTATGAACTATCTGGTATCCATAACACAGCCCTCGTAGCTTACCATGGAACTAGGTGGTGCTGTGTGTTAATGTCCCAATATACTTTAAAAATAATTTTAATTAATTATAAAGTCCTATTACTATCATAAATCAAGCTCAGTCTAACCAATCGACTTCACTGTCTCTGTATATCTACTATCTACCATTAGTGCGGTTAAAACTTGAGGCACATGTAAATAATAATAAGTTACGTCTTTTTAAAGTTGATCTGACTTTAGCACTAAAGCTGTGACTACATGTAAAATACAAAATAGGTAAGCATCCCCGCATCATGCCTTCACATTGACTATCAAATTACCCAACCATCTAATAGCAAAATTCATATTGATGACACAATGTGATAAGTAATAACGTTTTATTCATAACATAACGTAACTCGGTTTACATAATAAGAAATTATGAATCTCAATTACGAAACCCGATTTGAGTTGTCATTTTTCATGTATTCAGCCCTATTTAATGCCCCCCTGTTAGGCATATGGGCCTCCCTTCATACGAGGGAATCAGGCCATAGTCCACAACGCTGGTCAAATGCAAATATTAATTATACAATACTATTTTAAATAATACTTGAATTCACAGTTGAAATATTTTCATTTGTATTTCTTCGCATTTTTTTTGATTTCTGATTTCCGATGTTTCGAATTCTTTACAGCATCGTTCAAAAATTATTATGTATATAATTATTATTACAGACGGCGTCTACCATAAGCAAGATAAAGTCGATTAAAATACGACTATAATAGGTAAAATAATCGACTAAAATACTTACAACATAGTGATGCTAAAATCTGTCTTTGAAGTCCAGATAATTTTATAAACATATTTATTTAAGAATTCAATTCAATTCTTTTGTTTTGTGGCTTCTAGGATTCTCAGTTGGACACAATTTACTTTGCCAATGTTGCGTAGAATTTTATATAAGAGAATTTGATAACAATCACTCACGTCCACTTATGTATATGTAGGTATATTTTATAATTTCGATGCAGGTCTACACTGTTTTTATATTATAGACATTTATTTTATTAAGGTAACGATTTTTTAATCATATCGCGATGATATTTATTTTTATTATTCACCAAGTTCGACTGCCAATGAACGATTCTTTCTCTATTGGCCACACAGAATTTCATCCGGACATTATTACGAAAAGATATAAAAATAAGAAAAAACGACAAACTCCACAACTTATTTTATCATGAGGAAATCTAAATGTTCAAAAGAATCTAAGTAGTTGTCGAAAGACGTGTGAGTTCCTATCTTAATAAATAATATTATTATTTAGGAATCGGATGTGATGCCGAGATCGGCTCTTATTACTTCGACCAGTTTTGATCCTTTGCAGAATATATAGTCTTAAATATGTAATAAATAGTCTGACTTAGATCACGTTTTCCTAAGATCCCACAACTTTGGCCAAACTGCATTTGACATTGCACTGGCTTATCAGTAACGCTTTGAAAGAATTTCACCCTAGTAAATGGATTATTCGGCTCAATACTATTTGAATAGTAATTTAGTTATGGTCAAATTGCTTGCTCTTATAACTAAAACTAGCCGCCATGTAATAAAAAAACATTTTACTATTTATTAATGAATTTAAAACAACTGCGCATGAAAGTTAACTTTTATAAATAATAGAATATAGATCGAGTATTACACGAAACGGTAAATTGGAAACCCTTTATGATATTAAATTCCTGTTCTTCCTGTCATAGATACTGAAAACTCGGAGTGACTGCTTTTTTGGTCTAGTGTCCAACATGAACTGCTACATATCAAATAGTCCTGAGTTCAAGTGTTGGGTATGCCCGAAGAAGTAACTCAGTGTTTCTGCCTATGCATTCTCTAAAATATTTTTCTTTAATTCTCATAAAAATGTAATGACCATTGTCTTTCTACTGTCGTATCGGATTGTCATTCTACAAAGAAATGAATTTAATAGGAAAGCTTAAACAAGATATCATCTTACAATCGTCGAATGGAAAGTTAAAAAACTGTATTGGCAAATTGAATGGCATAGAAAATGTATACAATATACATATTATAAGTCATTTCCATACAGTTTTTGGCGCCAGTATTAGCCCAGTGCTAATGTGCTCGCTTGGGAAACCGAGTAAAACGGGCTAAAATCCCAGGCTCGCGCCACTGATATTCACATATGCGAATCATTTTCAACAAGATTACCACTTGTCTGACGGTGAAGGAAAACATTGTGAAGAAACCTGCATGTCTGAATGAACCTAGCAAGTTTTTGAAAGATCTGTAAATTCCGCCAACCCACACTTAACGAACGTGGTGGACTATAAAATTAAAATAATATATTTTGATATTTAATCTTACTCTTCACTATTGATTACTTACATAATTAAAGTTACTGCCATAATTTTTAGGCACCTTGTCCCTCAACTCACGGAATCTGGACCAGAATTAAAAATAGTAAAGCTGTATTTTATTTCTCTTATTTTCTTTAGTTCTCGCCAGTTATTCTCAGTTCTGAGGCTTCTTCTTTCCGAACTGGTAGAAGACTTATGACGTTCAGTAAAAAATTGTAAAAATTTAATGCTGAATAAAATATTTTGAATATGAATTTAATTTTATGTTATTAAATTTACCCAAATACCAATATACACCCAAAACCCAAACACCAAAATACACGCACATAATAAAAAATGTGGCTTATTTTGTTTTGGTAGTTGATAGTGGCTTCGTACTTTGCAAATAAGAATAAATCTATTCAAAATTAATATAGCGCATTTATTTAAAAATCATGGACATTTTATTTTATTATATATTTTTTTCACAATACTATTGAACTATTGATTAGGTAATCATAATATTAAAGTAATATACGAACTATTTAGCAGATTTGCTAAAGTAGCTTTAACAGAAAATACAGAATTACAAACTCTTAAAATATATTACTACCATTATATTTACACATTACGTTACTGATTTATAACAATTGCCTGCCTGCATGAAAATGACTGTCTAGATGTTGTAGATAATTACATAACTCATATGCTAAGCCTTCAATTACCAAAGAGATTGACTTATCGTATCTATACGGCAATAGTTAATACGTTATTATTATACAATATTATAGGTTATGATTTTTTTCCTAAAAAATGTTGAATTTCCAATAGAGATTTTCCTCTTGTCTCTGGTATATAAAACAATGTAAATACAGTTGCGCAAGCGCATGAAAACGAAAAAAACCAAAACACTACATATGATCCAAGGGACTTGACACAATACCCAAAAGCAGTGGTCAACAGAAACCCAAACAGCCATGAAATGCCCAGAACCACAGCAGAACCTTTGCTCCTTACATTTATTGTAAATATTTCTCCGATCAAAGTCATCGGCAAAATACCAAATCCTGAAATAACAAAATAATGAAATTAGTGGTTAAATCACAAGAAAAAGCTAAAACTACGTTTAGTTTTTTTTCTTACCGCATTCGTAGGCGATATAAAATAATATTAATATTACTAAGGGTAGCCATTTTACTCGGTTTATTATATAAATCTCCAAGAATTGAAGATAAAAATATAACCCCATAAAAAACTGAAAAAAGTACAATCTTTCAGATTAAAGTATTAAGTGTAGTTGATTATGTAATTTTTAGATTTCTAATATTAACACTAAAGCCACAGAAAAAAAAAATTATCTATTATTTATAATAAAAAAATCATAGAACAATGGAGAATTGACGTAAATTTAATTTATCATATACATACATATATGTATGAATATCTGATAGGTATTCAATATTAAATTGAAGCAGAATGCTCAAAGCATGTATGTATCTATAATAATAATAAGATTTTATCTATCTTCATATGTTTTAGACAATACTATATTACAAACATAGTTAAATATTGTTAAATTATTATTATCAATGAGTAACTTACCATAGTCACAGAACACATGGCAGTTGATATAAGTAATAGTTTTTTTGTTCCAGTTTTACTAATCAAAACAGGCGATAAGATACTTCCAAATAATTGAATAAATCCAATAATAATCATCGCAATATTCGAATGTACTGAAGACCCAGACATTTCAAATATAGAGCCAGAAAAAAACAAAATTGCCATTGCTCCACTTAATTCTTGCAAGACATTTATAATGATTACTATTAATAAAGCTTTTCTATTTGTTCTTAATGTGAAAAGTTCAATCCAATCCATTTTATCATTTGTTGACGTGAATTCGTTTTTTGTTTCCAATAATTTATCTTTTTCTTCCATCCTGTCTAGTTTAAGTAAATTTTTGACTGCTTTATCTTCTTTATCTAATAATATATAAATAATTTTTAGTATATAAATTATTTTAAACATTATTTTCAAATTTTTTTAATTATCTTTAAAAGTGCTTAAGTATAATCCGATATTAATTCAAATAAGATTTTTTAATAATTTCATTTCACATAGGTACTATGTAAAAAAATAATCTAGTATCCTCCTCATTGTGTTTTTTTGATCAGCCTAAAATTATTAAAATTTCTTTACTAAACGTTATGAATCTAACTCCATTTCGAATATTTTCCCCTAAAAGTCTCAGTAGTGAGAAGAAGCAAAGAAAACTTAGCGGTACTATAATCATTTCCTTTGTAATTTTCTTAAATAAAATTTTAAATAGCAGTAATTCTCCAATACTAAAATAACCTGGAGGCAATCACATCATCAGTTTCTGAACTTCTAATGAAATCATTTATTGTATACCTTTAGTTATAGTTTACAGTCCCCAAGGATTTTTTTAATGATTAATAACAATTTAAAACTTTTTGAGTAGCTTCATTTTGGGGACTTGATTGGGGACTTTTTGATCCAAAACATTTTCTTTTTCTTGTTTAATGTTGGATTATGTCAAAATTAAATCGTAAAACTATCTGTTAGTAATAAATTTTAGACTATCACCGTTTTGACATGTTCCGTATGAAGCCACAACTGTGTCTACTACTATTAAAAAAATATATATATAAAATTATAAATTTTATAAAATTCTTGTAGAAAGAATAGTTAGACGTCTCACCAAAATGACGCTACTCACAAAGTTTTAGCTTGTTATTAATCATTAAAAAAACCGATGGTGACTGTAGACTATTATTCTATACGTTTTTTAACGTTTTTTTATTGAATTAAGCATTAAAAGGTTTTTAATTCTGAACGTTTTCTGGCATCCTAATATAGACGTAAAATCGTAAACAATGTTCATAAATACAATCACTGACTGTAATAAGACTAAGAATATACAACACTAAAAAGACTGGAAAACAAAAACAAACCTACCCCACGGGAACCATTTATTTTTCCGGGACAAAAAGACACTATAATCTATCTCTGTGCCAAATTTCATCCAGATCAGATCCAGAGAAGACCAGTTTAGCCGTTTTGGCGTAAAAGAGTAACAAACTTCTAAACTCACAAACTTTCACATTTATAATATTAATACGGATATAATATTAATAATTAAATTAATCTGGAAAATCAGTTACCTTTTAAAATATAAAATAATGGTGATTCTGGTATTGATATCACAGTTATAGTGAATAAAACCGATAGAGTTAGGCCGATGTAAGTTGAAATATAGTAAGGAAAAAATGGCGCAGTAGAAAACACTAGAATTGAACCCAGTGATGTAAATACTCCAAATGCTGCTAAGAAACTTCCTCTCACAGCAACAGAGCTGTAAATTAGTTATAAAATAATCATTTTACATTAATAAATACATATCTTATGTGTTGAAAAAGTTAAAAGAATGCCAAAAATTAAATGCATGTATTGTTCCATTGAATATACCAAATTCTCAGTAAATATTGTATGTCATGTTTCTAGACTTGACTTAAAAGATTTATTTAAAGCATACGCAATACTAACGCTACTTCACCCATGTAAACTAAATTATTAACAGCTATCATTGCCGTGGCAAAAGTGTTCAGTACTCGCCCACAATACAACATAGTCAAATTCTTCGACGTAGATAGTATGGTATATGCCATAATAGCTGTTATTCCACTTAAAATAAAACATGGCTTCCGGCCCTTGTAATTTGAAAGCCATGCAATTAAAAACGGACCTAAAACAAAAAAAACGATATTTATTCAAAGAGGTTACACATATTTAACTCTCGACATTCAAACAGAATTGTGTGTTTCAGACAAGTAATAAAGTACCTGGTATAGATCCAGCAAATGCCAAAGATCCTACTAAAGATATTTGTGTTTCAGTTAACAAATATGAAAGTGGTGAGTCTTCCAAATTCTGTAGTTTCGGTATGATGGGTCCTGACCAGCTTAATGAATATCCAATCACCATCTGCCCTAAATACACTGAAAATATTATATATAATGTTAAAATTAAAATATGTTATGTTATAAAAAAATGTGTGGTTCACACGATTGTAAAAAAATAATCAAATTTTATATTTCAAGGCAGATAGTTAAGTTTAACACAAAACAATAATAATAACATCTTATATATGTACAACGAAAATTAAGATTTTGTATAGGATATTGGCCGATATAATAGTATTACAATGCCTGAAATGAAAAATTTAATTTTGAATTCTAAATTTTTTTCACTTCATTACTAATATACTTAAATCTAATAACAATTTTAAGACAATTATTAATTTTAATAACGTTAAATTAAATTGAAAAAAAACGAATATGATGTACGTACATGTTGCCGATATAAAAAGTTGCCTCCTTAAGCCAGTTATGTAAGCCATTTTTTAATAAATGTATAATGTAATCAGATACACAGTAGAATAATTTAAATGGTCGAAGACTATAACAAAGTACATTAGAAAGCGTAGAACATAAATATATGTACCTATATTATTAATAATAGGAGAAAGATTAATTCGTCATTGAGTCACGAGAATTATAAAGTGACGAATTCAACTTTAGAAACCAACACAAGCTTCGTAGGCAAGATAAAAATGCAAACATAATGCCAGCCATCGCCAGCCAGCCATTTAATATTTACTTAGAATGTAACTATCCGGCGTTGGTAACCATTTTTTTATGTTGGGCAATGCATTTACACATACCAGATGTAGAATACCACCTGTGGACATACAGGTGTTATGTATGTAATGCGTAATGAGGTGAACTTGGTAGCCCTGTGGTAACACGCTCGCTTGGAAAACCAAGTGAAAAAGAAGGAAAGTAACATAAATATACGATTTGTACCTTTGAATATAAACCAGATGATAGATATGAATTAATAATAATAATAATATTGTAATATAAAGTTGTTGAATGTAAAGGTGGGAGTTTGTCCTGTCCTGCGCCTTACAGGACCGATGGCTTTACATGCTCTCTAAGGCACGGGGTTGAAAAACCGCCAACTTCCTAACTCCGAGCTGTTACTGAGGCTTACTATACAGAAAGCCTCAATACCTAAACTTGGCCCGACCTGGGACTCGAACCCAGGACCTCCAGGTGTGCAGCCGTACATGCTAGCCACTACACTACTGAGGCAGTCGATTCCATATAAATCATTATATTAACAATAATATTATTTATGCTGATTGTATCTCAGTACTAAACTCTTACGAACGTGGCCATATAGACTCAGCACAATCTCATCGCAATCGTATGAACGTATAGTCCTAGAAAAGTATCACAAAAATAAATTTACACCTGGCCTAATCTGACTTTCAGTACAAAAAATCTGATCTTTTATAAATCTACTTCCAAAAAGGAGAAGGTTATCATTCTTTTAGGTTATTATTCTTTGTATGGGCTGGGACCGATTTCAAAAATATTTGATTATGTATGTATTTAATAGGTAGGCTTTAATTACTTAGCCAAAGCACACCGACTTCGAAAATATTTGATTAGGTATGTATAGTAAATGAAAACTACCAATCAGTTATTTTTCACTTTTTAGTGCTTTTGTTAGAAGTCGGTTTTTATTTTTTTGTTAAAAAGTTTTTATTTTATTTATACATGCAAAACCATATCATACTACCGTAGTTTCCTTTTAAATTTTAGAATGCTTTTATAAGAAACACGTTAAATTAAAAATTCTTTTAATTATTGTTCCTAAAGTTCACAAATTGAAGTGGGTAAATAAAAAAAAATGTAGTAAAGATAAGAAAAATAATTCAATGTTCGAAACGTGTCAATATAAATCAAATAAGCCTAAACTCAAACGTTACTAGTAGCCTATTGAAGAGTTTTTCTATTTCCTTTCTGGCATCATTATTCGTTGGTATCAAATTGTCATGTTGAAAGCAACAAAATTAAAGAATTCACTACACGAATTTTCTTTCTTTTTATGTCACTTATAACAAATATCCAGGATGTGGTTTAAGAAGAAAAAGGCAAATTAGTACTCAGGTGGGTATGAAAGGCTTCACCATTCGCACTCACCAGAGTATTTTATCAGACATATTTATATAATAATTACTAGCGGCTCACCCTCGCTTCGCTCGGGTTCGCAAAAACAATGACGTATCTATCCCTCGGGAACCGTATATTTTTCCGGGATATAGATAAATATAGCACATGTGCTATTTCAGACTATAATCTATCTCTGTGCCAAATTTCATCCAGATCCGTTCAGCCGTTCTGGCGTGAAAGAATAACAAACGTCCATACTCACAAACTTTCACATTTATAATATTAGCATAGACAGCGTTAAAAAATGGAGCTTAATTTTAAGCAATTTAGTACGTCTATCTTTTAGTAATTTAGTACTAAATTATTCCAAAAAAACTGAATAAATGGTTGTAATACGATCACGTTTTCCTACTTCACAACTTGGACACGACCACACTAGACACTGTACTGGTTTATTAATGGCTTGCAAAAATTTCAGACGAGTAAATAGAATATTCGAATCAACAACATTTGAGTGGAGAATTCGTTACGGTTGAGTTCCTCGCCCTAATACTTAGTATATATTAACCGATATATCATAACAATAAGTTAAAAAGAATTTTTTTCTTGCCAAAGCTTGACATTACAACCATTAACCATATCATAAAAATAAATAAAAGATACTCGTACATACTCGTATCTATATTAATATTATAAAGAGCTAAGCGAGGGAAGGCCGACTGGTCTTTAAATAATATTTCTATATTTTTTTTAATTGTTGTGCTATATATATTTAAAAAATTGAAACTGGTGGTTTATTTTTAATAAAATTCTTCATTTAATTATTTATTTATTTTTAACATTTTAGTGGATACAATTTTTTAACAAATTCTTAATCTATACATTTAATAAAATTCTGAGTCGAATCTGTACATTACATGTACATTGTCTATCTGCGCTGGATAGATTTCGATGAAAGGTATGATGATAGCTGGATGTCTGGGTCAATATATAGGATCCTTTTTACTGCAGGAAAATATCTCATCTCTGAGAAATCTATACTAAACGTTAAAACGTAAGTAGGGACGAACTCGAGCGGAGCGAGGGTGAGTCGCTGGTAATATACATATGTACTTAATTTTATATACTATATATACAGCAAAAGGTGACTTATTCAGAGAATACAGAATTCGAATCTACGTACATACATATTATATTCTTTATTGCACTTAAAATATGATACAGAAAAAAATAATAACAAAGTAAACATAGTTCACAAAGGTGGACTTACTTCTAAAAAAGATCTCTTCCAGTCAACCCCTGGTTGTGGAAGATGTCAGCGGGCAATATAGTGCAAAAAAAATATTACTAAATATATACTAGAAATAAAGGTAATAATAATCACTTATACATACATACATACATATATACATACATATATTACATATAAACATATATAACATATATAATACCTAATGTAAAGACTACTTATACATACATACATATATACATAGTTAATATATAAAATATGAAAATAGAGAAAGGTACTGATTGATACTGTCTACATTTGTGATAATAAATTTTTAATTTACATTTAAAAACATGAATAGATGGGCTCTCATGGATGGTTTTGGGCAGTTGGTTCCATAGTACTGCGGCATGGACAGAAAAAGAATTTTGTTGGAATTAAGTATTGCTCCTAGGAATGTCGAGCATAGAAGTACTGCAAGATCTTTTGGAACGAGTAGGGATTGGTAGAAAGTTAAAACGGGAACGAAGGTAAGGAGGAAAATTTTGATTTTTAAGGATATTATAAAGGATTGATAGGGTGTGCATATTACGGCGAAGACGGATGGATTGATACATAATATGTAAACAACATAAAGGTGCATAAAGTATGAGGCATTTAAAAAAATATAAGAATGCAATATTTATTCTTATAATATATGATAATTCCTGCCTTATACTGTTAAGATGTTGTGGGTCCAAAACTGATCCTTGAATTTTTATAGGTATCAACTAACTGTATGCATTTTTTGTTTATGCTACGACAATACCGTAGTTAACCTTATATTTATTTTCTATATAAAGACGACAGGCATTAATTTTTTCTACATATTCGTCGATCCACAATATCAAGAAGTTCTAGAGAACATGTTACAATTTAGTCTTAATTTCTTTTTTATATAAAATGAATATTATACATTATCATTTTTACCCAAAATATGTTGAATTTCTAATAAAGATTTTCCTTTTGTCTCTGGTATACAAAACATTGTAAATACAGTTGCGCAAGTGCATGAAAGAGAAAAAAACCAAAACACTACATATGCTCCAAGGGACTTTACACCATACCCAAAAGCAGTGGTCAACAGAAACCCAAACATCCACGAAATGCCCAGAACCACAGCAGAACCTTTGCTCCTTACATTTGCAGTAAACATTTCTCCAATTAAAGTCATCGGCAAAATACCAAATCCTGAAATAAATCAGAAAAAAAATGAAATTAATGGTTAATATATGTTTACAATATATCCCCCCCAAAGTGCGTTCACCTCGTCGTGGTGAGGGGCTAATTAGCGTCCAGTAGTCCATCCGACGGCGGTCCACCTCAGTGGGCGGTGTGTCATGCGGGTTGAATGCGTAAGCGATCCTGCGACGTCCCATTAAACGGGGGGTTTTGTTGGGTTTTAGTGGGAGGCTTTGCCGGCGAGTCCCACATAACCACCTGTATGTATGCAGGTGGTATGCCTAAATGCATCTCCCAACAAACGAGGTCATTTATTTTCACGACGCCACTACAAAAGTTTCTTTCAAAAATACATGTATATAAAAAATGACCAAATGTGCTATCGACTTCAGTCTTGGACTGAAACTAAAGGAAGGGTTCCCTTTTCTAGACAGATGTTGACGAATTACGCAGTGTTGGCAGTTCCCTAGTTATGACTAAATTCCTGGAACTTAATTGCCACTATATGTATATGTTTAATATACATATGGTTACATAATATCAAATAGCTAAAATACACAATTATATTTTTCTTACCACATTCGTAGCCGGTGAAAAATAATATTAATATTACTAAAGGTAACCATTTTACATGGTTTATTATATGAATCTCCAAGAATTGAAGATAAAAATACAGCCCCATTAAAAACTGAAAAAAGTAGAATCAGGTATAATCGATTAGTACTTAGATATAATATTTAATTGATTGATTTTTAAAAACAATTCCCTTATATAATGTAGCTCCATCAAGTGAGCAGTGGAAAATTCGCTCACTTCAAAACAAAATTACGTGAATTAATTACCTACTACAAAATTTATTTAGTTGTTTTAACTTGTTTTAAATAATGACGTTCTTTTTATTAATACAGCGGCGAAATTTTTAAAACAACAGCTCAAACCAAAACTTAGTTATTTTTTAGGTTAGTAAAACCATATAAAGACTCGTTTTTAAAATCAATTAATTATTTCTTAAAATTCTTTTTTAGTATCACATTTTTGAGATCAATAGTGTTAATTCTGAAAGACCTTTTATGTAACGACACCTGAATCCTTGGATATGCTTAGATTTAGCTATCGAGTAACATAAAAGTATGTAAAATACTACTCCAGTTTGAAATAATCACCTATAATTTTTAGTGAAAAACTCAAATTCATTTTTATCATTTAACAATATCACTTTTAGAAATCGTTTTGAGCATTTAAAATATTTTATGACAAATAATCAGCAACAAATTACTTTGAATTGTGCTAATTTCCTTCAGTCCTCCCTTGATGTACTAAATATTGTAACCACAAAAAAAAGTTATGTATAAAATGAAAAGCAAAATCCAAATAAGGGCCATTCAGACACTTTTATACTGTGTTATTTTCAGTTGAACAAATTGTTTCAAAGCAAGAAAAGTTTTTGTAGTTGCTTGTAAACAAATAGGACCGCCATGGCATACCTTTTGTATCTTCCTATGATTGACTCAATTGTGTATTTGTACTCTTGTTCTATGTATACAATATAATGATTAAATTATCTATGATTAACTTACCATACTCACAGAACACACGGCAGTTGATATAAGCAACAGCTTTCTTGTTCCAGTCCTACTAATAAAAATAGGCGATAAAATACTTCCAAATAATTGAATAAATCCAATAATAATCATCGCAATATTGGAATTTATTGAAGACCCAGCCATTTCAAATATAGAGCTAGAAAAAAACAAAATTGCCAATCCTCCACTGCATTGTTGCAAAGTATTTATGAATATTACTATGAATAAAGCTTTTTTATTTGTTCTTAATGTGAAGAGTTCAATCCAATCCATTTTATCGTTTGTTGATGTGAATTCTTTTTTTGTTTCTAATAATTTATCCTTTTCTTCCATCCTTTCTAGTTTTAGCAAATTTTTGACTGCTTTATCTTCTTTATCTATTAACATATACATTCCGTTTACTATTTTCTAATATTTTAGGATTATCTGTGAAAATGTTGAATTTTAACCTGATATCTGTCCAAAAATAAAATTCAAAATTTATTACAAAAAAATTAATGTAGTATCTTGCTCACAATACGTGACACAAACAGAATATTTTCGAAGCCTTTATTGGATAAAAAAGGTAATAAAATTATTGTAGAAAAAATAATTACCTTTTAAAATATAAAACAATGGCGATTCTGGTATTAATACTACAGTCACAGTGAATAAGATGGATAAAGCTAGCCCGATGTAGGTTGAAATATAGTAAGGAAAAAATGGCGCCGTAGAAAACACTAGAATGGAACCAAGTGATGTGAATATTCCAAAAGCTGCTAAAAAACTTCCTCTCATATTAACAGCGCTATAAATTAGTTAAAAGACAATCAATTATTTATACGATAGATGATAAGGACTGAAAAATCTCAATTTTTATAGAATATCTTCCAAAAAAATCCATTATTTGTTCTGAGAAGAAATTAAAATCATTTCGATTTCATATATTTAAGCTTTGTTATTAAAATACGCAATACTAACGCTACTTCACCCATGTAAACCAAATTATTGACACCTATCATTGAAGTACCAAAATTGTTCAGGACTCGCCCAAAATACAACATGGTTAAGTTCGTCGTCACAGATAGAATGGTAAATGCAATTATTGCTGTTATTCCACTTAAAATAAAACATGGCTTCCGACCTTTATAATTTGAGAACCATCCAATTAAAAATAGACCTGAAATAAATATTACGTAATTTATACAAATAAAATGCATAGATTTTCTTTCGCCAGTTCTTCTCAGGTCTGAGGCTTCTTCTTTCCGAACAGGTAGTAGACTCGTGACGTTCAGTAAAAAATTGTAATAATTTAATACTGAATAAAATATTTTGATTTGATTTGATTTGATTTAGAACTTAGAAGAATAGCTTTAATCACGTCTGAACGCAGTCAAGCAGAACTTCCAAGTAGGCTTTCGACATTCTAATAAACATGAGTTTTCAGAAAAGTAATAAAGTATGTACCTGGTATAGACCCCACGTACGCCAAAGACCCTACTAAGGATATTTGTGTCTCAGTTAGCAAATAAGAAAGTGGTGATTCTTCTAAATTCTGTAGTTTTGGTATGATAGGTCCTGACCAGCTTAATGTATATCCTATCACCATCTGCCCTAAATACACTGAAATTACACAAATACACTGAAA
This sequence comes from Brenthis hecate, assembly GCA_951806755.1. Classification (NCBI taxonomy): domain Eukaryota; kingdom Metazoa; phylum Arthropoda; class Insecta; order Lepidoptera; family Nymphalidae; genus Brenthis; species Brenthis hecate. The sequence continues at coordinate 7,287,029 of OX638260.1, read as the reverse complement.
ACCCCTATTTTTAAAATTAGGATAATTTGATTTGCATAAATTATAATTATATGAAAAATATAACAATAATTGTATGTTTCGACTGTAATTTACACAATTATTAAAAATATTAAAATTTCAACCTTTTAGCAGACACATAGATTCAATTACTACTATATAAAGAAAAAAATAAATTAAATAAATAAATTAGTTGAGACATTAACACACAGCACCATCTAGTTCCACGGTAAGCTATGAGGCCTATGTTATGGATACCAGATAGTTGATACACAACACATATATAACTTTTAAGTACATACATATTATAAATATAAACACCCATGACTAAAGCACAAACATTCGTGCTCATCACGCAAATGAATGCCCCCAGCGGGACTCTAACCCGCGACCGCTCGCACAGCAAGTAGGATCACTACAAACTGGACCAAACGTGTCATCAGAATTGTATTACAAATTGCAATTAACATTATTTGAATGGCGTATTTTTTACTTTTAATCTTTATATTACTGATATGCATGAATCTAATTAACAGTTTTAAGTATATAAAATAAATTTAAAAAACAAGAAATATTTATTATGAAGTACATACATATTGCTGATATAAAAAGTTGTCTCCTTAAGCCAGTTGTATATGGCATTATTTAATAAATATATGATCAAAGGTTCAATAAAATAATTGGAATAGCTGTCGACACAAACAATATAGACACAGGTAGAAAGAACACTAGAAAGTGTAGAACATAAATATAACAATCAGAAAAATGGCAACTATTTTATTTTCTTATGCACGATTAATTAATAAAAGCATATGTGTCAATAGAATTGTTAAGCGTTACATTGAGTTTAAGATTCTGAAGCGAATTTCGTAAACAAGATAAGATAGTCATCCTGAAGAACCTGTTGAATTTAAACGTGATATTAGATTTAATTTGTTAAAAAATTCAATACAATTAAAATTAAAAAAAACCTATGACTTATCAATACTGAAACATGTCGTGACTTACAGAAAACATTCAAGTCATCAGGTGCATAATAAAATAAAGCAAATAAAATATTTGTTCACGTGTTACATGTATGTAGAAAAAAATTAACATGACTCAAGATTTGAAAGAATTATTCTTTAATGAAGTAATTACGAATCCTTGTTTAAGTTGGTCTTTTAGATGATACTTTCTTAGATTTACGTCTTTTAGCTTTAGATTACGTTTCGACCGCATATAAACAAACGTTACGTAGTATATCAAAGAATGTCGAGGTCCTTATTTTTAACGTTGTCGTGACGTATTTTCCTGATCCTTGTTTCAAGATGCACAAAATCGAAGATCCCATGATAAGTCACAACTCGTCCTATAACATTTCCCAAACCTCAAAGATAATCTTTACTTACATACCATTTGCAGCCGGAATAAGCCCTAAAATTGTTAGAACGCTAAATTTTTATGAAACCACTAGCGACTCACTCTCGCTTCTCTCTCGTTCGTATCTAGTTAAGTTTTAAAGTTTAATATAGATTTCTCAGAGATGAGATATTTTCCCGCAGTAAAAAATATCCTTAATGTTGACCCGGATAATCAGCTATCATCATACCAAATTTCATCTAAATCTGTCCAGTGGTTTTCTCGTGATGCGTTCTAAGACAGACAGGCAGATAAACTAAAAACTATAGATTCGACATCTGTATCGATATTAATTAGATGTCCGAAAAAAATATTTAATAAGTAGTATAGTACGGATTCGAATCAGTTAAAATTTTATTATTGTTATTATATTCTTAGGTGATTCTTGAAAATGGCATAACTTTTTTAACACCTCCTGGTAAATTTCTAAAAAATTAATTAAGTTTCTAAGAAATCTATTGTTAACTTTAGCGCCGGCGTGTCCGCGATAGTTGAGGGATTATTTATGAACCAAATGAAATAAAGCAAATACTAAATGTTAAGTGAAGTTTTCCACAATACATTAGTGAAACCTCGTCTAACTCGGTTAAACCGCTTCTGAGATTAGTACGCACAAACGCACAAACAAACAGACAAAAAATCTCAAAATCATTCTTTCGGATTCTGTAATCTATTGCGTTAATAAAGACTTCCAAAAATAGTTTTTCTCAAATATCTTCGATGTACAGACAGCGATCAGTTACACTTTTATTATATATATAGAATAGGTTGTAGGAGTTTACTTATTGTTTTGCTTTAGCATACTACATAAGTTATTAGAGTGCAAAATCTGCTACACTTGAATCCTGCGACAAACTAGATATTAAGAACCTTCGTATACTGAATGGAAAAAACAACACAAAAAGGCTTCAAGGTAGTTAAAGTAGTTCTTGCATCCGTTTAAATCTAAAATTTTTAATACAAATAGCTATTTCGAAACCATTTTTATAATTTAACTTCGTAAAATATGTTTTAAATAAAACTATCTTTTCGGATTATTTCCCGGATTTATTTTAATTTTTGGTATTTTATTTAAAATGTCAAATGTACGCGTAAATCTAAGAAAGTATTATTGTTGAATTTATAAATATATAAATATGCAAATTTCTTACTTTATCGCCCAGATAATATTATATTGCAAAAATAATATTATTTATTATATGAAAAAGCTCATAACAATACCTATTACCTTTTATATTTATTCGTTTTTATATTTTGAAATTTAAAATAGTTTTTATTTCAAAAAAGATAGTAGTATAAAAATAAGAAAAGATAGGAGTATGAAAGATTTTTTAACGTATTTATGACATACTTCGTATAAGTCTATATAAAAATAAATTATTTTTACTAAGAAAATAAAATACTTATAACTTGCCCGAAAAATCAACTGAATTAAGTAACGGAAAATAAATTCGCGGTGAGTCTCGGCAAAAGTAGTTTTCACCTAGTGGTCAAAATTCGACTATAATCATTATTGAATATTTAGGAAAAATGTAATATATGAATATAATTTATCTTAAAAAAAACTTTTTTTTTTTATTAACTAGCAACTTACCATCGCTTCGCTCAGTCCCTAGGTGCTTTTTGACGCTTTGTATGGAATAGATTTTTTTAAGATTCTTATGTGTGATTTTTTTGATGTTTTAATAGTTATTCTGCGTTTCGGGATGACGTATCCAATAAAACAAAGACCATAAATATCGGTCCAGCAGTTCACGAGTTATAGGTGTTGTAGCAAACCCGACTTTATTTTATATATATACCACACAAAATACAAAAAATATTCGCTATTTAAACAAGGTCAGCAAGAAAACTCAGCTTTTAAATAATTTTGTCATCAAAATGTATTTATCTGGGGTACAAAAACAGGTACAATATTAAGTAAACATTATATAAACATGAAATCATTTTACAAGTCTTGTTGTGATTTGATTTAATGACATTTCTATTGCTAAAAGTGGAACTTAGAAAAAAGTAGAATTAAAAGTACAGCGTACATGAGATATATGAACATCACCCTAAAATGTTTCCTCGCAATTGCTAAAGCAAGAACTTATATAAAAATGAAATGTATAATTTTTAATCATCCATTTTAACTCTGAAGTTATCCAGAAATATTAAATGTTTCATATTAATTACTTTATGTGAATAATTTTTTTCGTATTATTTACTTTATATGAATAATTAATTGATACATAGCTTACTATCCTGTTCTACCTCGCATCGAAGGGAGGCCCAGCAGTGGGACGTTAAATAGGGCTATATACAAAAACATAGCTTACTATTCCGATTCGAGTACAAACAGACCATGTTTTTTTTCTCTAAAGTATTAACTTCTTCATTTAGCTATTTACTACAAAACAGAGTCATTTCTCATCATCCCTGAACATACGTACAGACACAAATGCACTCTCTATTCCATTTACTCTCATAGTCCGATGGGACGATACTTAGGAGAGTTAAGGCGCAGGACTGATGGCTTTACGTGCTTTCCGAGGCACGGGGGTGAAATACCGTTAACTTCCCAACACCGGGCTGTTTCTGTGCATTTCTTCACAGAAATACTCAGTAACTTAACTTGGCCCGACGCGGGACTCCAACTCTGCATCAATGATTCTTCGGATCTGCAGCCGTACATGCTAGCAACTAGACCACCGAAGCAGTCTCAAAAAATACTAACTGTTTGACTGTATAATATTATAGAGAATTTATAATATTTATACCCTATATTATATTTTTATCTCTATATTATCGCATGTACATTTATTATACGAGTAAGTTATTTTAGAAAATATAATAATTAAATAACTATTTATAAGCAAAGCCATAAAAAAATAAAACTTCCGAAACCTACGAACAAAACAGAAAAAATAATTAATGAAAAACTTTTGCCAACAGTTCTGTGAAGACAGAGCTTTTGCTAACTTAATAATTAGGTAGATTTGATTACCGTTTCTAAATATGTATATTAATCATACTATCTAAATATATTTTCAGAGACAACGGTAACTTAATATAGTAAAAAATAATCAATTTTATTTAGATTTACGCGATTTTTTCGTGGATGTTTTTTGATTTTTGGTTCCCGAAGTTTCTAATGCTTTACAGCAATCGTAGTCACTGAAGAGACGTCGAGAACAACATATCACAATATACCCGCATTAAAACTGAAAAAAACTCAATATTACTATTTTTCTCCAGATTCATAGTCGACGAAAAATGTAAATGTAAATGGGGCATTTCACGTGAAGCGGACAACGAAAATAAAGTGAGGTTGTGAAAATTGTTCATACTCTGGTCAGTTATAGTTCTAGTGGACATGGATGTGCAAATTCATTATTTTTTTCATATGATGCTTTATTGCCGAGTTATATGAGCTTTTAAAAATTTACGAAGTTTGAAATCCGTACTTTTTGAATGCTTATTATTTGTATCAATAAATTTGTAAAAATATCTAAAAAATATCGTTTCTGAAAGTTAAAAGGATGCAGTTTTTAATTTTTTTATCGAATTACAAATTTGATTCTTTTTACGTATAGTAAACCGGAAGTGAAGATTTCAAATGGATGTTTAACTTCAACATAATTTTTTTTCAATATTTTAACTTTGAATTAAAGCTTTAAATATCTAAATTATTCACAAAAAAAAATTATAACGTGATCACCAATAGTTTAGGACTTAGAGCATATTGAGTACATCGCACTGCGCGCCACATCCAGTACTTTTTTGATCGAGTCTGTCGCCTTCAGAACATACTATACCTAATCATTTTTTTTTTGTAAAATAATATTTAAGAAATAAAATATAGCTGCTAACAAATATCATTACCATTCATTTATTTCTTTTCTTTTTATTTTTAAATATAATTTTTCGTAAAAAAATCTCACTACAATTTTTTAACAAATTTCGAGTGTGAAATAAAAGAGTACGTATAAATCGCAACTTTATTATACATATAATATTTTAAAATTATTTATTTGTTTAAAAATTAAGGCAACGCTATTTAGTTTATGTCCCTCACGAAAAGTAACATTTTATCTCTAACTAAAATATAAATTTGTCTAAGAAACAAAATCGGTCAACATCACATCAGACAACAACACAAACATCGGAGTTTGAGAGTGAAAGGAATAGAGAGGAGGAGGAATAGTAGTTGCGTTGCGAGACGAAAGAGAAAGTATTACATTGCGATTTAAAAGATATGTGTTGATTTTATTTTATGACTAACGACGAACCCGAGCGAAGCGAGGGTTAACCTCGGTCCCTAGGTACCTTATGCCGGTTAGTATGAAGAAATGATTGATTCTCCATACACAGTTCCACCCCCACCCCCACCCCCCCCCCCCCCCCCCCCTTTTCACCACGCTTAAGGGTTAATTTAACTATCCTTTGTCCTTCCCATAGTCTCAAACTATCTATATACCAAATTCTATACCAAAATCTCTATACCAAATTCGTCTAAATCGGTTTAGCGGATTAAACGTGAAAAGGTAAGAGACAAACAGACAAACCAGGGTTACTTTTACATTTACCTATATATTAGTATGAATATATATATTAATCTTATTTTACATTCCAATCTTTTATTGAAAATTGTATATTTTATAAAAGAAGTAATGTTACTTATCACTGATAGAGTGTAAATTATTAAATAAAATCGTTAAAATTGGATGATTAATTTATTATTCTAATTTCATATTTATATATCTACAACTAGCGACTCACGATCGCTTCGCTCGAGTTCGTCCCTAGGTACGTTTTAACGTTTAGTATGAAATAGAAATCTTGGAATTTCTCGCCTTTTCTGTACTATAATTTACATGTTTTATGTCGTCAAAGTTTATACATATAAACTTCTTGAATCACTATTAAAAACCGCATCAAAATCCGTTGCGTAGTTTTAAAGATCTAAGCATACATAGGGACAGACAGACAGCGGGAAGCGACTTTGTTTTATACTATCTAGTGATTTTATACTGCTTCTTATTTATATTTTAGCGGACCCCGCCCTGGTACTTAATTCTTATAAACATCAGTTCATCAATACAAGCACTAAATAGAGATTTTTCTACAAGATCTTAGTGTATCGAGAAACAAGTTTAATCGTTTTTTCTTATTTTAAAGTGAATCCTATGGGAAATTAACATATTAATGGTCATAATACCCTAAAATATTCCTACAATGCAAAGCCAAACAATTACTTAAGCTTTGAATGACGTGAGACAGATCCAAAACTTAATGAAATAAAATCACTCAATTAGAGATTCCTTTATATAATTCAAATAAAAGATATAAAAGTTTTGTTAGTTATAAATAAATCTAAAACTTTGTATAGATAATAAATATGCATAAACTTCAGTAATTGTGCTCTTTTAAACAGTAGCACGCCGTGGTTTTTATCAAGCATACGTTAGTTAACAATAATTTCATAAATAAAACTTATCGCTATATATACAATAAGTTTTTTTTATTTATAATCTTAGAGATCTACGCTTATATTGGCAACAGTCTGTCTGTAATATTATTAATGTTGAAGTCTCTAAATATAATATTATATCCTAAATTTTTTTCCCCAAAAACTGTTGAATTTCTAATAATGATTTTCCTTTCGTTTCTGGTATACAAAATATTGTAAATACAAATGCGCATACGCATGAAAAAGAGAAGAACCAAAACATTACATAAGCTCCTAAGAACTTGACCACGGACCCAAAAGCCGTAGATATTAAAAACCCGAAAACCCACGCAATGCTTAAAACTACCGCTGAACCTTTGCTTCTAACGTTTATTGTAAACATTTCCCCAATCAAGGTGAGTGGTAAAATGCCAAATCCTGAAAACATAAAATGATATGAACTATTAAATGTGCTGCTTTTTTTGTTGTAGATCCAAAGGTTATTAAGGATTTACTCCATTTTTTTCCATATTATAATTTAATATACTTTTTATGATCTTATTTTACCGACCAATCTTCGTGTCTTCTCCATTCTCCATTCGCGAAGTAATCTATGCTCAATACTTTGAAGACATTAACGAGAAAATTGAATTGAGTTGAGTTCAGTTTAGTTGAATTGAATTGAAATGATGATATGAACGCATATTTTTTACAGATCTCAATGAAAAAGGATTCCAATACTTACTATCACAGACATCGCAAAAAAAACTAAGATTGAATTTAATTAAAATAATTTAATTGAGTTTTAAAACCCTGTACGTTATGGCAACTATATAGAGCAAAATAAAAGTAAGTTTAGCCATAAACATTACATTTACATATTACATATAAAAAATAAAACCAGAAATGAGTATAGTTTTTTTTCTTACCACATTCATAGCCGATAAAATGTATGGTGAATATTGCCAAAGGTATCCATTGAACTTGATTTATTCCGGATACTTCTAAGTATTGTAGATAAAAATATAAGCCCATAAAAAACTAAAAATATTGTAAAATATTTTTTTTAAACCTTTGATTTATACCTTAATTCAAATATAACTTAACTTAAAATATTTTCGTAAAAAATACCAAAAACGCTACTACAAGCAATTTTAAGTCAGAAAAGCTTTATAAAAAATACTATCAATTGATACCCTTACCATAGTCACAGAACAGACAAAAGTTGATATAAGTAATAACTTTTTTGTTCCAGTTCTACTAATTAAAATAGGCGATAAAATACTTCCTATTAGTTGAATACATCCAATAGCAATCATTGATATATTAGAATTTATCATAGATCCAGCCATCTCAAATATAGATGCGGAGAAAAACAAAATTGCCAATCCCCCACTGAACTGTTGCAAAGTGTTTAGAATTATCACTGCAAATAAAGCTTTTTTGTTTGTTCTTAGTTTAAAGAGTTCAATCCAATCCATTTTATCGTTTGTTGATTTAAATTCCTTTTTTGTATCCAATAATTTATCTCTTTCGTCCATCCTTCCTAGTTTTAGCAAATTGTTGATAGCTTTATCTTCTTTGTCTAAAACATATTATGAAATCTATAGATATAATAAAATTCTAACTGAGTCGAATCTGTACATTAAATATTTTTTGGAAAATCTTATTGAAATAAACATTATTATCGATACAGAGGCCGAATCTATAATTTCTAGAATTTTTGTCTGTTTGTCTGTTTGTCTGTCTGTCTGTCTGTCTGTCTGTCTGTCTGTCTGTCTGTCTGTCTGTCTGTCTGTCTGTCTGTCTGTCTGTCTGTCTGTCTGTCTGTCTGTCTGTTACCGCATCACAGAAAACCCACTGGAGGGATTATGATTAAATTTGGTATGGTGATAGCTGGTTATCCGGGTCAACATATAGGATACTTTTTACCTCGGGAAAATGTCTCATTTCTGATAAAAAATACAAAAACTGCAATGTAGAGAGAGAGTAAGAGTATGTCTTGTAAAACCTAAGAGTTTGGTTTTTGGTCATCTAAACGCGGGCGGAGCCGCGGGCAATGCTAGTAAACTATATAATAGCAATAATAATAACTACACATAAAATAACTAAATACACTTTTACAATAATTAATTTACTTTCTTAGATATCTTTTTTGAAAAAAATACCGAGATTAATTATTAATAAAGTTAAATCTTTCTTCTGATAACTTCTTGAAAATACTGATGATGCTCAGATTACGATTTAATTATTAAAAATATATGAAAATAGTTATTACCTTTTAAAACAAAAAACAAGGGTGATTCAGGTATTGATGAAACTGCCACGGTAAATAAAATTGACAAAGCTACGCCGATGTAGGCTGATACATTATAAGGAAAAAATGGTGCAGTAGAAAACAACAAAATCGAACCAACAGATGTAAATATCCCGAGAGCTGCTAAGAAACTTCCTCTAATATTTGTAGATCTATAAATTAATAAGAGCAATTGTAATATTTAGTCGAAGTTTTAGCCGAAGTTTAAAATTATTTTACCATATTAAGCAAATGATAGCACGAAAAATAGTTAAACGATTTGACAACCTCTCACTGAACGTAATAGAATGTACCACTAGATCCAAAACTGTCTTAGACCTGAGAAGAGCTGGCGAATAAAATATGAAGACTATTTTTTATAAGCTGTGTATAGCTTATGCATGTGTACAGCTTATACAGCATATACATTACAATATTATGTACATATATTAAAAAAGCTTGGAAGTCATTACATTATCCCCATCTTCCTCATTTATATGTGTTCGATAAAATTATTTATTTTTTGTAACTTTTAACATATAAATAATATTTTTTCAATTGTTATTTTTTTCAATTGTTTTTTGAAATTCTGTTTGAAAATTGTATAAATTTTCCATAGAAATATTTACTGACATCATGTAACCAAGTGGATGGTATTACCAATTTCTATATATTCCGTGTATTTGTTTAACCGTACATTTTTCTGGAATAAAAAGTAACGTACGTGCTATTCAAGACTATAATATATAATCTATCTCAGTGCCAAATTTCATCCAGATCCGTTCAGCCGTTCCGGGTTGATTGAATAACAAACATCCATCCAAACTTTCACATTTATAATATTAATATTGTGATTATATTTATGGGATGAAAAGCTCGTCTACTTTTTTTTTGTTTTTAATCTTTTACTACACTATGGCAAAGTTATCATTTTCACTAATAACAAAAGACCTTTTTTCTAAGGACCAACATCGCTTTGATAGCGGCCGAATTACCCGAAAAAACCCCGAAGAATAAAATAATAAATCGCATAGTAAATCGATTTAATTGCGTATAAGACAAGGTTAATTTCATCCGGTCGAGGAGTTGTAAAGACACAGCTTGATGGGTGAGTTTGCCTAATAATTGTGACCGAAATACATACGCGAGTACATAACTATAGAACATAATACATTTAGATAAGATTTTCAATACTAACACAACTTCACCTATATAAAGTATATTAAGAGAAGTTATAATTGCTGTAGCACAACTACTCAGAAGTCTTCCACAATATAACATAGCTATATTCCTTGTCAAAGATAAGATAGTAAAGCCAATAATAGCTATAATTCCACACACAATGAAACATGGTTTCCGACCCTTATAATTTGAAAACCATCCAATTACAAATAGACCTGAAACAAGTTGTGTGAGTTTAGATATTGACTTTGATTTTGCTCTCTTCTATTCGCATATAGCCGCGTTTAAATTAACACCAAAGACCAAAGTATTAATTAAAAGTAATCTATACAATTATAATAAAATTCTAACTAAGACGAATTTGTACGTTAAATATTTTTTGAAAAATCTTATTAAAATAGACATTATTTTCGATACAGAGGCCGAATCAATCGTTTTTAGAATTTTTGTCTGTCTGTATGTCTGTCTGTATGTTACCGTATCACAGAAAAACCGCTGGAGAGATTTTGAAGAATTTTGGTATGGTGATAGTTGGTTATCCCGGTCAAAATATAGGATACTTTTTACCGCAGGAAAATATCTCGTTTCTGAGAAAAAATACAAAAACTGCAATGTAAGAGTATACTAATATGTAAAACCTAAGAATTTGGTTTTTGGTCATCTGAACACGGGCGGAGCCGCGGGCAATGCTAGTATATAATATATTTGTGTAAAAACTTCCACACTGACATTAACTTTCGACTGACGTATTATGGATGCGTTCCGTATCACGCAAAATTTTCAATTTTATTTTTTTAATTTAATAGGTATCTATCCCTTATAGGCGTCACTCCCTGACTTACCCTATAGACACTTTGAGTTAAGTAGTGTCTCAAGTTAGTATGTACCTGGTATAGGCCCAGCATATGCCAAAGAGCCTACTAAAGACAGTTGTGTCTCTGTTAACAAATATGGAAGAGGTGATTCTTCGAGATTCTGTAGTTTGGGTATTATAGGCCCCGACCAACTTAGCGTGTAACCTAACATTATTTGTCCCAAGTACACTGAAATAAAAAATAAATCTAATTTAGTTATACTCGATAAACAAATGATTATCATACGTAATTTTGCATGAGTCGGGCAATGACTTTAGGATAGACGGGTATCAACGGCACGTTGCCGTTAATTTTGTCTAAAATATAAATTAGATTAAAAATTACATACATACTGCTGATATTAAAATTTGTCGCTTCATACCAATTGTGCAAGGCATTTTGATTGATAAGTATAAATAATTTCTAAATAATAAAACAAACTAAGTCTACATTCACAGTATAATAGTCTGGTATACAACAAGCACGCACAGTATAAGCACAATTCAATACACTCTAAAAATTGCAATTTCATAGGAGGTCAGAGAGCGTGAAAAATGATATACAAATTACAATAATAGAACAAGAACAATAAAACACTCATATCCGTTACAAGAAACGTTATTTGAAAAAACTTAAAAAAAACGAGTTCGAATGATTAAAATGTAAAAAATAACCAAACGGTTTTCATTTAGAATCGATACCTAATCAGATATCTTCGAAGTCAGTGCCAACCAATGCAAAGCAAATCTAATATGTTTCAATACGTAAAATACCTATTAGATATTCATTATTATCTTAAAATATTGTAGGCTGGCACCGACTTTGAAAATGTCTGATTAGGTATCTATTCTAAATTAAAACCTCCGTTTCGTTATTTTTTACATTTTAATGCCTGGAAGTCAGTTTTTTTTAAGTTTTTATTTTTCCATTTTTAGTGTAGACATAATAAGCAGGTAATTTATAAGAAAAAAATTTTTAATAACATATTCGATTAAACAATTCATTAAAAAAATATTTATTGTTGATATATTTAAAAACCGCTCGACCGATTTCGATAAAATTTATATAGGACCACCTGAGAAGTATACCATTTGAAACAAAAAAAACCAAATCGGTTCAGGCGTCTTCGAGTAATCGATGAACATACATAAAAAAAAGATTCCGACGAATTGAGAACCTCCTCCTTTTTGGAAGTCGGCTAATTACTTTACTGGACTTCGTATTTGATAGGTAAATAAATTACTATTCGTTCGTTGCCAACAAATTATTGGCCTTAAATGGTTAAATTATAAATTTGAGTATTTTTCTTTTTTATGTTATCTTCCTGTCGTCCCAAGATCTTTCATGTGTAAAAGAAAGAAAAGCGCCTACAGAGCTAAAAATGGACTTTAGAAGTAAAACTTCTTTAGGCGTAACTGAAGGGTAAGTAAATACATTGAAAAAATGAGCATCGCGGAAGTGATAGTCTTTATTCTTGATATTTTTTTTAAATATTATATTTATATTTTTATAATAATTATTACTTATAAAAATGATTATTTATTGTTGTGGGATGAATGTGCATAAATTAAATAAAAACTATTATAATTAATGTGTGAAGTGTGAATGAAAGAAAGAATGAGAGAAAGGGACAGAGCGTATTCGGCCATGTTGAATGAGAATGTTTTAGTTTTAAAGAAGACTGTAAACTGCAAGGACGTAATAAACTATTGAAAAAATAATTTTAAAATAAAAAATAATTTCTCATATATTTTATGTCCAAATTGGATAAAATATTGAATTACAATTATGTTTTTTGAAAGCGCCGAATTTTTTATATTTTAATCTTTGATCACCAAACAACCTGAAGGAGTTTTAGTGAGTTTTATATTTAATAATACAAAGAAATATTTTTAACATAAATGTAAAACTTATGTGTTTGATATAAATGTTATCGTATTATTTTATTGGACATGAGAATGGCTACGTTAATATTATTCGAAATATCCGTAACTAATACTAAAGTAAGTGAAAACACATTCACTTATAATAAAAAGGTCACCCTATCAAATATAGGTCAATTGAATAAAATGTAATAATTTCAATTTTTTATTTTTTCTTATTTGAAAGTTCAAAAATTTTTTTTGTGTCCATGTAAAATGTACAGTCATAAAAAGTATTATTAAGGATTTTATTGAATGACCTTGGCAGCAAATACACTCCAGCCATACACTCTGAAATTTTCATTACTCTCGCCAAATCCTATTAAATTCGTTATTTGAAACTTATCTAAGTAGTATAATTTTTAATTTTCTTACTAAGACGATTAACACCCACTGGTCGTCATAACCTGTATGAAGCTATATTTTATCTTTTACGCAAGCATTAAAAAATACCCCCTTGTTTTAAAGTAAAACGAGGGCTTTTAAAGCAACAACCTCTACTTATTAATATTGATTAAAAAAATATTTAAAACATATTTCGCTGGTTACTTTATATGACTGTAGATTTGACAGCTGTCTATTTTTTTAAACTTACATAAGACAAAAAATAATTTTAGTCCCACCGAGTTTCTTCCGCCAATCTTCTCAGGACTGTGGTCTGTTTACGAACTAGCGGTAGTACTTATGACGTTTAGTAAAAAAAAAATAATTTTATGCTGAAGAAAATATTTTGAATTTGAAATTGTTGCTTAAATTAGATTCAACTTCCATTGAATTTGTGTTCTTAATACTTACATCCTATTTCTGATTCCTAGAAATATCATATATCTAAAACTTTAGTTATATTATGAAAATAAATGAATTAATCAGTGCGCTTTGATTTGTACCGGTTGGCACCGACTTCGAAGATATTAATATTGATTAGGTAACTACTATGTAACAATAGTAAATGAAAAGTACCACTTATTTTTTACTTTTTTTTTTGAAGTGGTTTTTTTAAGTTTTTATTTTTCCATTTTTAGTGTAGACATAGCAAAATAAGATGAAAGTATTTTAAAATAATAATACATTTTTAAGTAGGTATTAAAATTCAATAGGTGAAAAATCAATCACCCCTTTTTTCTACACTTTGGGGTGGATATTTTTTTTCAAAATTAAAAGGAACTAATTTTTAGGTATACCCTATCTAATACAAAAAAATCTACTACACTGTTAAAAGTTATGCGTGTTCAAACATAAAAAAAATACCTGTCAAACGAGAACCTTCAACTTTATTTCGTCGTTTAAAAATGAAGTAACGAGATTTACATACATATGTAAGTATACAAGACAAAAATTAAACTCCGAAAACTGATCAAGTATAACTTTAATTTATAAAGAATAAAATATATTATTTAAAATATATTAGTAGTTCTGCGAACAGCAGACCTCACGAGCACAAGCTGCATTTTAAGGAGCTATTCTGGTAATCACACCGAAGACCTTCATCATATTTTCACTAATTTTTATGAGACCACTTAAGCTTAAAGTTATTAACTTTTAAATAAAAAAGAACCATTGATATCGGATCTCACAAGACGGAGATATCCAATAGTCCAGTGTCTGCCCCTTTTTGGAGGAAGTACCCCTCCAAACAAAAATCCCTGATGACAAAAAAATCTGTGACGTCATAAAACTTGTACCAAGTTTCATCCAGATCGGTTGTAAAATACAACTTGTAGAGGAGTGAACCAACAAACCGACAAAGGAAAGCAAATTTTGCCAGACTTGTAGCTGAGACGCTTCTCTCTCTCTCTCTGTAATTTATTTACCTACTTATTGTAATAAATGCTTAGTTGTAGTCCTAATAAAGAGATACATATTATACTCCATTAATCTTTTTAAGACAGCATATACTCGTATATTATACATATTTTAACATTTTTTTCGTAATATATTATTACAGTATACAAATATAAGCTATATTTAAAGTCGACATCATGAAATACCTCCATGTATTCACTGTTTATAATAAAAATGAACTGATAACATACATATTACATATGACATTGTGCCTTAAATACTACATGAGTTAAGATGCTAAAAAAGAACGAGATTGCAAAAATATCAGGTAAATTTCAACTTTTTTTAAATGATCATTTGCCAAAGTTTTCACACAAATCAACTTATTTTTATAATATTTTAGAAGCTATATTGATATTATGTTATTCTAACAATAATATCAAACTCTAAAACGCTTAGCGCAATAAACAAAAGAAATCTGCACCAGCATCCGTTATACCCTTTGATTGAAAATTCAATCTAAATTACTTACAGTTTTCGACGTCGGACAAAAAATCCAGACATTTTATAATATAGAACTTTTTCGATTTGGAAAACCCTCTATAAGGCGAAAGAATCTTTTCTTAAGTTAACTAAATATTTTTGACTGTGCTTCAATTTTATTTATCTTATTTTAATATGTTGTTGTATTATATAATATAAATTATGTAGTCATATTACAAGGAGTCATTTAATTAAAAAAAAGTCAAGAGGTGCCGTGGGACACCCTGTAGGAACGAAGCCTCTTTCTCTGTCTACCCTTGGTTCATAAATTAGGTCATAAAAATTGTCACAACTATTAGGGTTATAAAAACATCAAGCAACGAACATTGTACATGTTGAAGCTAATCGAAGAAAGGCCTGCACAGAGTGCACTCGAATTTCTTATACAACATACATTTATTAACACTTTAATCGCCTTGTACTTATGATGACATCACATTGTGAACTGCCCTTAACTCATAATTTTCGGTAAGAATATTTGTCACGAACACTAGGGGACCACAAACTCAAGGAATATCCATTATATTATGTAGGGCCCCATCAGAAGTGTGCATACGAATTACTTATTACATATTGAATTGTTGTGTGCCGATATTAACTACCTTGGTATGTCATCGCAAACGTATACATACATAAGTGACTCACATGGGTGTAAGCGTTGGCTAGACCACTGTCTCGTAACTCATTCAGCGGCGAGAACAGTTATAAACATTAAGGTTATGCTTGATACATTTTGGTCAGATCATTTTCCTTTGAAGTTAGAGTGTGATATCAATGTTATTAGATTAAAAACCTGTGCGATTAAGCTTGCATGTAACGGTATTAGATGGGGGCAAAGAAATTCTGAGGACATTGCAAGTTACTCACAATTGTGTAATAATAAGTTAAAAAATGTAGAATTTCCTAAGCAATTTGAACGCTGTGCGGACATATTCTGTAATAGCCTAGAACATAAAATTTTGTTGGACAAATTATATAAAAATATTGTTTGTATATTAGGTGATGCTGCGTGTAATAGTAGAACGTTAAGGGGCATTATAGGAAATTATAAGGGTATAAAAGGGTGGAACAAGCATGTAAAAGAATTTCACGCGCAAGCCAGAGCTAAGTTTCAAATATGGATGTCGTATGGGCAACCCACTAGTGGGCGTATATTTGAAGAAATGAGATTAAGTCGTAAGATATTTAAATCAAAATTAAAATGGTGCATTAAGAACCAAGACCAAATAGAAATGGATATATTAGCTTCCTTATATACAAAAAAGAAATTTTCATCATTTTGGAAGGGGACTAGAAAATTAAATAATAGTCCAAGCCTTCCAGTTAGCGTGGAGGGTAAGAGTGACTATGCTGAGATAGCGAATACGTTCAAAGAGTATTTTAAAGTGATTTCACCTCTCGAATGTCAACCGATGGTGAACGATGCTGAGTTTTGTCAATCAGAATCCCCCATAAAGTTCACTTGTAAAGAAATAAAAGATGCAATTAAAGATATGAAGAGAGGTAAATCTCCAGGACACGATGGACTCAGCATCGAGCACCTTCAAAATGCTGGTATACATTTGCCAGGAGTGTTGACAATGTTTTTTAATCTCTGTATAGGACATTCTTACCTACCACAGGAGATGTTGGACACAATAGTTGTACCTATTGTAAAAAACAGGACAGGGGACATAGCGGACAAAGGTAACTACCGGCCTATTTCACTGGCAACTGTGATAGCCAAAGTTTTTGACAGCGTGCTCGACTCTCGCCTCGGTGGATACACACAGATACACGATTCACAGTTTGGTTTTCGTGCTGGGTTGTCAACTGAGAGTGCCATTTTTGCACTGAAGCATGCTGTCAAATATTATACAGATAGGAAAACACCAGTGTATGCTTGTTTCCTAGACCTGTCAAAAGCCTTCGACCTAGTTTCCTATAATATCCTGTGGGAAAAGCTTCGGGGAAGCGGCGTTCCTGCGTCATTAATATCTATATTGTCCATCTGGTATAACAAACAAAGAAATTTTGTAAAATGGTCAAGTGCATTGTCTGAACCATACAAACTTGAGTGTGGGGTAAGGCAAGGGGGACTCACTTCCCCGAGGCTTTTTAATATTTATATTAATGAATTACTTGTTGGTCTCAGCAACACACATGTCGGATGCCATATAGATGATGTATGTGTAAATAACTTAAATTATGCAGATGACATGGTGCTGCTGAGTCCCTCAATATGTGGAATTAGAAACTTACTTACAATCTGTGAAAGATATGCTGAGCAGCATGGCCTAAGATATAATCCTAAGAAAAGTGAGTTGTTAGTCTTTATAGGGAAAAATAAAAGTCCAACATGTGTCCCTCCTGTTCAGCTTGGTGGTACACTTTTACAGAGAGTAAATGAATTTAAATATCTGGGACACATTGTTACTGAAAATTTAAAAGACGACAAAGACATGGAAAGAGAACGTAGGGCGTTGGCTGTAAGGGCCAATATGCTGGCCCGAAGGTTTGCTGGTTGTTCAGTACCTGTTAAAATTACACTGTTTAAGGCTTACTGCCAAACATTTTACACCAGCAGCCTTTGGGCTAGCTGTACTCGAAGAGCGGCACACGTCCTGCGAGTTCAATATAATAATGCCTTCAGGGCGCTGTTGAGGCTCCCTTATTATTGTAGTGCGTCAGACATGTTTGCAGATGCACACACTGACGATTATTTCGCGATAATGCGTAAGAAGGTGGCGTCTGTGATACAAAGGGTAAGGGCAAGCACCAACAGCATCCTGAAGGTATTTGCGGAAAGACTGGATGGGCCCACCATGGGGAGGTTTATCAAGTTACATGTACAAAATGTGACAGGATCAATCTCCCTGTGGTAGCTATCTATTTATTTATTTTATTTTGTATTTTGTTTTACTAACATAGTTCTTAAGTAATTATATTGTACTAACCAACTATGAGCCTATGTTGCTCGCTAATAAAAGATTTTTATTTTTATTTTATTTTTTATTATTTATTTATATATTCCTTAACACTTATGATCGCCTAGTACTTATGATAAGACACACATGATCACATGGGGTGCTCTTAGTAGGTAATAATAAAATGTGTCGTGACGGTCGAAATGTTAGACTATTTTCGGTCTAGCTCTCATTCGCCAAATGTGCATGGAACTTTGTTTCAACAGCCGTTATCGGTCATATACATATTAGTGATTACAATGCACCATACCCGAAAACACTAAATAATAGTTTACTAATATCAGGGTAGCTAAAACTACAATTAAAGCTGCAAAAATTGATTTACATTACCAAATAGCATTCTTCCAACATTAATAAACTATTTACACAACATTAGTTGTATTTCATTTAAAGTTTTCCCTTTAGTTTCCGGTACAAATTTATATGTGAATATAAAAGCGGTAATACATGCTACTGTAAAGATCCAGAAAGTTACATCTCCTCCCAATACTTTGACCATAGTACCAAAACTTGAGGCTACACCGAAACCTACCAACCAAGAAACTGTAATAGATACAGCAGAACCAGTACTCCTCGCATTGCCTCGAAACATTTCTCCTACTAATGTACCGGGCATAGTTCCGAAACCTTAAAGATAATATATTCATTGCTTAGATATTAATATATACATTTCAAATAACTAAGATAAATATTAAAAAAGAGTATATTAACGGCTTAATTTTCAATTGTCATATAAAATTTATTTATATGTTATGATTTCATTACCAATAAAACTTTACCGGATGATGAAAAATTAGCCCTTAAAGGAATTTTTTTAAGCAATGTTCTAAATACGGTAATTTATTGGTAGAAAAACAGATTAACCATCAACTTGAGTTGCTCGTTCATAGTTTCTACTCCACGGTATAATATTTAAATGGTTCTAATACACTGGTATTCTCAACTAATTTTTTAATTAAAGATTAAAATAGAGAATTCAAAAAGGTGTTATTATGCTATTGTTTTAGGTTTTAAATAAAACTATCTTTTCGCACGAGATAATTACGCCTCTCTCGTGCCCGTGATGGCTGTAAAGCATTCGAAACGTCGGGAACCAAAAACCAAAATAAATCCGCAGAAAAATCGGAAATGATAGTTTTATTTAAAATCTCAAATATAAAACTAAGAAAATACCATTTTTGGTAAGATACAGATATTAATTTAGTTCGTTATGTATAACAATCTATACTAATATTATAAAGGGGTAAAGTTTGTGAGTTTGTGAGATTGTAAGTTTGTGACGTTGTAGGGAGTAATCTCTGGATTTACTGAACCGATTTAAATGAAATTTGGTAAGAAGATAGTTTGAGACTCTGGGAAGGACATAGGATTCTTTTTATCCCGGAAATCATCCCTTAAGAGGGAGAAAATGGGGATGAAAGTTTGTATGGGGAATCAGGCGAGGGACGAACGGGAGCGAAGCGAGGGTGAGTCGCTAGTATGTAATATACATAATAAAAAATAAAGGAAAAAATAATAGCTTACCAACTTCATACGAAGCAAAAAAAGTGATCAAAACAAGTAAAGGCAGCCAACCTATTTCACTTACTACTGGACTCTTAATCTTACTTAAATAAAAATATGTTCCCAGGACAGACTGAAAAAAAAAACATAAAATTTAGTATTTCTTAAAAATTGAATTTTGTATGAAATTTTTTTAAAGTTATTTCGAATTCTATGAGATAAAGTATTATTATAAAAAAATATAATATTAGCTTGGGTAAAAGAGTTCAAGTCTTAAGTCAACAAAGACAGTAGCAGTAAGACAACTGGAAACCTCTAAGTCTCAGCGAGCTTGAGCGACAGCTAATCTTAGAGTAACTAAACTGGCTGCTATAACTAAAGGGACATTATAAATTTAACTTCTACCTACCAAACTTAAAGCACAAAAAGCTGTAGACACAAGCAGCAACATCCTTCGTCCCGCTCTTTCAACAAAAAAAGGCGCAATTAAACTAGCCAGAAATCTTGTAATAGATATTATAATGGTTGATAGATATGGTCTGAAAATATAATAAAAACCCCTATCAAGAATTTCAAAGTAAAGAAGAAAAGCGCAGTTTTTTGTAAGTGAATGACACCTCAATAACCCAAACCAACTTAAATGATTGGATCCCCATATCCACAACATAGTTGAGAACAAAATTTTCCTCTTTATCTCGTTTCGTCATTGTTTCATTTCAGTGATCATTAAAATTAATATTTTATAGAGTACTTACTAGCTACTCACAGAAAGAATAGAAAAACAAAAACGAATCTGTCCCACGGGAACCATACATTTTTCCGGGATATAAAGTAACCTAAATATGTGGTATTCCATGCTATAATCTATCTATTTTCAAATTTCATCCATATCCTTTCAGCCGCTCTGGCGTCATTAACTATTAAGTAACAAACGTCCATTCAATCTTTCGCATTCATAATATTTATGAGATTAAAAGCCTAAATGTCTCAGTCAAACGCATAAAATGAAATTATTTCTTATCAGGGTATGAAATTATCAAGATAAATATATCTTTTGATAATTATCGCGATAATTATCAAAAGAAACCCCCCCCCCCCCCCCCTCCCAACGTGCGTTCACCTCGTTCGTGGTGGGGGGGGGCTCGGTAGTGCCCGGCAATCCAGCCGGGCGCGAAGCCAAGAAGCGCACAGGGAGGTGGCCCACTTAAAAACTATATATATATTCGTTCGAAAATGTATAGAATTAACAACAATAACATAATTAACTTAGCTTTCCTATGTTTAAGAGTCCACAAACGTAACACGAAAATTATTTTAAAGCAATATTTTAAAAGAAACTGCTACAATTATGTTATTAAATAATTAAGAATGTTTAGTATTAGCTGATCGAAGTTATTAATTTGCCGTAAATGCTTTATAAAATTTGGTTTACATTCTTTTAATTTTATTATTTCTGAGCTATACTTATTGTAAAATATAAAACTTACGGTACAGAGGATCCGGCATTTTCAAAAATAGTAGTAGTAAAAAATAAAACTGTGGCAACTCCACTCAACTGTTGCAAACTAAACAAACTTAGTGTAATGAAAAGAGAATGCCTGTTCGCTTTCACTGTAAATATTTTAATCCACGCTTTCCAGCTATACCCCTCTGTGGGGCTAATTCCCTTAACGGATTCGAAGACGTTATCTAAATCATCGACACGTCCTAGTAATCTCAGAGTATTCTTAGCCTCCATTTCATTGCCTAAAACAAATTATATTCTAAAATACATCAGATATAAGGTAACATTATGTATAAATACAAATATCTATATATGGGTATATTTTAATTTTAGGCAGCATCAAGCAATTAGATTAATTATAGCACGAGATGAGAAGACAACGGACAATAAATAATAATATTCGAACATTGATAGAAACGTTTCTCATCAATCTTTGCCACACTCGGGATAAAAATGCATGAAGGTTTTAAAGATATTATATAACTGTTTATAGACATGGTAGCAAATATTGCATGTCAACTAATTTATTCACCTATATTATAATATGTAAATTGGGTGATAATGACTGAATTAGACCCGCATATTTAGACACATTACAAAACTTTTATACTAAATCCTTTGTTTTAATATTCTTATGTATAAACTAGTGGCTTTCTGCTGCTTTGCTCCGGAACTCACCCTATGAATCCTTTTACCATATATTTTTATTTTATTTATATAAAACCATTTAGACAGCAGACTCCGGTCACTTTAAGCAAAATCAACTAAACGGCCACTTTTTTACTATTATTTCTGATAGTAAACACTTTCATAGGGATATAAAATAGGCTATAGCTCTTGGCGGTAATGTAGTTTCTCATTAGTGAAAGATTTTCACAACCGGACCAGGAGTTTCTAAGGTTACCCCTTACGTCCCAACTAACAAACTATACCTCTTTATAATATTAGTGTAAATAAATAGCTTACCTCTTATCGCGTAATACACAGGCGACTCTGGTATAAACATAATACAAATATTGTATGTAATATTTATAATAAGAGCTACATAACCTGTCGATCTGTAAGATACGGCCGAGCCAACAATGGACGCAAATAAGGTGCCAGAAATACCCACTATACCAATGGATGTTAGGAAGATGCCACGTATGTTTGTTGAACTGTAATCATTTGCATTTATATTACTTTTTGACTTGAAAAATTGTTCATGCATTTATTCATTAATCTATAGCTGGAAATGAATCGCTTAAAAGAGTTAGAATAATTATGTACATATTTTTTTTTATCTCTTCTGTAAATGTGAAGGATACTTTTATAAATATGTAGTTTTTTACAGGAAAATGTAATATTCTAAAGAGAAATAATACCTTGATTATAAATAATTTTCGAGATCTTTGTCATATCCAAAAATATTTTTCTTTTTCCGAAAATATAGGTACAACAAGTATTTTCCGTGCCAATGGTGATTACCAATAATAAATTATTGTCACTTGTTAAATAATAAATAAAACTATGTCTTCGCATATTTTCGCGGAATTTTTTTTTTTTTGGTTCTCGACGTATCGAGAGACAGGTTGTATTTTTTTTAAATCATTTTGTAATTCTGTGGGTATGCACTGTACGTAACAACAATATATGACCTTTAAGATGTCTACAACCTTAATCTTTCCCATGACCATGATTACTGTAAAGCATTTGAAACATCGGGGAACCAAAAATCGAAATAAATGCACGAAAAAATCCGGAAAGATAGATTTATTTAAAATGTCAAATATTCGCATAAATCTAAGAAAGCGTTAATTATCACTTAAAATGTAATCACATAATAATGTCAGCAGTTCCTTTCTTTATACGACTAATTATTTATTTATATGTAAATGCTGTCGTGGGTGTTGATAGCGAAACCTTACTTTATAAAAAAGTAAACTGGAAGTTATAGATAGAGACAAGCGATTCCAAAACAACATAAAACTAATCATTTTTTGGGTAATAATAATCCATTCAATTACCTACTCAGAAGTAGACGTAAAAGATATTTCAAACCGGATATGAGAAGATTAAAAAGACTTCTTCAATTTTATATGACTCATTCAAAGACTCAATAACTAAACTTGGCCCGACTCGGTACTCTAACCCAGGACCTCCGTATATGCAACCGTACATGCTATCCTCTACACCACGGATCAAATAAAAAAAATAAATACCGCCGATAGCAAGCAAATGTAAAAATTAAAAATAAGACTTTCCTGAAAATTATAATAATATACTCACGCAATTTCTCCAACGTAGACGAGATTGCTGACTGTGACCATTCCCATTCCCAAGCCACTTATTATTCTAACCGCATACACCGTCGCAAGGTTTTTAGTAAGCACTATTAGTATTATTGCAATCAAATGCACAAATCCACCAAGATATAAACACGGTTTTCTACCAATTATATTTGATAGATAACTGGGAATGTATGGGCCTGAAATTTCAAAAAAATCTATAATAATTCCCTTAATTCATTCGTTTCAAATGTTTTGAATACATCTCTATAACACAGCCGTTTTAGATTTAGATGATGTAGTTTTAAAAGTATAATAATAATAATATGTTGGGACATTAACACACAGCATCATCTAGTTCCATGGTAAGCTACGAGGCTCGTGTTACGGATACCAGATAGTTGATACACTACACATATATAACTTTAAATGCATACATATTATAAATATAAACACCCATGAATGGAGTACAAGCATCCGTGCTCATCACACAAATGAATGCCTCCAGCGGGACTCGAACCCGCGACCGCTGGCACAGAAAGTACAAAGTGAGAGTCCCTACAAACTGAGCCAAACGTGTCGTCGAATAAAAGTAGTGGAAAATAGTACTCTTGATCAAATTAAGCTGTTACGAATATACGTGAGCTATAATAGGTGACTCTCGTATAGGCAACATAAATGAATAATTTATATTACAAGTCATTGCCTTTAATATCCGACCCCAGAACCCTAGATCGTAATAATATAATTCTTCGCTTATAGGTCGAGCCTAAAATAACGAGATTTTATTTTTCCACATATTGATTGTAGTGAAATCTCGCTGATTGTATAGTTGTAAACAAACGTAGTATAAAAATTCATAAGTGAGTATTTTTTTTGTATTCAGCCCTTTTTAATGTCCTATTGCTGGTGGTGTGCCTCCCTTCAATACAAGGGAGATCAGGCCATAGTCCACCACGCTGGCCAAGTGCGGGTTAACGGACTTCACGTGTCCTTCGAAAACTTGCAAAGAAACGTTTTCTCAGACATGCAGGTTTCCTCACGATGTTTTCCTTCGCCGTATGGCAAGTGTGTGAGTGAGTTTTGATAAATAAATTAAAAAAAATGCTTTTCTATTATCATACCAATAATAGCCCCAACATATAACAAAGACCCAATCCATGACACTTCCAAATCTGTTATAACGGTTGGCAAAGGACTTTGCTTAGGATCCTGAAGCATAGGTATGATAGGAGCTGACCACCCCATAATGTATCCATCTAAAAACTGTCCAACGTTCACTGAAACATAAAATATTATTAGAATCTGCCTGCGAATACGCTGGCGTCAAAATAATTTTAGTTCTACATTTCCAAATTTTTGGGTATTGCCATTAATTGATAAGTTGAGAAATAAAATTAAACAAATAATGTAATACGAGTACCTTGGTGCCATTTTTCTATCACTTTAAAATCGATGTATAATTTTTTGGGTAGATATTGTATGTAACACGTAAGAACTACATAATATATACATATGATAACTCTTGAGGCGTCTGAAACTTTAGCCTCTCCTAATGACCTTCATACATGTATATACATAGTATTCTATGGTCGTGGGTTTTTGTTTTTTTTATTTGAACTGTTTTCATGTCATAATTTTCCGTCGTGGGTTGTTTCAATTGTATTTTTTTATATTTTTAACCGACTTCCGAAAAGGAGAAGGTTATCAATTCGTCGGAATCTTTTTTTTTTCTTTTTTTTATGTATGTTCACCGATTACTCGAAGACGCCTGGACCGATTTGGAAATTTTTTTTTGTTTCAAAGGATATACTTTCTAGGTCCCATATAAATTTTATCGAAATCGGTAGAGCGGTTTTTTTAAAAATCAACAATAAACATATTTTTTTTAAATAAATTGCTTTATCGAATGTGTAATCAAAAACTTTCTTCTTAGAAATTACCTGTTTATTACGTCTACACTGAAAATGGAAAAATAAAAACTTTTTAACAAAAAATAAAAACCGACTTCCAGGCACTACAATGTAAAAAATAACTAAACGGAGGTTTCCATTTAGAATAGATACCTAATCAGATATTTTCGAAGTCGGTGCCAGCCTACAATATTTTAAGATATGAATATCTAATAGGTAAATATTTGTTTTACGTATCGAAATATTATATTAGATTTGCTTTGCATCGGCTGACACCGACTATAGGCAAATATGACATTTTAAATAAAACTATCTTTTCGGATTATTTCGCAGATTTATTTTGATTTTTGGTTCCCGACGTTTCGAATGCTTTACAGCAATCATGGTCACGGGAGAGACTCAGGTTATAGACGTCTCAAATTCATTATACGCTGTCTGTAACAAGTTTATACTCATTCTTTCGCGAATTTATTAATAAACTTTATTGTAATCGAAATTATACTACTGTATGTTATTCCCCTAAGTGCGGAGAGTAACAGATTCCCTAGTACCGGACAAGTACTTATATTCTGACAAAATAATGTACTTGTTCTACTCTATATAATCTTATAATTAATTATTATTTATCTTTTTAGATCATTTAATATAATAAAGACGAAGAAAAAAGGTATCTGGTGTTCAAATAACTTATAATTAGAAATTGATAATGTTTTAAGCTAGAAGATGATAAGAGAAGCTTTCGAGCGTTTTAAAGTATCAAAAAGCACTTTTTTGATAAAACTAAAATAGAACCTACTGAAAAGAAGCTGGAGAAGTATTATTGTGTTGTTTACGAATTATTGTTTTTGTGTTGCGAAGACTACAACGAGGACTAAATCCAGCGTGGAGAGTGTAAAGGATGGGCTCGTGAAACCTGTGAGAATATTCTAGAGTTTTCAGACTTCTATGTTTCTGATCGTTGTTAATATTTTTAAAATTTTCTTGATACTTTTATTACCTTGATATTAAATTCTGGTAACTTAAATTCAAAAAAATATCATTTTAAAGGCAATTCAATAATTTCTTATCTGTACTTAAAAGACTTGTAATTAATATTTTACTGTTTTTTGAGGAGACTTTATTTTCTTGAATTATTTGGATATTTATAATGAATATTGGTTCAGGGCGTTTATTGTATTAATGTAAGTTTATTGTGTGACTTTAAATTTTTGTAAACAAGTGCCCGGTTCTGTCCGGTCTTAAGTATTTAAATTTATACTTGCCCGGTACCAGGTACCAAATGACAATGAAACCAAAAACTAAACCAATGATTTTCATTTCGATTATAATATAACACACTTGAAAAAGTTGATTAAAAATACTTACCACATGTTACTATGAATATTTGAGTACAAATGTACTTATTCATTATAAATACTTAATCGAATAATTGAAATTTTTCAGGCACCTTTATCATTCCACTTTCGTAAGACACTATGATGTTTACAATCTAGAGTATATATAGTCATGGGCGTACCCAGGTAGGGACAGGGAGGGGGGAGGGGGGGGGGGGGAGGGGGCAGCTGCCCCCCCCCCCCCTGGATCGTGAATATCTACATACCTACTGTTGTCGACAAAGTTATGTTTGAGTCAGGCTACGAGTGTTACGAATTACTTTACAATATATTATATGTAGACTTATAAAAAAATTGCGCTGCGCGCCCGGTCAACTCGTATTCATACAACACGCTAGAGCAGCGAGCGAGCGACGAGGTCTACGTCGCACTCGCTACTGTGCCAATGACTTCCGAAGATTATTGAATCTAGCGCTTGTGTACTGGACTGCGAGCTCGTATTTAACGTTATTGTTTTGAAAGAGCCAAACATAGGTGACAAAAAATAATCAATGTCCATATCTATACATACATATAATAAATTGTAACTGATCGCTATCTGTACATGGGAGGTATTTGAGAAAAACTATTATTGGGGGTTTTATTAACGCGATAGAACCCAAAAAAAAAATTTTTAGAATTTTTGTCTGTTTGTCTGTGCGTTTGTGGGCGCTAATCTTAGGAACAGTTTGGATGCGGTTTTCACGAATGTATTTTATGGTAAGCTTCACTTAACATTTAGTATTGGTTTTATTTCAATCGGTTCATAAATAAAAAAAAGTTATGTCAATTTAATAAAAAAACCAGAAACGTTTACTTTAAAAAAAGTTGTGTATACTTATGTACACATGTAAGAACTTCTTTGTTTTTTTAGAGCATTTAAATAAAAGTTTGTTTTTTAAGTGTTTTAACTGTTTTTTAATGATTCTTACTTTCTCAGCAAACCCTTTCATTTGATATTCATATCAAGGGGGTGCAAAATAAATGGTCCGCCATATTAAATTTTACAATGACGTTACTTTGCTTATTGTGTTTCGCTCATCAAGCCCTTTCATTTGACGCCCATATCATATGGGTCTCTATGGAAATAATAAATCGCCATTTTGTAACGTCCGTCCGTCGTATTGGATTAAAAATGGTGGCATTTAGGAAATCGTACAGTCACGAGAGTCAAACATGTCTGCCAGATTTCAGCTCAATCGGACAATTGAAAGTGGGTCAAATTAAATTTGACAGGTTAAACTTATAAGATTTGATTACAGACGGATACCGAGACAGGTGAAACTAATTAAAATCTTGTAATAATTTTTATATTTGTCGATCTAAAACACGTGTTGTGTACATAGACATAAAATAAACCATAAAAAAACTTCACATTGTAGCCAATAACGACTAACTTCACACTGTAGTCAATAATCACTAACTTCATACTGTAGTCTAAATCTGTCGCATCGTAAAAAAATCATTCTCATCATCCATTTTTCATAACGCGCCAAAAGAAGTATAACTTCAAAAATGCTATAAAATACTGTTCAGGTGATTTGGCTGAAACTTTGGTTAATTATATTATTTATGTAGTTTGTAAAACGGTGATGATTGAAAGTTTAGACACAATAAACTCAAAAATTAATAATTTCAGAAAAAACGCTGCTAATGTAAGTTGAGACATCTATATTAGACCAAGGTCGATAATTTTTGAAACAAAAAAAATAATAGCAGGTTGAAACCTATTGGAAAAGGAAGAGAATATAACAAAAATGAAAGGAAAAAATATTTACGGGCGATCTGAGGTCGGCAACTTTGCCATTTAACTTTTTTCCATAGGACTTGTGGTTTTGCCGGAAATCGAGGTAAGCCGTTTTGTACCCTTAAAAACTTACTCCCTCCCACTTCCCGACCTCCGATCGCCCATAAAAAAAATGTTTCCTTTCATTTTTTGTTATATTCTCTTCCTTTTCCAATGGGTTTCATTTTACTATTATTATTTTTCACTTTTTACCAATTTCAAAAGCTTCAGCCCTGGTCTATATGATTAAGCATAATAAACAGCGTTTAGCTTAAACTGGGCGCGCTTCTGTCGAACGCCGGCGCACCCTGGTAACAGCTAAAACTCGACTAATTTTATTTTTTGAAAATAATTAGGATTCGGTGCAAAAAAATTAAAATCCATGAAATTGTGAACAAAATCCACGTAGGTACCTAGGAATGCACCCAAGCGAATCGAGGATAAGTCGTTTGTTTGTCTACGTATATATAATTTATATGGTTATGGTTGATATTGTGTGCAGTGTGCAATCTGTTAAGCAATAATTAAAAATGTCCGCTAAATAAAAATTGACATTCGGATTTTTTTAGTCTTCGTGTAGTGTGTAGGGAAAAACAAGCACAGATGACCAGGCAGGTTTGGATCTAAAGTTAAACTTTGGGGGGATCAGAGGCTGAAATGATGATGATGATGATGTTCTCCTAGCCGATTCCGGCCATGGCGGCCAATCTCATTGAGACTAGCCAACTGCGCAGGAGATATTATAGTGCACAAGTGTACGCGCAGACACAGGTGCACTCTCTATTCCTGTCACTCTCATACTCCGGTGGGACGACTGCTCGACACGACCAGTGAGAGTTAAGGCGCAGGACCGACAGCTTTACGTGCTCTCCGAGGCACGGGGGTGAAACACCGCCAACTTCCCAACTCCGGGCTGTTACTGAGACTTACTATACAGAAAGACTCAATAACTAAACTTGGCCCGACCCGGGACTCGAACCCAGGACCTCCGAGTGTGCAGCCGTACATGCTAGCCACTACACCACCGAGGCAGTTGAGGCTGAAATATACATATAATAAAACAGTAACTTAGCAAAATCTGTACATGAAATAAATAATAAATATGTCAGGACATTAACATACAACACCATCTAGTTCCATGGTAAGCTACTAGGCTTGTGTTATGGATACATTATATATACACAGATAGTTGATACATTATACATATATAACTTTTAAATACATAAATATAAACACCCATGACTGGAGTACAAACATTCGTGCTCGTCACACAAATGAATGCCCCCAGCGGGACTCGAACCCGCGACCGCTGGCGCAGCAAGTAGGTCACTACAAACTGAGCCAAACGTGTCGTCAAATGTTTTTTAAAAACAATGAGTTTTAAAAAAAATAATGCAAACCTTAAGTTTTATGGCTTTAAAACTTTAGCAGGTATATAAAGAACAAAAATCCGTAAAATGCCCCCGCTGTCCAGCTACTCCCGAAAAAAAAAATTACAGACTTCGGACCAGGTTTAATAAATTTCTGTTTTGCCCCCCCTTGGACCAAAAGCTGGGTACGCCCATGTATATAGTTGTCACATAAGGAATTTGTCATAAGGAATTAGTTGTCGCCTATTCTGGCGGCGACTGCGCATGTACTAACCCGCAGTGTACTATATAAAGAAAAACTATATATTTTTTTCAATACTCAGATAAGGTATAAATATACATACTTGTATAGCACCTTTGTTTTAAAACAGCAAAAAAATTCACTGTAAATTGGCAACAAAGTTGCAATTGTATAATGATATTTTTGAGAAATATATTTAGCTTAATAATCATTACATTTTATTAATAATAACATTTATTGTAATAAAGAAGAAGCAAAACATTCCTAAAAACATAAAAAAAATAACAATAAAAATTATTGAAAAGTCACAAAATGCATTTTACGAGTATAATAAGCTGATTTATAAAAAAAACTAGCGACTCACCCTCGCTCCCCTACTACGATTTAACGTTTAGTATAGATATCTCAGAGTTGAGATATTTTTCCGCAGTAATAAGTATATATTGCCCCGGATACATGATGCATACAAATTTTATCAAAATCTGTACAGTAGTTTTATCGTGATGCGTTCCCAGACAGACAGACAAAAATCCTAAAAACTATATATTTGGTCTCTGTATCGATAATAATCACTAATTACAAATAGACTCCGTTACAGTTTCATTATAGACTAGCATTGCCCGCGACTCCGGCTCTTATATTTAATCGCGGAGTTCTTGTAAAACTATTACGGATGTACATATTTACCATTACATTGATATTATCTATCTACCGTTTTTTTGCAGTGCATGTCATGATAAGGCAAACAAGCAGCTCTTTTTCAATCAACTTTACTAATTAATACCGTCAATGCTTATATAAATAATTTTAATTCAAAAAACTTTAAACCGATCATGACAGCAAAAAACGTATTTAAATTCATTTATTATTTCTCGACTTCTTGAGATAAGGCTGCACATACTTACACACACATGTGTGACTTATGTAAGTAAAGTTATATGTATATATTCAACCATTTTTAAGGCCTGATTGCTGGGCATGAATCTCCATTCTATAAGAGGGGCATTAGGCCATAGTCCACTACACTAGCCAAGTACAGCTTGAAGGACTTCCGGCGTCTTTCGGAAACTTGGTAAGTTCTCTTAAACAAGCAGGAATGCACACGATGTTTTTCTTAACTATAACTTGTAAATATATTGAAATAATTCGCACATGAAAATATCAGAGGAAATTGAACCCGTTTAGTTTGCCAAACAAGCACATTACCTGAGTTGTTTTACATTTTAATTTTTTACGATAAACTGTCTACAGTGTGTCTACGTGTCATACCGGTGCAGTAAAATAAATTTAGTGCTGAAAATTATCAGTACCAGACGAGCTATCAGGTATATTAGTAAATGAATAACAATATGACAAAACTTAAAAACTTTTTATCTCAGAATAAATATTTATAAAGGCAAGTTAAAATAACATTTACAATTTTTTTGTTACCAATAGTTAAAGATCTTAAATCTATTTACATATCTAATGTAGTTTGTAAACGAGTGATTACTTATAAATATATTTTACAGATTTACACGGTTAACTCAACATATCCTGTATTTCATTCAAAGTTTTTCCTTTTGTTTCAGGTAAACAAAAGTATGTAAACAGAAAAGCCAATATACAAGAGCCTCCGAAGAGCCAGAAGGTAACATCGCCGCCCAAGACATCTACCATTGTAGTAAAACTCGTGGTCAAACCAAATCCAACTAGCCAAGTCAGAGTGATTGCAAGAGCGGATCCATTAGAACGAACATTTGCTCTAAACATTTCACCTACGATAGCATTTGGTATTGTACCAAAACCTGAAAAAATAACACGAAAATCAAAATTAATAAATATTTTCTCTTACGGAGAGAGTGTAAAAGGGGGAGCCTAGACTAAACCTAGCCCAATTTACGATATGTCTGTAGATCTGGTTCGATAAATGTAATTGATATCTCATCTCTTTATTTTGTATACCACGGGATGCGAACCCGCACACTTTTCTATAAAGCCTAAACTAATTATCTACCATAAAAAAACAATACGGACGTTTTAAATTCTACCACCATTGGTTGTATGAAATGCCCAATGATACTAATTAATGATATGCTCAAGGGAGATGAAAATTCGAATTACTTTGAAATTGGGCAGTTGATTACTTAGAAACAGATTTCACGTGAAGATTAGTACTTGTTGATAAAAGTCCGAGTTAAAATTATTATCATATGTAATCTAAGTTTAACATTATATAATAATTATCCTGTTTTCATAAGAAAACTTATATTTCTATTTACAAACAAAAACAAATTTATCCCACGGGAACTGTACTTTTTCCGGGATAAAATGTAGTCTATTTGTTATTCTGATGTATGATAATAATCAGTAGTTTTTGTGTACTAAGCTGTATAAGTTACTATAGTTTTTTAACTATTTCACGGGAACTCTTTAATTTTCCGGGATGAAAAGTATCTAAAATATTGACCGGCGATATAAGGTACTACCATGCAAAATTTAATTTAAATCAGTCCAACAGTTTTGGAAATTAACCCGCACAAACAGAAAAACAGACAGAGAAACAAAAAATATGAAAAAAAAACTGGATTTGTTCCATTTCTCTTCTTACATCCCCTGACTCGGTTTTTAGCATTTTTTTCTATGTACAGACATTCGACCTCTACAGTTTTATTATATGTATAGATAATGCTATATTTTCAGGGTAGGTGAAGGACTCAACCTTCAGATTCAACGCTTACATCAAAAGTAGTGAAATATTTTCCCTTACCAGCCTCATAGCAGAAGAAGTAGACAATTAGTGCAACCAGAGGAAGCCAACCAATGGACTCGACTGCCGGACTTTCTACTCTATCCAAGTAAAAGTACAAACCTAGTACGGACTGCAAAAAAAAAGAATTAATAATATTAACTTTAAAATACGTTTCACATGACTGCGCCATAGCGCAGTGTATGTATGTAATATTGAGTATACTCAATATTATATCCAAAACATGAATTTACTAACGTACTAGGTATGTTTTAATTTTTTTATTTATGTTACTTCCTATACATCATCTATCTTTAGTGAAAGTTCCGTCAAAGTTAGTTCAGCCGTTTCAGAATTTATCCGGAACAAACAAACAGACAGCCAGACAAAAATTTAAAAATATGTGTCTTTTTTTATAATTACCGTATATAATTTCATATGCATTTAGTAAGACGTTGTTATTTTGACATTACAAACAGTCACTTCAATTTTATTTATCTGTATAGATATGGCCGAATAGCACAAATCGGTACGCAAATGTTTAATAACCTGTCGTTAAGAGCGGCGCAGCTCAAATATTATACAAAAAATATCACTTAGCTTTGAAATAGAAGGAGCAGAAGATAGATAACAATATATCCATGCTAAGTATGTATAACTATTTTTATAAATATAATTATATTAATTATTTTGAATGAATTTACGAAGATAACTTTTAAATTATAGTAGTATATGAAATGAAATGAAACTTTATTCAATTAGATTTAATATAAGCATTTTTGAATCGTCAATTTAATTTAAAGATCGTTAGTGTGTAGTCAGTCCATGAGGTCTATCGTAACTCAAAACAATCTATTTCAATATTTATATAACTATAACTTACCAAGCTAACAGCACATGCTGCCATTGAGATTAAAAGTAAAAGTTTTCTTCCAGATCTTTCCACAAATGTTGGAGCTATTATACCAGCTACAAGCCTCGTCACTCCAATTATGATAGTGGCTACATCAGACCTAATTGTTGAACCAGCAAGGTTAAATATTGTCGTTGCAAAGAATAGCACCACTGCTACACCACTAGTTTGCTGGAAAGCTCCCAAGGTAAATGTGATGAAGAGAGACCATCTATTAGACTTTATAGTGAATATTTCTGTCCAATCTTTGATTTTGGTCGAAGTTTCTCCCTTTTTATATGCAAAAGTTTCTAGAACCTTCTCCACCTCTGCAGATCGTCCCAATAAATTGAGGGTCTTTGTGGCTGTTACATCTTTTTCTAAAAGAATAATTAAGATTTTATTAAAGAAACTTAATTTATTAAGTAAAATACAACAATTATCAATAATTTATATAAGATTAATACATTTGTATGAATAGAAGTGAAAAGAGACAAACTTTAGTAAACATAAAGCATTACGAACCTTTCATTACATAATAAACAGGAGATTCTGGTATAAAAAATAAACATATAACATGAACTATGCTGATAACCAATGGGATATATCCAGTTACTACATATGACACAAATGGGACCACCGAGTACACCAACAGGGTTCCTGATATACCCACAATTGAAGTAGAAGTTAGAAGCATGCCTCGGATATGAGTTGACCTAAAAAGAAAAATGTATTATAAAATATATATAAAAAAATCACACGTATTATCCTTTATAGGAAACTACACGTATTATCATTTATAGAAAATGTGATCGAGCAGTATGGAACTAGATAAAAAGTAAATAAGGGAGGTGGTTCGGTATTTGCTCAGAGAATTAGCATTACGTTAACCATCTTGTATATGTTCCATATTGGAACAGAGGTGGTCAAAATATAAATGAATGAAAATAACTATTGACTAATTTTACTTTGGAGTCTATGAAAATAAAAAACTTTCCCGTCAATTGTAAAAATTTCAAGACTTTTATTGATTTGGATTTGGTGCACTTTAATGATGTTTTTTTGTGTATTAATTTATCTCATCAAATATGTAGACTAAGTCGACTTTGTTAGTTTTTTCTTATTTTAAATAATTTCCAATTTTTTCCCAGTTTTATGTTTGTAAAAGTTTCTGACGTCTACCCACAAAATTATTTGATAATTTGGAAGAAAAAATGAAATGGCATTGAAGTATTTAATTGGGGTTACTGTAGTTATACAATTTGAAAATATTTGATTTGTGTTTGTTATTGTTATTATTTTACAGTTTTATATCATACAAAAAGTATTATCTTACAGGTTTTGGGTTTCATATTCGCAAATAGTGTAACATACCCCTAACCTGAAAACTAAATTCCTCAACAGACAGCCGCATATAACTAAAAATTAAAGCAATTATTTTTTTATGTTGAAGTGTTTAATTTTACTACATATTATTAAAATTATAAATGTGAAAGTTTAGATGGATGTTTGGATGTTAGTTACTGAATCGCGCCAGAACGGCTAAATGGCTTTCGATGAAAGGCACAGAAATAGATTATAGTCTGAAATAGCACATAGGCTACTTTTTATCCCAGGAAAATGTATATATTTATTTTTGTTTATAGACATTTATAATAAAACTTATTTCATAAAGTAACAAACTTTTAAACTTCTACTACTAA
This sequence comes from Brenthis hecate, assembly GCA_951806755.1. Classification (NCBI taxonomy): domain Eukaryota; kingdom Metazoa; phylum Arthropoda; class Insecta; order Lepidoptera; family Nymphalidae; genus Brenthis; species Brenthis hecate. The sequence continues at coordinate 7,251,372 of OX638260.1, read as the reverse complement.
TACTATAACATTCGTGAACCCCAGATGATAACGAAAAATCTAAAAACTTCCTTAAGAAAGTGCAGAAGTTAAGAACTACCATCGTATCGTCTTGATAATCGGTCCTATGACCAAGTAAGTGTAGACAAAATAGTACTTCAGAAGATAAATTATTATTGATAATAATTTTTATGCTATCGTATTATCAGAATGGCGAATGCAAAACGTTTTTCCTGTCATATCAATCAAGACTATCTATCAATCGATGTTTAATACGATGCCGCAATAGGCTTAAAAGTTGAAGGTTACAAATCTGGTTTCCGCTTACGTAAATATATATCTTGATATTATTCAAAAAGCTAATAAATTATCAAAATAAATAGTAAAATGGATTTTGCTGAAGAAAACAAAATGTGATTTTGATTGAAAATTTAAGCAGTGGTAGCCTAGTGGTAACGCGTTCACTTCGAAAACTAACTGATGCGAATCAGACTCGCGGTCTCTGACATTTTCGTATGCGAATCCTTTTTGACATGATAACAAATGACCTTGCGTTAAAAGAAAATGTCATGAAGAAAACTGAATGTCTGAGAGAACGTAACTAGTTTTCGGAAGACAACTAAAAGGGTGCTGAACTCTTTATCTATGTTACATAAATTATAAATAACATCAAATTATTGTTGCTCATAGTAATAATTAATAAAAAACCCATCTGAAACACTGTATGATAAAACTTAATGAGGTTTGGCTTTAACTGTTTAACAAAAATTAGAAACGATCAAGATAAAATTTTGAAATCACAAAAGATTGATTATAAATGATATAAATTATAATATTAAAAAAAAGTGTGTGTGTACTTATGTCACGTAAGAAGTTTTACTCCTTTGGCGTAACAGAACAAAAATAGCTAAAGATTTCATCCCGTACGTCACAACTCTCTGTTTGTTAGAGTAATGTCGCTAACTTCATCATGTCGCATAATAAAAATTTTACTCTCATAAGTTTTCCAAGCGTGCCAAAAGAAGTATAACTTCAAAAAAATAATGGATTTTAATAAACTACCCCACAATGTTTAAATATAGTAAAGTATTTGGTTTGAAATCTGAAATTTGTTAAAGCATAAAAATTTGCATTACAACACACATAAGAAAACCCTTTACGTATAAGTCTTTAGCTTCCACTCTTCTGCACTGAAGTCTTTTCAAATATAATTTGCGGCCAAAAGCAACTTTATGATATCCTAGTACTTTAATATGTTGTGTATTTGTGTGAATGTAGTTTTTTTTTAATTCTATTTCTAATTAGGAATTTCTTAGCAATAGAGCTAAATGTCAGTCCTATCGTTCCCTTAATACATTTATATTTTTTTTATTTAATACTAGTGAAAACCTCTAAATATAACTATTTTAACTTAAAGTGATATATAGTTTTGGCTATCTCTGATTCAGGTTTAGACTGTGCGCTTTGAAAATCTCCCACATCATTCCAGCAAACGTTAATACGGCGCATCTACTCCTGTCTCCTATCAGCGTTGTGAATGTAGCTATGGACATGAGTAGGATTTTCCATAAAGAAATCGTCATTACTAAAACATTTTCAATATTTCAATAACTATTTACTTTAGGTATAAAAACGACATTCTATTAATGAAAACTGTACCAAAATCTGTTTCGTGGCTTAGAAGAAGTAAGCGGAGAAACAGACAGGCCGACAACGACTTTGCTTCATACTATGTACAGACAAATATATGATAAGCGATTGCGAACACTTTGCATTTTCTCATAAAAATGAAAGACTTTATCGCATTGAATTGTTAAACATGTTAATAATAACTCTGCTACTAGTAGTTTTTTTGTAAGTAATAGAAATTTTTGTATGAAGAACAACTCGGCGGACCAGTTTTTGTCTTTTCCCGTGGAATTGAGAGATTTCCCTGTAGTAAAAGATATCCTAAACATTGAGCCGAGTAATAAGTTATCGCTAGACAAAAGTTAAAATCCATTTAGTACTTTTTGCGTGAAATTTACATAGATATATAACAAACAGACACTTTAAATCAATACCTACTTTTTCTACTGTACATATAATAAATAGTCTGTAATAGCAGATAATAAATTCAAAAATAAAGCTTCATCTTCACATTCAATGCGCTTCTATAAAAACACAGGCATGTTTATTGACTTGATGCTAATGAGAAAAACATGCGGGGAAACCCCTAGAAAACAAATTGAACATACGCAATTTCACCAACGTAGACAATGTTGCCAACAATAGTGATGCCCATACCCAGGCCACTAATAACCCTCACAGCATAAATCATGGCAATATTAGTAGTAGTCACCACGAGGATGTATGATACAATATTCAGACATCCACCTATGATCAAACATGGTTTGCGACCGATCACATTCGAAAGGATTCCTGTGACATATGGCCCTGAAACAAAATTATTTGAAAATATATAAAATTAAATAATATAAAACTAATTTTGGCCCGCAGGCCGCAGCTTCGCTCACGTAGCTCAAACCAACAATAAAACAAAAATCCAACTATCTTTTCCGCTTTTCACACACTAGCGACTAACCCCCGCTTCGCTTGGGTTCATCCCTAGGTTGCATCCCCATACATACTTTCATCCCCTTTAGGGGTGATTTCCAGGATAAAAACTATCCTATGTCCTTCCCAGGGTCTCAAACTACCTTCTTCCTAAATTTCATCAAAATCGGTTCAGTAGTTGCGGAGCCTATTCGGTACAAATAAACAAAAAACAGATCTTTCCTCTTTATAATATTAGTATAGACTACACGCGAATGTGTACGTGTGAGTATGTTTGTTACTCCTTCACGCTGTAACGGCTGGCAGATTTGGATAAAATTTTGTACACGGAGAGGATATAACCTCAAGTAACACAATATATGAATTTATTCTAGAGAAAGCGCGTTGAAACAAACAATACAACAAGTAAACAAAGATTTAAATAATACATTAGTTAGTCATAGACTCCGCGACAAGAGTATAACCCACCCCCCTAATTTTGTAATATCCAATATAAAATTATAGTTATATTAATCCATTACTAATACACAAAATTAGGTATTGGTAAATGGTAAGTATATTTTACAGCAAAATTAACCAAATACAGATGATACATAAGTTTTGCGGTGCGACAAAAGTATAACCCAGGTAAATTAAAAATAAATAAAACTCAAGAGAAATGCAACAAAGAGCAATTATTTATTTAATTCAATATTTAGTACTTCATTCAATATTTAGTAATTCATTCAATTCAACATTTAGTAGATCCACCACTTTTACTTATTACTTGAATCATTCTATCTGGTAAACTGTCATATAACTAATTTTTAACTGGTTTTGATTCATGTTTTGCCATTCGTCAATTATTACCGTTTTTAACTCTTCAACGGTGGTAAATTGTTTTGATCCTCAATAGACAGCTCGTAATAAGTTTCCCCAATAATTCTCAATTATATTTAAGCCAGGAAAATAAGCTGGTCATTTAAGAAGTAATTTCTTCATTTATTATGTTTATGAACCGTTTACTATTCAATTTTCCAGTACAGAACTTGATATTCATTTTTCCTAAGTATCCAATTCTACGCCATATCATTACATTACCACCCCCGGCTTGTCGTCAAATCAATACACATTTTTCTTTTCTTAAATCGTGAAAATAGTAATTAAAACCATCAGGCTCATCTAAATTAAACTTCTTTTCATTAGTGAAAATAACTTTTTTCCAATTCTTCTTCCATTGAACATAATGTTTTGCAAATTTAAATCTATCTAATTTATGTTTATGAGATACCAGTCGTTTTCTTTGTAATTTCTTACGATTTAGGTATCGACACCCATGTATATAGGTTGAACATTTCTTAAATTAGTGCTAACACCAGCCTCCACTGCAACTTGTCTTGTTGTAAGAGCAAAACTAGATGCGACTCTCAGAATTGACCTTCTTTCAGGTGGTGCTGTTGCCCTTGGTCGACCAGTCTTCTTTCTTTTGCCATAATTTACAGGATCTTTTAGAAAATTACGCACAACATAATGACTTCTATTGATAAGTTTTGCAATTCTGACTTTCGACCAATTTTTAGTTTTAGAATACAATTTCCTAACTAAATTAATTTCACTTTCGTTGAAAGTTTCGTCGAAGTTGTTTCCCACGTGACTTTTTATATTAGAAATAAATCAATATCAATCGAAATAATTTTCTAGTACATTATAATTTACGAGGAACGCAAAACAAGTATAAAAAGGAACTGACACGTCTAACACATGAAGCTGCTCAAGCCAAAGTAAGTTATGGGTTATACTTTTGTCGCACTATAAAACTAACAATCACGCCGTAATATAAGAAAACCACTTAGAATGTAATTGAACACATATTATAATACTACAAACAAATAAAAAATATTAATGCAATAGTAATATATCATGATAAATATAGTCTTATATTGGATATTACAAAATTAGGGGGGTGGGTTATACTTTTGTCGCGGAGAGTATCATGCTGTTTTCTGTTCTTGGTAAGTAGAGAAAACAAAATATGGACACCTGCGTCAAGACTTGCTTAAAATTATGTGATTGATTCGTTAAATCAACCCGAGGGCATTGAACCCGCAAAATTAAGTATCGTCTATCATGATTATATACAAAAACTATATATATATATATATATATATATATATATATATATATATATATATATATATATATATATATATTTCAACCATATATATTTTTTCCTGAAAAAAAAAAAAGGTTTTGTATATATTTAAACAGATTAATTAATCTTCATACATACATACCTACAATTTGTATGTGTGAGTGTGTATGAGTGTACTCCTTCACGCTGACACGACTAAACAGATTTGGATAAATTTAGTACACAGATTACGGGTTGGAGTAACGAATAGACTACTGTATAGTAATAAGTTTGACAAAATGCGACGCGACCAATATACATATCTAAATTCTAATATATAAAAATCTCGTGTCACGATGTTTGTGGTCGCACTCCTACGAAACGGCTCAACCGATTTTAATGTTTTTTTTTTGTATATTTGGTGGGTATAAAAATAGGTCGTAAACTATTTTTCACCCTCCTACCCCCACCCCCCATTTTTTAATCGCGATTTTTGTATTATTGTATGAACAATATTATACAGAACATATATAAAGCTGAAGAATTTACTTTTTGTAGATTGAGCGCGGGCCTAGCCGCGGGTTCGGCTAGTAATATTATATAAAAAAGCACCTGGAGACGAATCTGAGCAAAATGAGAGTTACTAGTAATAAAATAAAAGTCACATTTGTTTACTTACCAACCATCGCTCCAATGTAGAGTAAAGATCCCACCCACGATGCTTGCAGATCCGTTATAGGTCCAGGTAGAGGCGTTTGCTCTGGGTCTTGTAGCTTAGGTATAATCGGGGCAGACCATCCTACACTATATCCAACGACTATTTGACCAATGTTAACTAGAAAAATATGGAATATAATATTAATTTGAAGCATGTCAATAGAGCACAATTTACACCGCCAATGTCACAATAATGAATTATGATAGCACGTACGGCTTCAGATCCGTGGATCTTGGGTTCGAATCTATGTCAGGCCAGGTATAGTTGAGTTTTTATTTTAAGAAGCTCAGTAGCAGCTCCAAAGGTGGAAGTTACCAACCTTACCCACCTTTCTTGAGAACGTAAAGCCATCGATCCTGTGCCTGATCCCATTGGTCGTGTAAAAGTATCTCATCATTGGACTTTGAAAATGAAAGGAATAATAAATAATAAAAATAAATATGTTGGGATATTAACACAGCACCATCTAGTTCCATGGTAATGCTTCGAGGTTTGTGTTATGGCCACCAAATAGTTGATAAACTACACATATATGTATAGCTTTAAATACACACATATTATAAATATAAACACCCATGACTGGAGTACAAGCATTCATGCTCATCACATAAATGAATGCCCCCAGCGGGACTCGAACCCGCGACCGCTGGCATAGTAAGTAGGGCCAACAAACTGAGCCAAACTTGTCGTCATAGAGAGACGTCACGTCAATAGAGAGTGCACTTATGTTTGCGCACACATTTTTACAATGTAATATTTCCTACGCACATACCTAGTCTCAATTTGATTGGCCGCCGTGACCGAAATCGATCAGGTAGCCAATATTAAATTAAAGAAGCCATAGTGGAAATGGAAAGTTATAGAAAACTGACTATGAAGACACATGATTAGAACATGCAAATTGGATAGAAAATGCATATTTTGGTTCAAAGAAAACGAACTTAAATTCAAGACTGTCTAATTAAATGTCAAACTTAGAAGCTGTCACCTAAGACTCAGTATCTTTTTTTTTTGTTTTGTAAAGCTAAGTGTTGCTTAAGAATTTGCCCTTGATGTCCCTTTCTCTACCAATATCGATCTCTGGTCATGACATTCACATATAATCTCTATACGCAATATTATTAAATATAAATGTACAAACATATTTATCAATAATGCGATATAATTTTAACAAAAACATACACCTGCAGAGAACAATATTGTAAATCCATATTGAGATTCTTGAGAACTTCTCTTAGAATTAATGTCTAGATTCAAAATTACTAAGTTACAAAGCTGTTCCTTGCAGGATATATTATATGACCTCCACTGCACATAACTGCATAGCTAGAAGCTATAACTTTGGGTCTGATTAAGCTTTTGGAATGAACATTAAATTGTATTTGCTTTTAGAGAAATTTAGTAGTTCAAGAAATCTCCTCAGCCATTTTCACTTGGCATATTATACGTAGCTATAAAACAGCTCTAAATTTTTTTCAACTTTTAGCCCCTTTTTAAAACCCCACTCAGGTTGATAAAATTTCACTAATTTTAACAACTACGGACGTAAAACAATTATAAAAAAATCTTTTTATGTTTAAAAATATTGAAAGCTGTTCAATTCATGAGGTAAACTTAAATACATTGATGTGGTCATAACAAAACTTGAAATAATAATTTTATAAAAATATTTAGTAACTAGCGAGTCACCCTCGCTCCGCTCGGGTTGGTCCATAGAATTTCGTTTTAACGTTTAGTATAGATTTCTCAGAGATGAGATATTTTTCCGCAGTATCCTATATGTTGACCGGGATAACCAGCTATCATCATACCAAATTTCATCAAAATCCCTCCAGTGGTTTTCCGTAATGCGTTCACAGACAACCAGACAGACAGGCAGACAAAAGATTCAAAAACTATAGATTCGGCATCTGTATCGATAATAATATCTATTTCATTAAGATTTCCCAAGAAATATTTAATGTACAGATTCGGCTTAGTTATAATTTTATTATAGGTATGTATAGATTTGCTATTTTTATCTATTGAAAACATACATCATTTTGAAGAGCTTCATTGAACTCAATGTATATTGTTTACATCATATGAATGATGAAATTTTATTATAATACTAGCGGACCCGACAGACGTTGTCTTGTCTACACGTCTTTAATTTGAAAATTTCAAACTTTTTGGACAAAATTGTGAATCTAAACCATTCCCAGATCCCCTTGAACACACACAAAAAATTTCATCAAAATCGGTCCAGTCGTTTGAGAGTTCAGTGACATACACACTCACAAAAGAATTATATATATAAAGATAGCTTGAACTAATATATAGCATTGCTTACTTAGAAACCATAGCTTTTTAATTTCTAATTCGGTATTGTTTAGACGTTTTTTTTTAATTGTTCATTATAAATTTTAAAGTCAAACAAATTATTATTGTTTAAATACTTACTACAAACGATTATAAGCAGCTGATATTTTATATTTGTATCCATTTTTACTTTTTCCTCCACTGGTGTATATTCGTATTTCACTTCCATGAATCACAATTTTTTTATTAAATCTACACTTAAATCATCTCCAAGAACCTATTCTACTATGTGCAGCACAAAAAGTGCCTGATAGCAAAACTCCGATATTTCTTATTATTTTGTTTTTAGAGATCCTTAATTATGTATATATTATATAATATTTAAAATGAAGCTTATCTTACTTTAATTTACTATCATGATTATCAAGAAGCAAGGCGAAGGTTGAAAATACTATTTTATGAATAATCACGCTCTAAATTACAGGCAGATCACAATAACTATGGGGTGGTTCCCAAGGGCCACTCTGCTATCAGAGAAGTACCAGGAACAATCCGCATGATATACCACCCACCTAGGTGGGCTTCCTTCCGGTGCCTTTCTTGACTTGCTCATAATTGACCCCTAACAATGACAACATGAATACACATCGGAGGCACACAATTACCTAAAGTGTGATAAAAAAATAAAGGCGCTATTTTTGTCTATTTGTTAACGTTATCATCATTCCCAACATGATGATCCACTTTTTTTATGGTGAAGGAAAACATCATGAAGCTATATATATGGGAGAACCTAGCACGTTTTTGAAAGACATGTGAAGTCCGCCAACCCGCACTTGGCCAGCGTGGTGGACTATGGCCTGATCCCCCTCATATTGAAGAGAGAGACCCGTGCCCGTGCAGTGGGACGTTAAAAAGGGCTAAATACAATAACGACAAAAGGCGGTGTGCCAACAATAAATTTGCTTCATTACCTTATTTCTGTCAATTTCTTATTTTGGATTTAATCATTAAAAAACTGCATTTTATTTGATCCAAGATTTCAGATGTTATTACTAACGGTGTCAGTGAAAAAGAGTTTATATGGTCATATTTTTTACTATTTCAAATACATTTTTACATGATGCCTCAAAGTAACATTTAAATTTTCACTTTCATGTATCCTTATATAAGAGCTTGACCTTGTATAAGAGCATTACAAATATTAGCCTCGTCCGACAATTGAACCTGCACTCTCTAGTAAAGTAAGTAATGACCATCCACTAGCAATTCGCCGTCAATTTGTATAGAATAATATATTACGGAACACGTAAAATATATTTTTAAATTAAATGATATCAGTAATTAATATGGCAGTACAAAACAACACCGATTTTAATAGATGCTTATCACAAAAATCTTTTTCATATAAACATTAAAGAAGCCGCAATTAATATATTACGTTAAATAATATTGTATTTCGATACGTGAAATAAGGTTTCATAGAGGCTTCCATAGAGCTTTAACCAAAATCACTAATCGCCAAATTCTAATTTTTCTGTGAATTTGATCGTATCTTTTATATCGGATATCTATTCTATACATATAATAAAATTCTAAGTCAAATCTGTACATTCAATATTTCTTGGAAAATTTTATTGAAATAGACATTATTATCGATACAGAGGCCGAATCTATCGTTTTTAGAATTTTTGTCTGTCTGTCTGTCTGTCTGTCTGTTACCGCATCACAGGAAAACTACTGGACGGATTTTGATGAAATTTGGTATGGTCGTAGCTGACTATCCGGGTCAATAATAAATATAGGACACTTTTTACCGCGGAAAAATATCTCATTTTTGAGAAAAAATACAAAAACTGGTTAGAATAAAACAACGATGATATTATATACATTTTAGCAAGGTAACTTACTAAATATGACAAAAACTATTAAAAATAGCTAATCTTGAAAAAGAAAAAGTTATTTTAATGAATATTTATTTTTATATTACTTAGATATTTGTCAATAGATGTCGCCATGTGTTTTAAAAATTCGTAGTTTTAATTTCAAAACATTGAATGTACAAATTAGACCTTTCTGTGATTTTATTAGAATTACTACTAAATTACCCGCGGCCCCGCCCGTGTTCAAATTATCAAAAAAACAATCTTTTTGGCTTTATAAATTAGTTACATTTATAGATACATTAAAATTTAATTAGCCGTATCTGTGCTTTAAATATTTTTTTGGAAAATGTTATTAAAATACACATTAGTATCGCTTACAGAGGCCGAACCTATAGTTTTTGGAATTTTTGTCTGTCTGTCTGTCTGTGAGCGGATCACAGAAAAATCACTGGAAGTATTTTGAAGAAATTTGGTATGGTAATAGCTGGTTATCCGGGTCAACATATAGGATACTCTTTACCGCGGAAATAGGTATATCTCATTTCAGGACCCATTGTGGCAATCTCAATCACTGCCATTATTTACCCATCATGTGATGCGCAATGAAATTATTATATGAGACGAGTATACTAATATGTAAAACCTAAAAATTTTGTTTTGGTCATAGAAACGCGGGCGGAGCCGCGGGCAATGCTAGTATAAAATAAAAAACAATCTTATTATTTGACGTCACGTTTGGCTCAGTTTGTCGTGACCCTACTTGCTGCGCCAGCTGTCGCGGGTTCGAGTCCCGCTGGTGGCATTCATTTTTGTGATGAATACGAATGTTTGTACTCCAGTCATAGGTATTTATATTTATAATATATATGTATTTTTTCATGAAGTGTTTTCTATCAAAAAAAATTCTTGCGTTGCTTTTTTTGGGAACACGTGTTTTGAAGATAAGTATTATTGTCAGGTGCACAATACATACATAATTATCGTAATAAAAATTTAAGTAAATTATAGATAGTTAAAACGTAACTAGGGATGAACCCGAGCGGCGCGAGGGTGAGTCGATAGCAGTAATAATATACTATTCTATTATACGATAGATAAACCTTGCAAATACATATATTAGCATCATAATGAACGCAAATACTGAATATTGATGCCATTCCACTAATAAATGTCCACTTTGTATCTATAAATAAAATTGTAACGTATGTTCGTTCACAAAAATTACTTTCTTCCTATAAATATGTGAGTAAACTAAACTGCAAAAAAACTATATTAAACTTTCAACAATGTTAAATTTATCAAAACTGAATTCCATATTGAACCTATCTACGTGATTTCTCATCTACAAATATTATAAAACTGAGCGTTTATTTGCTCTTGTGTGTTTCTAGGCGCTCTGGTATTATTACCATTCAAGTTTGAAAAATTCTTTTTGTATTTTATAGCCTATTTATTGAGGAAGATTATATGCTAACATCGCGCTGCGACCCTTAGGAGCAGAACAATTATAGGTACTTAAATAACCCACGCGAGCGTCGCAAAAGCTATTCAAAAGCTTAAAGAATATAATTTTTTTACCTTTTTCAGAATTAATTTCTGAAACAATTAAATAAGAAGGCCACGTTTTTTTGAGTATAAAAACTGTCCTACTCTATTGTTAGGGTTCTGTACTAAACTGGTTCTGTACCTAAGTGTAATAAAAAAAATAACAAAAACCAACGAACCGAAAAAACGACAAAAAAAAGGAAACAAGTCAATGAAACAAAATATGTAGTATAATACTAGCAGAGTGAGACATACCTTTTTTTTTTTAACGTTGGGAAATGCATTTACGCACGAGGTGTGGGACTCACCGGCGTAATAAAGCCAGTACTACCCACTAAAACCCAACAAAACCTTCCCCCGTCTTAATGGGGCGTCGCAGGATCGCTAACGCATTCAACTAAGACGTCCCGACGGCAGGTCTGCCGAAGCAGACCACCACAACCATGGGGTTGCTCCAAGGTCCAGTCTGCTATCAGAGAAGTACCAGGAGCAATCCACATGGTACACCGCCCTCCGAAGAGGGCCGCCTCCCACCGTCCACCGAAGTGGGCCACCTCCCTGTGCGTTTCTTGGCTTCGCGCCCGGTTGGGTTGCCGGGCACTACTGAGCCCCCCCACCACGACAAGGTGAACGCACGTTGGGGGGGAGAGTGAGACATACCTGTTTTAACACTGCTGCGAGTCTAGCTACGTCTATGTACAATGTACATACTTACATACAGGTCAAACACATAGCGCCTCCTTTGGGCTTCGCCGCAGTAGGGTACAAATAAAACTCCTACAATATCTTCATGTCCTTCCGTCCGTATGAAACAGACATTTTATTCGGAAAACTATTGGAGTTACATGACTAAAATTTTACAAGTAGGTGCTCCATGTAAATTGCTAGACAAAAAATAGAGGTGACTGTAGATACGGAACCTTAATAAAACACTTAGCTCTACCCACAAGATACGGTTATGTAAATATTAAGGATACGTTTGAAGTTAGAACGCATGGAAACAACCCACCAATATATCCAATTTCACGCAAGAATAGCTATCTTTATCTTCAAAATTATTGAGAACACTAATTGCTTGTTACAGTTCACAAAGTTGTTAGAAGTGTTACATAAGACATATATAATATAATATGTATGTAATGGAAGGCTCAATGCTTGAATGATTAATCAATCACAGTTGATATTTCTTTGTATTTACTTATTCACGTTTTTTTTTTATGATATTCAGTGACAAACGAGCAGACAGCCCACCTGATGGAAAGCGGTACCTGTCGCCATATAATAACTAAGCAGTAATTATTTAAAGTTAATTATAATATTTTTTTAAATATTTCTTGTAATAGACTGCACTAGTATTTAGATGAATAAAAAAACAATGCTCTAGCTTTTTAATTATTACATTTAAATTAAATTGTAATTAAATTAGAAATTGAAAAAAAAATGACTTGTAAAATTACAGATATAATATTATGAATGTATCACATTCGCCGTCCAGGATTTCCCGGGCAATAACAGGGTTTCTTACACATTGATTTAGGACCTTTTTGCGAACATCCCTTTTGACCAGTGTCATTTTTCTCCCGAACTACTTGCTGCATTTTTGCCATTAAATTATTGATTTGATTAGTCAACTGCCCAACAGTGTTGCACATCTGTTCAAGGGTGCATAATGATGGAATTATAGGCCTGCCCTTACGACCTATATCGCCTGGAATATCATCAGATGAACAGCCTGCTGGACATCCTTTAGCAACCAGGCAACTATCTGAAGACGCTGATGCAAGACCAGGAAACGGGTGGTTAGGAGGTGCACATGGTTGTATAGGTAATGGTTGTGGAGCGTCTGGTAAATTTCGATAACTATTTGGCTTACAACTCTTTCCACATTTATTTAGCGCACACTCTGTAGAAACTGGCATTTGCTCTTTTGCATATCCCTTGTTGATTGGACATAGCATGTTTTCACATCTTGGAGGATTGTTAGCTGAGCATTGGGTATTAGTACAACTGAATGGTTCATCTATTCTGTACTCTTTGGGTAACGTTGTTTTACAGTCCGGACACGGACATATTATTTTTATCACACCAGCTTTTATGTCCTTAATTTTTCCGGGAGTATAATTTAGACAGTTGTAATGCACCCAGCTTTGGCAAGCGCCTTGGCATTGTAAGCCATTTTTTTGAGAAACTGGTCCTAAACAAATTTTGCACGGGTTTTTTATTTTGTTGCATTTTGGCATTTTGTTTAACTTTGAATGAGTTTTGTGATTCTGCTTAGCATTTTTAGAGCTTACAGCTTAACTCATTGTGGAAATTTTGAATACACTTACTTGACAGGTATGATGACACTGTTAAGACAGTGATAGTTAACAAATTTTAATTTCTTTTTTTCCATACGTACATACATTGAAACTTGGATTTTTATTTATAAAAGAAGTTCGACATAAATTTAAATTGACTTTTATTATTTACTGAACTCTGATTGCTTTCATTTTACATATAAGCTCTCTAAGTTGAGTAGATAGTTGACCAACTGTATTACACAAGTTTTCTAAAGCGCAAAATAACATTGTTTGATCTACACCTGAAAGTTGTGAGTCGGATGAAATCGTACGCACTGACTCACACTGCTTACCTGAAAAAAAGATATTATTTTATTGGTATTTTCATTCCCCACATTTTTTTTAGTTATAGCATTAAATATTATAATAAAGAGAATCTTATTGGTAAGCAAGTTCTGTAACGGCAAATCGTAAAATAAACATCGATCTTAAACTCTATTTCAGTCTGTGTAAAATATTTATAAAAATATAGACCACAGTATGTATTTGATGATGACAAAATAATTATAATCTGTATATATTGTAGTGATAGTAGTATCACTGTTATCGGTGAGTTCCAATAACTTATCTATCTTTGGATATCTATCTCTAATAAGGAAAATTGCAGGTAGATAGGTTACTGAGATCCGCCGTAAGTCTAAGTAGTATTGTATACTGATACACTGCACATTTCACTATAAAAACCTCTGAAAAAAAACACAATAGCTTATGAAAATAACTTTAAATAGTAAGTAAAAAAAATAATAGATCTTCTACAACTACAAGTTCGCTACGTCAAACAAAAAAATCTTGTCGAAGTCAGAACAGTATCAGATTGAAAGCAACTATGGCCACGAACAATTAAATATTATACAATATGTGCACGTATATGCAAAAATAGGTGACACAGGTAGGGTTAAGAACCGAGTAACAATGAACGACAATGAGGAAGATCACGTAAGTTTTCATTAACAAACACATAAATTATCTACGAAATATAAAAATTGTAAACTTTTACGAAGAATAATGTTTTTCATTAATAACATTCTCTAGACCAATTTCGGCCACGGAGGCCAATCTCACTAAGACAAGCCAGATGCACAGGAGATATTACATGCGCTATTACAAGTAAGCGTATCCGCAGACACAAGTGAACTCTCTATTCCTTTTACTCTCAAAGTCCGATGGGACGATATTTCAGAGAGTTAAGGCGCAGGACCCACGTTTTTACGTGCTCTCCAAAACACGGGAATGAAATACCGCCAACTTCCCAACTCTGGGCTGTTACTGAGAATATCTTAACAGAGAAACCCCTGAGACATCTTCAGAGACCTGGGATTCGAACCTGGGACCTCCGGATCTGTAGCTGTACATGCTAGCCACTAGATTATCGAGACAGTTAAATTACTGGGTACACAAATACAAGATTTATTTAATCTATTATATTCTCTACTTCTAATTTAATCTTAATACACATATAAGAGTTTATTCTTTCTATAACGTACGTACTTTTTACAAAATATTTTTTTTGTGCAAAAAAAATACCTGAATAAGAGTTATTCACAAAATCTGAACACGACTTTGACTGTTTGGGTGAAAAGTTGTTATTTACAGTTTTTCCAACTTGTGAAGGACATGGTGAATATGAGCTTTTTGGGTTTTTTGTTAATGAAATACTTGTTGAAATATTACACTGGGGTGGTGATGAAATGCGTTTTGGGGGTGCCGAGGTTTGCTTGTTTTGGCATTTAGGTGAAGAAATAGGTGAACGACCGTACTCAAAAGGAGGAGGAGGATACGTTGGTATAGGATTTTGTTTAGATGGACACTCTGTGGAAGCACAGACTGGTAGCTTATTTGCAGGACATTGAGTGTTCGTACAGGTGAAAGGTGGATCTGTTAAAACCTCCTTCGGTTGTGATGTATTGCAATCGGGACAAGGACAAGTAATTTTTATAATTTTAGCCTTAATATCTTGTATTTTTCCAGGGGTATAGTTTAAGCATTTAAAATGAGCCCATTTTCGACATGCGCCTTGACACTGCAAGCCAGTTTTCTTAGTGACAGCCTGGAAACAAATCTTGCATGGATTTTTAACTTTGGTACACTTCTTCATATTGTTTATTATTTTATTTGCTTCATTGTGCCGTCTTTAACTTATTATGCAGTATTTTTATTATGGAATCATGACTATACAAACTTGGACAAGATTATTCTTTATTTTATCAATATAAGCATTTTCTAATAAAATGATTAGCAGTTGTCAAAGTTTGACAATCTATGCGTAATAGAAATTATCTGTTTATCTACTTACAAAAAAATATTCTTGTAATACGATGCATTGTGTTAAATTGCGGTTGGCGGATGGTGGCATTGGTCATCACGATAGCAGATCTGACTTAGATTGTGGTATCTAAGGAGACCAAGTCTTTCCATTCACATTAGATCCTATTTTTAACGTAGATCCCCTTACCACCCGCAGTGCTGTATTTTATAATTATTCAACATATTATTATTATTCAAAAATATTACTATGGCAATTAAAATACTCTATAATGTTGCATAGTTAATATTAAAACGCCAATTGCCAAAGCATCAGTCATTACAAACAATTAATATCATGACTCACGATACGAATTTCATGCTATGGCCTTTTTAAATTAGCCCTAGCGTATAGTGGACGCTTTTTACACATGTTAACGTTTTTGGTATTTGAGGCTAGCTGCGTAAATTAAAGATATATACTACATTACGTGTATATTCATAATTATTATTATATATATTTATACAGATTTATAAAATCCATAAATTTAATTCAAAATCTTTGTTTAGTGGCTTCTTGTAAAATCCATCAATATATTTCTGAACGCGACAAAATAGAACAGTTTTAAACTGTCAAGTGTCAATGTCATATATTCCTAGTGTCAGTTTACTATTGGAAGTTTATAGGTTATTTTTTGTTTAAAAATTAAAATATACTTAATATAAATACTACAAAATGCCGTTCATGAAAGGAAGAGCACCGATTCGACGTACATTAAACTATCTTAATGCAGGGAAACTAATATTTAAGGACAAAATAAAGATATTCTCAGTGGCTTATAATATCCACGGACAGAACAATTCGGGCGCTAAAGACTTTGTTTTCTGGTATCTTCCCCAAATTCAGTATAAAAATCCTGACGTGCAAGTGGCTACATTAAAAAATTTAACTCCTTCTCCATTCATAAAATGTTACTTCGAGGACGGAAGACAAATTTTAGTTGACGTAGATAATAAATCCAAAGAAGATATTTTGGAACATTTGTTAAACACTGTTGGAAAGTCCAAAGAGGTTCTTGAAGCTGAGGCTATTGCTGCAGAGAAAAAGGATAATCCTGCGAACTTTGGTGCTGGTTGTGAAAGACCATGCATATGTGAAGTGTATGGTCAAGTACCATGTCCTGGTGTAGTTCCATTACCCAAAATTATGCGCGGAAAATACAAAAACCAAACTGATTAGTTATTTAGGATATAATGGCATAAGTTGTCAAGTTATTTAGGTATGTAAAATAAATATAGATTTCTTATTATAAAACTTTTATTTTTAATACTTTTAATTTTTATTACCACAGAGATTTCCATCACCTTAAACAGATAAAGTAAATTATACTTAGATTTTGATTTAACATCCAATTAATATAATATTTAAGAAATACAATAGTAAAAGCTTACATAAATTAGAATAATCAGAACTTATGATCCTTTATTACATTTGCCATCAATGCAGCGGCAATATATTGAAAATTTTTAAATGCATCAAAAGTCTTTGAATTTTTGTGTAAAAACAGATTGTCATCAACTTCATGACCTCTAGGCCCAGTGTGGAAAAAAATCCACTTGCCGTGGGTATGTGACTCTATGTCCTAAAATTATTAATTAAAATTTAGTTATTCGAAAACTTCTATCTAAAATATAACAAACTAAGCTATGTGTCTGTTAAAATAAATTGACCCAATGACACATTTATATTGTTGTATAAATAAATAATTACCCTTGAACATATAAGTTTAACTCTTATTTGAAAAGATTTGCAATAATTATGTGTATAATATATTCGGCCCTTATTGTCTTAATGCTGGATAAGGGCCGCCTCGAGTACTAGAGTGATATGGTTATAGATTACTATGCTGGCGAAGTGCAATCTGCACTTTGCAATTTGGAAGGTAAAATCATATTAAATTTGATATAAAATACTTTTCATCTATAAAACAGATGGGTAAAAGTCGTTTTTAATTTGGGGTTAAGACTATAATTGTAAAGTTACGAGTATGTACGAGTATATGTATGCTCCCGTTACTAGGTAATAATGTTGTGATTTAGTAATAATAATATAATAGTATGGTAAATGTATAAAAACTTCAAAGTTATACAGCCTTGGCCAAAAGCATTAGCACGGTAATTATGCATTACATTACCGTCGCATTAGGCAGCCCCATAAAACACGTGAAACTCATAAATAACTAAAAAAATGACTTATCTGTTTAACAATCGTATAAGCGGCAATATTAAAAGTTTATTTTAAACAATAGACGACGGCTTATAAGGTACCATAAAAACCCTGGTCCACAAAACTAAACATTAATAGAGTAATTTGTCAATTTTTTAACTTTCACGGTAAGAAAAAGCTAATGAGTGTTGTTTATTTTGTAGTAGAGACATTTTTTGATACGAAATGCCGAACACTATCGTTTTTATAGACTTTATATCAACATGATCTGAGTTTGCTTTCTCGTATTTTCATACCTGCGGCTTGATCCTGTCTAATTCAAACGGTTTTCTGTTAGTATATATAAGTACAGATCTGAGTTTGCTTTCTCGTATTCTACGGCTTGATCCTGTCTAATTCAAACGGTTTTCTGTTAGTATATATTTTTTTTTTACAAATAAACAACGGCTTGATCCTGTCTAATTCAAACGGTTTTCTGTTAGTATATATAAGTACAATAATATATAAAAAAATCAACGAGCTCCCAGTTTGCTTTCTATCGTTTTTATAGACTTTAAACTTTTTATAGAAACTAGTATGGAGTAGTATGAGTATATTAAAAATTTTTTTACAATTATTCTATGCTTTGATCCTACGAGATTTAAATATTTTTGAGTTGCATGATATGAAAAGAATATATAGTAAAAATATCAACTGGATCTGAGTTTGCTTTCTCGTATTTTCATACGTTTGAATCTTAGTATGAGTACGCGCCAGGAGGCAATATTAAATTTTTTTTTACAAATAAACTACGGCTTGATCCTGTCTAATTGTAAAACGACTTAATTTTCCGCTAGCTTCAGGTCCATAAAATAACATATATTTTTTGAAAACTTTGTAGTTTTTCAAAGACATGCAAGTTTACTCGCAATGTTTTCCTTTCTTCATCATAAGGGAAGTTGTAATCTTGTTGAACTGGGCTACCACTACCTTCACATATTATATAGTATAAGACTCACCCTCGCTTTGCTCGGGTTCGTCCCTAGGTATGTTTTAACAGTTAGTATGGGATATATTTTTGCTTGAAATCCATTTAACACTTTACAACCATTATAAATAATGATGGTATTATCTATAATACTTTTAAAATATCATTTTATTCCACAAATGTGACTATTACTATTATAAAAACATTCATTTAAATAAAAAATGAACAACAGGACCAGAAGACTTGTTCCCAAAATTAATGTAAAAATTTTGAAAAAGTATACATTCTCTGCCTCATTGATGTGGTGACTGGCATTTACGGCCGCAAATCCGGAGGCTCCATTTTCAAGTTCCGGGTTGGGCAATGTATAGTTATAAGGTTTTTCTGTCAAGAAATTGTCAAAGAAAGGCAAGTTTTGAGAAGCTGACTTTGTTACGTCCCATTGCCTCGGAGAGCATGCTTTGTTTTAACACTTGTGCACAAATCTTCTGCGCAGATATAGAATTAGACGCCGTGACCAATGTCAGTCAGAAAGATTTTTTTTATTCTAAGTGCCTATACTTAATAAATAAACCAATACAGAAAGTACAGGTTCTAGCCCGCCATGCTAATCCGATTATTTATCCCCATGGAAAAATTCATACATTTGTATATAATCATATATTAATTTGTCAATTAATTTCTATTTCACGATGGTAAAATAACCAATTAAGGATAAGAATTATCTTCTACTATAGATTAAAAACAATATAAAATCTATTACGAGTCCGTGCAGCCGTTCTATCCAACCGATTTGCTTAATTTGATTTTTTTTTTATTTATGCACAGATTTGTCATCAAGCATTAGAAATCACCTAGCTTTCACATTTCGAGTTACACTCAAACGCGATTTCCTACTGTATTGATTTCTTATGTTTTCATATCTTTCTTTCTCTACATATTATATATTCGGTTCTTATTGAAGCACGCGGTTCGTTTTGACTCTAAGAACACTCGCTGAAATAAACTCTTTCATTTAAGCTTTTGCTTACTTAAATTTTGACTTGGTTGAGTTGGACGGAAGCTGTGAACATTCAAAAGCTGCGGGTCCTCTAGTCAATATGATTTTATTTACCTCCACACTAAGTTTGAACTCATCAATTTTCTTCTCATTAGTAGGACCAGCTATTACTACTGTTGCATCTTTTAAAACGTCATCTTTAGACATGCACTCTTTAAGACCTGTGTGTGTTTGGGCACACATATCTTCACTGGCTTTAAATAGTAATGGATGTACAGGAGATTTCTGAAGCAGAAAACGGTTGGCTTGTGTATATACATATAGCTATTAAGCAGATTTTAATTGCATATAAAAAGTCCTGTCCGTCAGTCACATCACTCACAACCCGTTTTCTCCGAACATATAAAATAGTGTAGGTGACTACTTTTTTTCATATTTTTTGTATGTTTGTATATGTTTGTTACTCCTTCAGCTTGAAAGGGTTGTACGGGTTTAGATAAAATGTAGTATCTACACAGATATGCCCAGAAGTAACATTGAAAAGTATTGAAGGGTACCTACTTAGGGAAACGCTAGAGTATATAAACGAATTCATTCATGGGCGCCCGGAGGAGAGGGTGCACTTGCTACCCTCCTGCCATGAAGGAAAATACGAGTATATAGAATAAGTTTAAGAAATAAAATTGTACCTATTAATAAATTCCTGTTTAAATTTAGAAATCTGCGAAAAATGATGACAAATAAAGATATGAATAAAAATTGTAAAGTTTAATCATTTAAAGATTAGTTAAAAGTTTAATGTCCAAGTAGCAGATGCACCACCCTGGAAACAATTCTGCCACCGCCCACGAATACATTAACTGTAAAGTTTGGTTAAAATTAGTGAAAATTGTCTCACCTCACAACAGCATTTAAATCTTATATTAGCTCCAAGCATTGGACTTAACAGAAGATATGAGTTCAAGACGGGGTGCGGCGATCCAAAATATGCTAAATTTACGTCTTTTAAAGTTTTATATTCTTCCTAAAACAATCTCGTAAGCTCTACCACTCATATCATCACGATATAATATGATTTTTTATTATATCTATTTATGTAAAGAAAATTCTTATAGACGTTTGTCTATTTTCGTACATCCCATAGCATTTTTTAGGGTTAGATTCTTTATTTTGTATCTAATAACCAGGTCAAAAAAGTTGCATTTTTATTTGTTGACTATAACATTTACTCCACTTTTCACACACGTATATGGTGCACAGATCTCGTGTAAACTTCTGTGACCACCGACCGGTCAATAAAATGCACGGCGTCACTTCATGTGAAAGGGTCGATAACAATACCTTTATTACTAAACCACGTTACATACATAACACAGATTTTACCCTTAAATTGTTTAAATTATACTTAATACTTTCTTAGATTTACGCGAATATTTGACATATTAAATAAATCTATCTTTTCAAATTATTTCGCGGATTTATTTACATTTTTGATTGTTACTGTCTGTAACAAGTATATAGAGCCTTTGAGACGTCTAAAACCTTAGTCTCTCTCGTGACCATGATTGCTGGAAAGCTTTCGAAACGTCGGGAACCAAAAATCAAAATAAATCCGCGAAATAATTCGAAAAGATAGTTTTATTTAAAAAGTTTAAACTAGTTATTTTTTCTATCCTACACCTTTTTTTGTTCCCGCTGGGGAAACCTGTCATTGGGCCATCTGTGGGCAGGGTACTGTGAGACCCCTGTACTCACTAAAATCGACAGCGGGTCAAAAAAGTACCTACTAGATACATAATCCCATTCTTCAAAAAGTTCTCATAAAAATTACGTTTAGGTAATTATTCCAGTTAAAATATATACATTATACAACAATGTAAACTGAACCTTAAATGCAATGCTTAAAGTTGTTTTCACAAAAAAAAATAAAAGCGCGCTCAAATGTTCAAATGAGCGCTCATTCGACATTTTTTGTCGCTGATTGTGTATCTAGAATTTTTTTGATTGATGACTACATTATTAGAAATGGCTTGTCCTTTCGTTAATTAAGGATAAAAACTATGTCCTTTTCGAATTTCACTCAAATCCGTAAAGCTGACACTCGGGAACTTTCAATTAACACTGATATTTTAACATAACATTGGTACACTAACGTTGATAGCCATAACGGTGGCCAAGGCTTGTATGGTAGCATGAGTCCTGGACCGCATGCACAGTACTGGTACAGTAGATTGTTCAGCAAAACGTTGCAGACACATATGCGTAACAGTTGCTACAAATATTGCGTCTGCCATATACGAAAATATTCTAAAAACAAATATACTTAATAAAATAATGAATATCTTTGAAAGTAGTGACTTACTCGAAGCGAGAGTGTAAATGGCAATTAAGACATACATACTAAAGTATTGACAGCAAAATCGTTCGAAGTTCGAACGCACAGACTAACAGCGATCACTTGCAAAAGAATCGGAGGTGGCACTTAGGAAAACATCCTAATATGGCCAGCATACAACCGGGGTCTAGTACCCACTAGCCCCTGTTTATATTTTTTATCTATCCCTATTCATGGTCATCACGGATTCTTAAACGTCCGTATGGGATCGAGCTACCTCAGGTGATAACAATTGACCATAAATAAGCTATAACACTCATCGACCCTTAAAGTAGTCTCTATACCAATAATCATGTCGAATGTCGATCCTTTAGTCTCATCTGCGTGAAGAGTTAGAGACAAATCAACAAACACGTCACATTTAGGTATTAGTATGTTAAAGTATTTATAAAAAAAATTTAAAGTTAGTCTATGTAGTATTTAATCATTTTATAGAAATTATTAATTTATATGAATTTATTACCTTCCCATATAATCATTTTCCCAATGCAAATTATCCGTGATATTTACGTCATAAGCGCCAAGTAACGTGGCCGCTTTCGATACCGCCATATTTAAAAATGGCTCATTTACTTCCTGCAGTATCATAACTTTTGAGTCCGCCAAAACTTCCTGATATAATATTCATATATGATATAATATATTTTGTGTAAATATTTTACTTTATTTCTATTAATATGATTAATGGTTATTCGTTATCAAATGTCTTTCTTGTAAATCTATACATAAATAGTAAATGTGAAAATAACTATGTCTGTCTGTTTGTTTATTGTTACCTATTTACAGGTAAAATGCTGAACAAATTTCGATAAAATTTGACGAGGACATAGGTTGCATCATGGGGACGTTTACCCTTACCCGCTTACCAAGATAGCGAAGCTGCGGTCAAAAACTATATACATAATTTAATAAATACACATTAAATTACCGATATAAAGGTGAATACCATGAAGAGACTAAATGTGTACTAAACAATTCGTAAAACCGAGAATCTTTTTTTCTTAAGATAGGTAGGTACATAATACATAAGGGGTTACGTAGTAACTTTTAGGCCTTATGATATAGTTTTAGCTATTATTAGGAAGCTATGGTAAAATAGTAAAAAAAAACACGTAAGAAATGTGAAATATTAACGTTAACGTGGGTACTGCTAGCTATTATCTAAAACAGTGTCATCCAGCATCCTTTCTTGTTTTTCTCTAAATGTTTTTTTTTTGTAACCTATTACGTTATGGAATTTACCAGGCGAAAGGAATTTTTCATATAATTTAATACTCATATTAAATTTTATCACAAATCAAGATAAAAAATTAACATACCAGTCTTTTCCGATGCGTATCTTGTAAGTTGCGTTTCAAATTCATTGCGCTCTCAACTATATCCGTTACCATATCGGAGGTCCAGTTTTTAAAGCATATTAGGTGTTTTGGCTTTGTGCATCTGAATTTTAATTATTTATGACAACTAACGTTTGTTAAAACTCGACCATCATCATTATTGAAAATTTGAAGAAAACATATATGAATAGAATTCACCTATCTATAAAAAAATCAGTTTCCAATTTTTTTTATCGATAACACTTAATCTCGTCAATAGCTAAACAATACAAAAAAGAAAATCGGTTGCCAAACACAGGAGAAAAAGGTAGTTATCGTTACACCTCGTCCATCCGCTCTAGATTAAGATTTACATAGAATAAGAGAGACGCAAACTCAGCGTCTGGTCGGCCCACCCAGCATCCGCCGGCCGAGTATGTATTCGACATTAAAGGAGCCTCAAATCGGCTACATGTGTCTCATTTAGTTTTATTTTTTTTTTATTTAATTTTAAGTTAGTATTTTTTTTTTTTATGGGACTAAGGGGGCAAACGGGCAGGAGGCTCACCTGATGGAAAGTGATCACCGCCGCCCATGGACATCTGCGACACCGCAGGGCTTGCAGATGCGTTGCCGGCCTTTAAGGAAAGTATACGCTCTCTTCTTGAAGGTGGCCAGGTCGTAGCGGTCCGGAAAGACCGCCGGCGATAGCTGGTTCCACAGGGTGGTTGTGCGAGGCAGAAAATGCCTTAAAAATCGCACTGTTGTGGAACGCTGGACATCGAGGTGGTGTGGATGGAATTTACTATTTTGGCGCGATGTCCGATGATGAAATACAGCAGCCGGGATCAGTCCGAACAATTCCTCGGAACACTCCCCGTGATAAATGTGGTAGAAGATGCAAAGTGATCCAACATCTCTACGCAGAGCTAATGGATCAAGCCGATCGGAGAGAGCTTGATCGTCGATAACTCGAGCCGCCCTACGTTGAATGCGGTCAAATGGAAGTAGCTGGTACTGGGGAGCTCCCGCCCAAAGATGAGAACAGTACTCCATGTGGGGCCGAATTTGCGCCTTATAAAGAATAAGACGCTGACGCGACGTGAAGTACTGTCTCGCCTTGCTGAGCACACCAAGCTTCTTTGAGGCCAGTTTGGCCTTACCTTCCAATTGACCACGGAACTGGACGTTGCTCGAGATGTCGACGCCAAGTATTCCGATACTGGCTGTGGGAGACAGAGGAGTGTCCTCAAATTGAGGAGCTACGATAAACGGCGACTTTTTAGCGGTTAACGCGCAAACTTGTGTCTTTTTGGGGTTAAATTGGACTAAGTTTAGTCGACCCCAATCCGAGACTTTGGTTAACAAAGATTCGACTTCAGACACAAGTTTGTTCCGGCTCTCGTCGACGAATTCCCGAGAAATATTAGCGCGGCCAGTGTACAGGGCATCCACAGTGCTATCGTCTGCATAGCAATGAATGTTGCTGATTTGCAACATGTCATTGATATGCAGAAGAAACAGAGTAGGTGACAGTACGCAGCCTTGTGGAACACCAGCATTGACATATTTAGGATCAGAGCAAGCACCGTCGACAACGACCTTGATGCTCCGATCTGCCAAAAAGCTGGTGATCCAGTTGCAAAATTTCTCGGGGAGCCCATAGGAAGGTAGCTTCGAAAGAAGCGCTTTGTGCCATACCCGATCAAAGGCCTTCGCTATATCCAGACTGGCTGCAAGCGCCTCCCCCTTGGTCTCAACTGCTTCTGCCCATCTATGTGTCAAGTAAACTAGAAGATCACCGGCTGAGCGACCTCGACGGAAGCCGTACTGGCGGTCGCTGATCAGCCGGTGCTCTTCTAGGTACCGCAGGAGCTGGCAGTTAATAATGGATTCCATTATCTTAGAGAACAAGGAGGTAATGGCTATAGGCCTGTAATTGGACGGATCCGAGCGGTTGCCCTTTTTAGGGATCGGGTGCACTAAAGCGGCCTTCCAGGATTTCGGGACTACGCCTAGTGAATAAGAGTACCGGAAAAGACGCGTTAAGACCGGTGCCAACTCCGGAGCACATGTCTTCAACACGACCGGAGGGATGCCATCGGGCCCACTCGACTTATGAATGTCCAAGGAAAGAAGTGCTTTCCGAACTGCACTTTGCCGGAACTGAATTTCTGGCATGGTAGTATCACAACGCGGGATTGTCGGTGGTGAATTTCCTTGGTCATTCAGAGTCGAATTGGACGCGAAGAGAGTGGCCAGTAGTTCGGCTTTCTTCTTCGCGGTATGCGCCAGCGAGTCATTCTCCGTGTGCAGAGGTGGAAAAGAAGGCTTACAGAAATTCCCTAAAACAGCTTTGGAGAGAGACCAAAACGCACGTGTTCCTGAAGGGAGACGCCCTAATCTCTCGCCAATTCTGCCGATGTGCTTCGACTTCGCATTAGCGATACTCTTTTTGAAGGACCTGGAGGCAAAGTTATACTCCTTTTTAAAGGCGCTCGTATTTACATCACTAGACGCCGATGCGCCAGCCCAGGCTTGGTAGCATTCCAGCTTTCGGCGAGATGCCGTCTTGCAGGAATGACCAAACCAAGGCTGGGATTTGCCTCCGATGGGCACTGCAGAGAACGGAATAAATAGTTCCATACCCTGAAGTACCACATCGGTGACAGAGTCAGCAACGACGTCTGGATCATCTAGCGAGAAGCAAATTTGCCCCCATGGGTAGGACGCAAAGAATGACCGCATCCCGTCCCAATCCGCTGACCTGTAATGCCATACACGGCGACAGCCCGCAAAGCGAGGCCGTGTTGAGCGCGTAACTGGCACTGTACTCCGGACAAGACAGTGGTCCGACGAACCAAGAGGGGGATCGACGGAGACCAGGTAGCCGTCCGGATGAGAGGTCAACAGAAGGTCCAACAGGGAAGGTGTATGATCTTCCACATCAGGGATTCGCGTTGGCGAGGTAACCAGTTGTGTCAGATCATATGCCAATGCGAAATCGTGAACAGATCCCCCCGCATGATCGGTAGTACGTAATCTAAGCCATTCTGTATGATGGGCGTTAAAGTCGCCGAGAATCACGATCTCTGCGGAGGGGATCTGCTGGAGCACGGAATCTGTAGCCATTTGCATGTGCTCAATGAGTCGTTCAGTTTCGGCATTGCCGCTATGAGACCTATACAGGCACGCGTAGATTCGCGGATGATCGTCGCAGTCTACACGTAGCCAGAGGATGGATAGGTCCCGCCCTTCAAGGCTGCCGAGGCGACGACAGCAGATGTCTTCCCTGACGTACACGCACACTCCAGCCCGCGGTACAAAGGAATGCTCCAAATTATATCCCGGGTAAGAGAGGAAAGAGGTGTCAGCCGGGGACGATATCTGCGTCTCAGTAAGGAAGAGCAAGGCCGGCTTCGCCGTCTCAAGGTGGTAGTGGACGGCGTTCAAGTTGGAATTTAGCCCCCTTATGTTGCAGAAGTCCACAGCAAGCGTGAGAGGGGTAGCCTTATGTGGCCTGCTCCGTTTGCCCCGAGCAGAAGCCGAGAGCGCAAAATTGCCCCCCCCCAGAATTCGGAGGGCAGCCTGGGCACCCACGCTCAGGTAGTGTATGAGCTGAACATGGATGCCCAGAGAGGGATTCTCCACCGCGATGTGCACTGGTGGTACCCTCCTGGGGTATAAATAGTTTTCAAAACGCTCTGAAACCAAAAGTAGGTACTGAACTGTTTTGAATTTCCCAATCCTATTTACATATAGATATGACAATTTAAACCTACCAGTAAAAGTTTAGGCTGAGTCTATTAATACGGGTACTGTACGAAAAATTTATAATTATTAATACGGTTACCGTACGAATAATTTATAATTATTAATACGGGTACTGGACAAACACTTGGAAATGTCAAAACGTCACTTTCAATTGTCAAAATGATCTCCAGATGATTATGTCTTTATTTGTACTTTGCGTGAAATTCGAATTTCCTAGTTTTATAGTCATTTATGACACTCGCCGGCCGCTACCGCGGCACGCTCGCTTCGCTCGCTCGGCTCGTGCGTTGTGATAACTGTTCTAACCTAACCTAACCAAGATATGACGAATAATAAATAAATAATCTTAACTGTTCTAACCTAACCTAACCAAGATATGACGAAAAATAAAAAAGAAATATTCACAGATAATCATCCAATTCATTATTAATGTAAAAAAAAATTGAATAAATGTACGAATAAATATAATTTATTCGTCCAGTACCCGTACAAATAGTCACTTCGAAAAGTTTATTCATTCATTCGTATTAGGACAACAAGGAACACGAATTCGATTCCCAGTCATATCAAAAATTAGTCCGGCAAGAAAAATCTCCTAAAGTCATTGAAAAACTATAAGCACCTAGAATTTAGAAATAATATTTGTATTATACCACTGCTAATATAATGTGAATTTGATGAATTATAATTATTATGTCCACGCTTACTTTCAAGAAGTTCACTTAAGCTATATATGGCCAGCATTGTACAAATTCACAAATGCAATCCAGTTATCTTAATAACTAGTGTCACGTAATAAAAACATGTTAGAAGATAATTTTTCAGTATGCAATCTGATAACTCAGAGTAAAGATTGTGTATCGTATCAATCGATAAAATAAATGTTGCGCACATTTAATGCTACCTGTAATATTTTCTTAGATTTACGCGAATGTTTGACATTATTAAATAAAACTATCTTTTCGGATTATTTCGCGGATTTATTTTGATTTTTGGTTCCCGACGTTTCGAATGCTTTACAGCATCCATGGTCACGGGAGAGACTGAGGTGTTACATGTCTTGAATGTATAGTTGTTACAGACAGCCTACCCACAATTAACAAAATGAAAGTTGCACCAATTACATTACAATATTTTTTAACTTTAAACATTTTTATAATTTTATAATTTTAATTATAATTGAATATGGAAAATTATTTATTTAATTTTTGCTATTATTTTTATAATTATTACAATTTTTAAAAAATATTAATTAGTAATCTATATTTAGTGTTGCCATTATTATATTTATAACCATAAAGAAAAATATAAAATATATATAGTATTAATTATTTAAGCCATATAATTTAAAAAAAGTTAAAATTAATTAAGGATTATAATTTTAATTTAGTTTGCTATTATTTAAAAACAAATTACTAAGCAACACTATTAATATATACTACTTTTACAAATGAAAAATGAAAAATATTAATCAGATAAGCTGTCATTTTGATCTACACAGTATGAACTTACTACATCTGCCTGTCTGTTATGTTTATATTTATTATTTGATTTTATTATATTAATAACAGGATCCCATGACGATGGTAGTACCCAGCCATCTTCCCTATTGAAATTTGGATGTTTTTTAATTTCAATGGCTTCTCGAATCATTCTAGGGCGATATCGGTTTTCTTTCGCCAGGATTTGAGGTCTATCGAAACGAATATAATGGCTTGGGCGGTCCTGGCTATGTTTGCAGACAGCAGATGTTGTATTGCGACGGTGCTTCACATCAGCTATGTGTTCTTTGACCCGGGTTCTAATGGATCGCTTTGTTTGTCCAATGTAAGAGAGCCCACAATCACAATCAAGCTTGTAAACTCCTGCATCTTGTAGAGGGATGTGGCACTTGACAGGTGGTAAGAACTGACTAATTTTCCTTGGCGGCTTGAAGTAAGTTTTAATTGAAGCTCGCTTTAGAATGTAGCCAATCTTGTCAGTGACTCCTTTCATGTATGAGCAAGACTGCAGGGACGCGCTCGACTGTGGCTGGTTTCACTCGGTCACTGTGACGCAGGCGCGGCACTTGCAGCTTGTTGTCACGCAGAACTTGCTTGACATGTTGCAGTTCTCCGGCCAGGTGTTGCTCGTCACAGATTCCCGCGCGCTCTCTGAAACAAAGATTTTCCCACGGTAGCTAACTGTGAAGGATGGTGGTGAGATTCACCGTTCAGGTACCTATCAGTATGGGTCTTCTTTCTATACACAGTATGACTCAAGGTGTTATCTGGGTTTCGTTTAACTAATACATCTAGGAAAAGCTAAGGTATTGTCTGATTCTAATTCCATTTGTAAATTGTATTTTTAGGATTTATAGAATTAAGGTGTTCTAAGAATACAGTTATTTTATCAGATGGTAATATTGTGAAAGTGTCATCTACATACCGCTTGTAGAAGCGAGGGGTCACGGGTGATGTGTTCAGAGCAGTCTCCTCGAAGTCCTCCATGAAGATGTCGGCTACGACGGGGAGACTGGCGAACCCATGGCCACTCCATCCACTTGCCTATAGAATTCACCATTCCACAGTAGATAGCCGGATGTTAGGCAGTGTTTTAAAAGTTCAATGTATTCTATTGACATGTTGTGATCTAGTAGCTTCCTAGATATTATTTCAATACAGTCTTCCACTGGTAGGCTGGTAAATAAAGACTGTACATCGAAACTAACCATTGTTCATTGTCCATGAGTTTTAGGTGTTTAACTTCATTGACAAAATGGTAAGAGTCCTTTGTGAACGCTCTTGTTAATCCTCTGAGTGGTGAGAGTACTTTTGCTACTAGTTTAGCCAATTTGTAAGTCGGTGAGTCGATCTGACTCACAATTGGACGTAGCGGAGCGTTAGTCTTGTGTATTTTCGGAAGTCCATACAACTTAGGTGGTTTTTGCACATGATGGAATAAGATTTTTAACATCAAGATTTAAATGTGTCGGAGTGGTTCCTTAATTAGCTTTTTAGTATTATTTAAAACGGTGGTAGTTGGATCCGTTTTAAACCTTTTTGTACGTGCTCTCGTCCGACAAAAGTTGTTTTATTTTATCATTATAATCTGATGTATCCATCACAACGGTTGCATTTCCTTTGTCTGCGCGTAGAACGGTGATGTCTGACCTATTGCGTAGGTTCTTCAACGCTAAATACTCTTGTTTTATTGAGGTTTGGTTTGGGCCTAGTACTACGACGTAATAAAGACGAAACATCTTGACGTATGGCCTCCATATCCTCAGTTTTCATATTGTTTTGGGCCAGGGCATCTTCAACTGCGCAAATAATGTTTTCATAAGGAATGCGCGTAGGCGTTACAGCAAAATTCAAACCTTTATTTAGTACCCGAATAGTAGGTTCGTCCAACGTTTGTTTTGACAGATTGACAACAGCTTGAGGTCCGCACGAGTGTGTATCTGTGGTAGACGGGCGCGTTCCGTTATGCTCTATGGTTTTCTTTTTCTTTTTGATGTTTAATTTTTCAACGAGTTTTTGAAATTTTAAAATATGTTTAATTTTGCACTGATTATATTTGGTTGTTTCACGCTTATTTAAAGTGTCAATGCAATCGTTGAAATCAGATGGTGTCAATACTGTCTTAACAATATTAGACGTCTGTTCAATGTCCCGGTCGTTTCGTTAGTTAGTTAACGTTAACTTTCTTGAAGAGATGTCGTGATCATCGTCTCATTCCTACGTGTGTGAAAATATCTTCCAAAAAGAAAATACGAGGAAGCGCTAAGATCGTAAACCAGGCAAGTTTTAAGTTGTTACGGACAGTGATTCGACAAAATCGCCGCGATCTACGCAGAAACGACCGGGACATTGAACAGACGTCCTAATATTGTTAAGACAGTATTGACACCATCTGATTTCAACGATTGCATTGACACTTTAAATAAGCGTGAAACAACCAAATATAATCAGTGCAAAATTAAACATATTTTAAAATTTCAAAAAAACTCGTTGAAAAATTAAACATCAAAAAGAAAAAGAAAACCATAGAGCATAACGGAACGCGCCCGTCTACCACAGATACACACTCGTGCGGGACCTCAAGCTGTTGTCAATCTGTCAAAACAAACGTTGGACGAACCTACTATTCGGGTACTAAATAAAGGTTTGAATTTTGCTGTAACGCCTACGCGCATTCCTTATGAAAACATTATTTGCGCAGTTGAAGATGCCCTGGCCCAAAACAATATGAAAACTGAGGATATGGAGGCCATACGTCAAGATGTTTCGTCTTTATTACGTCGTAGTACTAGGCCCAAACCAAACCTCAATAAACAAGAGTATTTAGCGTTGAAGAACCTACGCAATAGGTCAGACATCACCGTTCTACGCGCAGACAAAGGAAATGCAACCGTTGTGATGGATACATCAGATTATAATGATAAAATAAAACAACTTTTGTCGGACGAGAGCACGTACAAAAAGGTTAAAACGGATCCAACTACCACCGTTTTAAATAATACTAAAAAGCTAATTAAGGAACACTCCGACACATTAAATCTTGATGTTAAAAATCTTATTCCATCATGTGCAAAAACCACCTAAGTTGTATGGACTTCCGAAAATACACAAGACTAACGCTCCGCTACGTCCAATTGTGAGTCAGATCGACTCACCGACTTACAAATTGGCTAAACTAGTAGCAAAAGTACTCTCACCACTCAGAGGATTAACAAGAGCGTTCACAAAGGACTCTTACCATTTTGTCAATGAAGTAAACACCTAAAACTCATGGACAATGAAACAATGGTTAGTTTCGATGTACAGTCTTTATTTACCAGCCTACCAGTGGAAGACTGTATTGAAATAATATCTAGGAAGCTACTAGATCACAACATGTCAATAGAATACATTGAACTTTTAAAACACTGCCTAA
The DNA here is from genome assembly GCA_951806755.1 of Brenthis hecate. Classification (NCBI taxonomy): domain Eukaryota; kingdom Metazoa; phylum Arthropoda; class Insecta; order Lepidoptera; family Nymphalidae; genus Brenthis; species Brenthis hecate. The sequence continues at coordinate 7,219,098 of OX638260.1, read as the reverse complement.
CATCCGGCTATCTACTGTGGAATGGTGAATTCTATAGGCAAGTGGATGGAGTGGCCATGGGTTCGCCAGTCCTCCCCCGTCGTAGCCGACATCTTCATGGAGGACTTCGAGGAGACTGCTCTGAAACACATCACCCGTGGACCCCTCGCTTCTACAAGCGGTATGTAGATGACACTTTCACAATATTACCATCTGATAAAAATAACTGTATTCTTAGAACACCTTAATTCTATAAATCCTAAAATACAATTTACAATGGAATTAGAATCAGACAATACCTTAGCTTTCCTAGATGTATTAGTTAAACGAAACCCAGATAACACCTTGAGTCATACTGTGTATAGAAAGAAGACCCATACTGATAGGTACCTGAACGGTGAATCTCACCACCATCCTTCACAGTTAGCTACCGTGGGAAAATCTTTGTTTCAGAGAGCGCGCGCGGATCTGTGACGAGCAACACCTGGCCGGAGAACTGCAACATGTCAAGCAAGTTCTGCGTGACAACAAGCTGCAAGTGCCGCGCCTGCGTCACAGTGACCGAGTGAAACCAGCCACAGTCGAGCGCGTCCCTGCAGTCTTGCCATACATGAAAGGAGTCACTGACAAGATTGGCTACATTCTAAGCGAGCTTCAATTAAAACTTACTTCAAGCCGCCAAGGAAAATTAGTCAGTTCTTACCACCTGTCAAGTGCCACATCCCTCTACAAGATGCAGGAGTTTACAAGCTTGATTGTGATTGTGGGCTCTCTTACATTGGACAAACAAAGCGATCCATTAGAACCCGGGTCAAAGAACACATAGCTGATGTGAAGCACCGTCGCAATACAACATCTGCTGTCTGCAAACATAGCCAGGACCGCCCAAGCCATTATATTCGTTTCGATAGACCTCAAATCCTGGCGAAAGAAAACGATATCGCCCTAGAATGATTCGAGAAGCCATTGAAATTAAAAAACATCCAAATTTCAATAGGGAAGATGGCTGGGTACTACCATCGTCATGGGATCCTGTTATTAATATATAAAATCAAATAATAAATATAAACATAACAGACAGGCAGATGTAGTAAGTTCATACTGTGTAGATCAAAATGACAGCTTATCTGATTAATATTTTTCATTTTTCATTTGTAAAAGTATATATTAATAGTGTTGCTTAGTAATTTGTTTTTAAATAATAGCAAACTAAATTAAAATTATAATCCTTAATTAATTTTAACTTTTTTTAAATTATATGGCTTAAATAATTAAATACTATATTTTATATTTTTCTTTATGGTTATAAATATAATAATGGCAACACTAAATATAGATTACTAATTAATATTTTTAAAATTGTAATAATTATAAAAATAATAGCAAAAATTAAATAAATAATTTTCCATATTCAATTATAATTAAAATTATAAAAATGTTTAAAGTTAAAAAATATTGTAATGTAATTGGTGCAACTTTCATTTTGTTAATTGTGGGTAGGCTGTCTGTAACAACTATACATTCAAGACATGTAACACCTCAGTCTCTCCCGTGACCATGGATGCTGTAAAGCATTCGAAACGTCGGGAACCAAAAATCAAAATAAATCCGCGAAATAATCCGAAAAGATAGTTTTATTTAATAATGCTACCTGATTGAGATATCTGCCGCGTTAGGCTTAAAAGTCGAAGGTCTTATGTTAGTTTTTCTGCTACTTACTATCGTTGATCTAGTGGACCGTAAGTCTTTTACTAATAGAAAATCATGTTAAGTCTGCTGTCTGAGTAATATAGGGTTTTTATATGTGAATATTACAAATTTCGCGCCGCTGCTATTTAATTTGGCCTTTCGATACCTACACACATGTATATTATGTAAATAGGCAACTGCCTCGGTGGTCTAGTGGCTAGCACGAACGGCTGCGGATCCGGATGTCCTGAGTTTGAATTCTGAATCGGGTCAAATTCAGTTGTTTATATTTCTGTCAAGAAACTCTCAGTAACAACCTAGAGCTTGGAAGCACGTAAAGCCAATCCTGCACCTTTACTCTCAATGCTCGTGTCGAATAGTAGTGTTACCAATGAAAAAAATTAAGTCATATATAGTTTATTTATTTTTTAATTATATCTTAGGTAAATTCTATTCATATAAGATTTCCTTAATGTTGATGTTGTCGAATTTCGTTATAAATATCCCGGAAAGTGGAAAATAGGATATGTCAAAAAATGTATCCTTCATTTCCGTTTTATTTTTGGTCGATTTATTAAAATCCATTCGTTAATCGTACCGCTACGGAAATCTTAGTCGTGCCTTTTTATCGACATGCGACGTGAGCTGAGTGGTAATCGGTAGCTTATGAAGATCTCATAATTTTTCTTTTCCCTCAATCTTCATTATACAATACTAGCATTGCCCGCGGCTCCGCCCGCGTTCAGATGACCAAAAATTAAATTCTTAGGTTTTACATATTAGTATACTCTTACATTGCAGTTTTTGTATTTTTTCTCAGAAATGAGACAATTTCCCGCGGTAAGAAGTATCCTACATGTTGACCCGGATAACCAACTATCATCATACCGAATTTTATCAAAATCTGTCTAGTGGTTTTCTCGTGATGCGGTAACAGACAGACAAACAGACAGACAGACAGGCAGACAAAAATTCTAAAAACTATAGATTCGGACTCTATATCGATAATAATGTCTATTTCAATTAGATTTCCCAAAAAATATTTAATGTACAGATTCGACTTAGTTACAATTTTATTATATGTATAGATTAGGTACTTACATACATTTCCGTTTCCTTACTTGTTGTACTATAGGGAAAAAAAATCTCAATTTTTTTGATAAACCCATATTTTTAACGTTTACATAAACAAGTCTCTGGTTATCATATTTTAATAATCATTATTTTCATTATGAAAGTTAAATTTTTATAAAAATTAAAATGATATTGACGGATTATGACATTTAGACGATTAGTTTTTTTAATTATCTGTACACAACTTAAGGCAGCGGTAAAGAACTTTTTAGATAGTTTTAAACCGTGTGTTTGTGTGTTATGCGATATCTTTATCTAAAAACAGATTTTAACGATGTTTTTTTTACCTAAACTGTAAACGACTGCATAATAAATACTATGCTTCTTCGTCAACTTGTTCTCATCTTTTTTCAGTTTTAACGCAGTCTTTACAGTACGCAGTCTTTGCAGTTTTTACTTTATCTTTTTACTATATACAGTATTATCAATTAATCTTTCATTTATTTAAATCGCGTGTTTTGATTCATAACGCTCACATGCTAATCTATAGATCAAAGAGCTTAAATGTTAACATTTATAATGACGTAGGTATCATTAGTTTCGTCGCAACCGTCTGTCCGTTTGTCATAGCCATGTTACTCGGAAACTATGGTACTATACTAGGAACCTCTAACGTGAATTCCATTCGCACTTGGCCATTTTTTTCCAGAAAAAATCTAGACCTATAACTTTAGCGAATTGCTACACCCCTGTGTAGCAATTCGCTAAAGTTATAGTATATTAAACCTAAAGAATCTAAAGAACGAGTCAGAGCTGACAGACGTGAGTTTGAGTAATGGAAGCTACCAGCGGTGTTCCAATTTCGGGGGAATTCCCATGTCGACGGACGTGAAGTACAAAGACAGATGAGACTTTAGGGCCTATGCGTTCCACGTTTCGTGAAGCACCGACGACGAGCGTATCATGAATGTACATCGTCTGCTAATATTTTACGCCGATAAAGGACCTAACCTTTTGAATCAGCCACTGAGTAAAATTTAAAAATTAATTTTGCCGATTTTTTCCAAATATTTACAGACACAATCCACAGAAAAGCACTTCCATCATGATTCTCGAGTTAATAACCGAATTTTAACAAAAGAAATAAAACTAAATATTTTTTTGGCTAGATTTTTGAAAATATTACCTAATAATTACTGCTTGCTTTAGTACTGAATATCGATACTAATGTGCGTTATGGACCCGTAAGTTATCGTGTGTCTGCCAACCCGCACTATGGCCTGATCCCCCTCGTACTGAAGGGAGACCCACCCCCAACAGTGGGACGTTAAAAAGGGCTGAATATAATACAAGTTATCGTGCGCATAGGCCCTTAAGACAGCGTACTATACACGTATCTTTTATCTCATTGAAATTCGCATTAAGAAAAACTTCCGTGGTTTATAATTCAAAGTGTTTGAATTCCTATGTTTTCAAAATACGGAACCCTGAAAGAATAGAATATTTCTGAAATCGGTTAATTAAATCTTTTCATTTTTTACCAGTTAAATTTAACATGTAAACAGCGAAGTACAGACTAGTTTTCAACACAACACACAACAAGCGATCGACCCATTCGAGCCAATCAGCGGATTTTTAACAAACTGCCCAACTTGTCATTCAAAAACTTGTTTCCGGTAGTTTTGTAATATTTTTTGAGTAAAATTTTTCCATTTCAAATGCTATAAAAACTGCTCTCCAACGAGCTAATTTTCCCGTTAAAGTACTACATATTTCAACTATCTCTACTAAAGTACTATTTTGGTTGACGTAAGAGTAAGTTTTTGAAGTTATACTTCTTTTGGCACGTTTACAAAAAAATATGAGAGTAAAATTTTTACGATGCGCGCGCACACCGACAGCCAAAAAGCGACATGATGAAGTTAGCTGCAATCCTTTTACAGACAAGAGTTGTGACATACGGGATGAAATCTTTTAGTTACGCCAAGGAAGTACGTTTGTTACGTGTACATAAGAACACACATGGTTTTTTAATTAGTCCAAATTATTATTTATCAAAGTATTACAATATTTTGGCCTACTTTTATTACCACAAATAAAATTGAAATTTGGACAAAACATTTATAACCTTTAAGGCATGTTGCACTTGCTTGCTGTTAATCGAAAGGAAAAAAAAGCTTAACTATCGATACATAATATTAATAATAATTTAAGTATTCATAAATTATAATTAATTTGTATGAAAGTATAAATGTAAAATAGTTAATACTTTCTTAGATTACGCGAATATTTGACATTTTAAAATAAAACTATCTTTTCGGATTATTTCGCGATTTAATTTGATTTTTGGTTCCCGACGTATCGAATGCGTTCAATTTCGAACCAATAATACAAAAAAAATCCGCGAAATAATCCGAAAAAATAGTTTTATTTTAAGGTTTAAAATAATTATTCGAATCTATAAGTTGTCATTCTGAGAAATATCTACTTATTTGAATTTTCCAAGTTGTTATCTTGAGTGGAAAGAGGGCGGGCAAGTTATTTTATTTTAAAAGCCACGAAATAAAAGAATTGAATTGAAATTTGTGTTAAAATTTAATGAAATATTTAGATACGTCATTCCTTTTCGTAATGTTGTTGGAACTTAGAGGCGTTACTCGGATTCTATACTAAATAATAAAAACTGCATCGTTGTGCAATTTTCTATTTTTCTTTGTCCAACCTGACCTACTTCTGAAATACTCTATTAACACTACATATTTGAAAATATTAAAAATTCAAATAAAATGTGGTATAAAATGAAACACGCCAATCAGATATAAAAATTTATATTATAGGAAATATTTTGGATTCAACAACAACTCCCCGCAGTCTGCGCCCTCGTCTTGATACATGGCACTCGTAGACTAACGACCGAACATATTCATGCTATACGTTCAAAGTTAACTTGAATTAAATTTAACAACTTTAAATCATGAAAACTTTAAATATAAAAAAATACATAATCATAGTAAAATATGCTTTTTCATAACGACAATAATAATAGTCAAAAGTAAAATCGAATGAAAATTAAATTACGCAAGTTGCAATCAATGCAGTATCAAAATGACGTAACCACGACAACTATGGAGACGGCTTCGCAACCAAAAACCATAGACAAAAAAGTAGAGATTTAATAATATCCTAAGCATGAATATCAAAAAATATAAAAGAAAGCGTCAAGACGAAGGCGTCAACCGTTTGGCAGCACATTATTTCGTTGTCAACAATCGCAACTCGAGGTCATAACCAGTATCAGACTTATCACAAAGCGATCTGTTGATCCCTCGACGCAGGAAAGAAAAAAAAACATCATTTTTTTTTATTTATTCACTGTTTTTCGCCTAACTATTAACTAGACTTAATTTAACACTCGCACTTTCACTCACAGACTGTTCTTTTTATACTACAAGAGCTCATTTTTTACAGTGGGGTTGATCAATTCCATAATTGCTTTCAAAGCAGCGAAGGCAATTTGTTACTATATATACCTATCGACCAATAAACAGCGGACAGCATTTCGTGTATCGCTTAAACTCTAATGCGCGTGTGGAATTGACCGGGCCCCTCACATTACATTATATCACCTATACAAGTTTAACACGACGCCCGTTCAAAATTAAAGTGGCCTATCTCAAAACAATACGGTAAACAAATGGAATTTACACTACTTTTTAATTAATAAAAAGACATTTTTATAAAAATATACACCTATTATTGTGTTCTAGTATAGAAAACAAAAAAGAAAAAAAAACGCAAAACAAAATCACGACTTAGGCCACTTTAATTCCAAACGAAAGTATGTATCGGGAGTATACAAGCGACAAGCGACTGATGTTACATTATAAACGCCAATATGCGTAGAACCTTGTCACAGTCACCGACGCGTTACAATTTAATACAATCCTTACAAACATACCGTTCATATATTGTGACACAGTTCCAACAGCATATTAAAACGTCCAACAAGATTACCTCAAATCGAACGTATACCAACCAACAACTCTTAAAAAAAAACATCTCAATACAAAATTTCATTTTCAAAACATAATCTTAGGTGATTTACGTACAATATTTATAACTGTATGGTACAGTGTTGTCTCGTAATACCTATTACTTAAAAATCCAAAATCACCACACATTCATTTATTTACAAACTGTTCAAATATTAATAATGAACTAAAACGTAGAACGGATGTAAGTAATGTATGCCCCCACAAATACCCAACGACGATTAGATTATATTAATCGATTTTTACTTATTTCACATTCCTCTTATACATAACATATCAAAGCTTTCATAAATTTCTGCCCTCTTTACAAATTTCAAGACTGACAAACATCTATGTATATGCAACATATATAATTTATAAAGCACGTGATTCACAGCCAACTACTCGACAAGTCGGTCAAACGAAAAGTGTTGCCATATATTAAAATCTATATGACGTTACACAACCTTAGCATGGCAACTCAGCATTATAAACATGATTTTCAAGAAAACTAAACAAATAATAGTGATTTCAATAAGCGCTCATTATATTTGCAAGCAATTTATAAAATTTAAAAGGATTCTATCTAATCTGAATAATATTTAAATTGTATTGGAAAATAATGTAAGTAAAAAATACGCATTTTTTTCAATGTTTTTTTGAGGGCAGAAATATAACAATTTTTAAGCCATCATCAACATAAGCGTGGTAACACCTCAGAAAAACGATCACAAAGACTAAAAAAATACATAATAAATAAAAAAAGAACGATTAACAAAAAAAAACTTTGCGTTACAATAAGGCTTGGGTAAAAAAAATTATAAAAAACCCGATATAACCTTAGGCGTTTCACTTTACGTATACAATCTTCACAATCGATTTAAAAAGTATTTTCATAACAAACCTAATGGGAGTTTTCCCCCATATTTTGTTAATAAAAAGATACTAAATGAGTCAAATACAGATAGACGGTGGAATTCTTAAACAATGGATAGATGCTTAATGTTATCGCAAAGATAGTTCTATGGCTAAATTTTGGCTTCGGGGACCCTTTGAAGTCCCACATCCCATTCAATACCAATATTTGGACTGGCAACACTGACATATGAAATATATATTATTATCTGTGCAATTTTTAGTCTATGCATTCCAAACGTCACTTGATATCAATCGATAATTCTAACTAATCTCATTCCATGGGTCAAGCGACCATGTATTTTTCCCATTTAACAAATAAATACTTAATTATCGCTTAGAACCTTAAGTATGAAAGCGTATAAATTATATGTGTTCGAATAACGGCCTTAGTACCTAGCGATACAGACTATATGTTTGTTAAAGAAAGCTATAAATTCATTGGACGTATTTTACATAAGTATATTGACATATTACGATTTAATCTCTTATAAAATTAATTATTTGAAATATATATTTTGGAAGACTAAGCTCTAAAAATGTGTTTTATATAATCTGTTTTTTTTATATACAGACAGAGAAACACATTAAAATTATATTGTAACGGCCATATTGTCTATTGCTTCAATTCTAGTTTGAAATATCACTGTTATTAATTGGAATGCACTGATGTAAAAAAGAAATAAAGATTTCCATATAAAAATGGCAACAGAAAAAAAAACAAAATATTCAAATACAAGATGGAAAAGCTAAAAATGAACAATTTGAGCCATATACAATATTGCCTAAATTTTTTTTTAATCCAGATCCAAAAACAGTGTCTAAATTTTTATATTATATATATTTGGTATGCACGGTGGTATTTATTTCTTATGAAAAAATATTTTAAATAACAAACATACAGCCTGATTCATTTTAACAGTATAATAGCGAGGGTAGGTGTCTGTGATAGTGAGAGTGTGATGCTTTGATAGAAATGACTTTTGGTTTTTTATACATTTTTTTTTAATTTTTCCACCTGGCTCTAGGCATAGACAAAAGTGAATAAAAAAAACTAATTTGAAACTTTCACTGACATCTACCCCAGTTTGTAATATGACAACTCGTCTTATTCTAGCCTATGGCAAGGAGGACATCTTTTCCGTTTAAATAAAATTCGCTATGTTCTATATGGTTATAATTTCAATAAGATATTTTTTTACTGTTTTTGTATTGTATTATTAGGCAGTATTTTGAAACAATTTATTTTAGTTTGAAAAATTTGTTAAAATAAATTTTATTTTTGTATATGACAACTAAGTACTAAATAATATTAAATTTATTCAACTTTATCATTTTTTCTAGAAATTCCAATAATTTCTTTTTACTCCACATAAAAAGTTTAATCCAATTCCAAGTCACCATCTCTCATATTAATGATTATCAAATCATTAATTTATAATTCTAATTATTGCTCATATATAGAAAAAGTTTTCAACTTTTATAAAATTGCCAATATTTTCTTAACAAAACTGACAGCATCATCAAAATCTGTACAGTAGCTTAACAAAATATTGTTAAAACAAAAAAAATACTAAGAAATTTACCGTAACGTTAATTAATCATAAGTCGCAATTTCAAGGTACTTAGTTGTCGATTAACAATTTCTCTTCAAATTTCTTTATAAAAGTGCAGAAATTGAGGTTGCTTTAATATTTAATTAAAGGAATATTTTTAATTGTCTGAAAGAGCAGTCCTTTATTCAACCGCATTTTTTGTGATGGATAAATATTAAATATGTATTTTTTCTACTTCAAGTAAAATATATTTCGTTATATATTTCGTGTTTCATTGAAATATCAACATGGGGACTCAATTTTGTGTGATGAATTTCCCAAATAGGATAAGGGCATAATTTAAGTAAGCAACACTCATGTTACTGTATATATATAAATAAAATTGAAGTGTCTGTTTGTAATATCAAAATAAAAGCTTTTTACTAAATGCTTATAAAACTATATACAGTACTTACAAGAAAAACACTTTTTTTTAAATTTTGTTTGTCTGTTTCTTCCGGCTAATCACCTAAACAGCTGGACCGATTTTGACGGGACTTTTACTGGCAGATAGCTGATGTTATAAGGAGTAAGTTAGGTTACTTTTATTTTATATTTGATTAGAGAAAGAATTGGGGTCCCGCCCAAAAAGATTAAAATGGTAGCTAGGAACTATTACAATACGCATATATTATCAGTGACAAACAAAAAAACTGAGTCACCATGTTACCCAATAAATATAAAAAAAAACTTTAATTAATCCGACTCCATCTATATTCCAAATCAAATTTGCCTTTTACCCAAACTGAAACTAAACTGATACTGCATGAAAATATCAAATTGGTGTAACTTTGAATGATAAATTTTGTATTATTCGTTAGAAATAACTATATATATGTACGTATGTCCTCTCTCACCCTCGTATCGTCCGCTAGAATTTATCCTGGAATATGAACAGATTGTTGGTCGCCGCTACCGCTATGACGCTTTCGTGTGGATGCCACGCCGTGTGCAGTATTTTCTTGTTGAAATCCAAACAGTCTACACTTATTTCGTCCTAAAATCAAAAATAATATCATTATAATACTATACTTATTTTTATTGTTTTCATTAAGGTTTTTCTTTCATGACTTCTATTCTTTTTTCTTTTACTAGTATGTTTTTTTTATTAATTAATAGGTATTTTTAATGTAGAAGTTGAATAAAAAAGTAATAATCAAAGTTGCTATTTTTAAAAATGATAACTGTCAAGTTGAATTCTCATGAGTAGCTACGTTTTGAGGGGACTCCTAATTTATCTTCTATAAATAGCTCATAAAGATATTACAAATGTAAAATATCTCTAATGGGTCAGTCTGGAAGAATGTATATATTGGGAACGAGCGTGAGGTAAAACATTGTTAAAAAACTTGCATATATCAAAGAACCTAACTAGTTCTCAAAATACACGTGACCATCAACCTACACTCGGCCAGCGTGGTGGACTATGGCCTGATTCCCCTTATACTGAAGAAAGGCCTGTGCCCAGCAGTAGGGCATTGGGCACCATAAGCCTGAATACTTTATATGTATGTAGTAATTATATAGTAGCTAGCGGCTCACCCTCGCTTCGCTCGGGTTCGTCGCTAGGTACGTTTTAAACAGATATAAATAGTTATTAGCCAGCGTTAGCCATATAATTTTATTTTTTTTTCGTTAATTTTTCTGATGTTTTAATACTCATGTAATGTCATTTGTCCTATTCCGGACTAAGAAAAATTCGAAAAATAAAATATAATAAAAATTGGTCCAGCCGTTCTTGAGTTACAAATTGTGTAAATAACACGATTTTGTTTCATATATATACACTAGCCGAACCCGCGGCTTCGCTCGCGCTAAAACTACGAAAAAAACTCTAAAAAATAGGTTTCATACAAACTTTCACCCCCTATTTTACACCCTTATGAGATGAATTTCGAAAAACGGTAAAACACGTATTTATTTAATTGTATTGAAGAGTATTAATACGGAGTTTTAAGTAATTCTACTTATAATCAATTTTTGGGTTGTATTATAACTTGTTTTCCCGTGGGAATGAGGTTATCTCCCGCAGTAAAAAGTAGCCTATGTCACAATCTAGCCCTCACACTATCTCCAGGCAAAAAATCACGTCAATCCGTCACTCTGTTTCGGTTTCACATTTATAATATTAGTATGGAAGTATGGATTTAGATTTATAGCATACCTTCTTCCTTTTAGCGCTGGCCGCGACCCGTCTCGCACGTAACGGCTGACGCGGTCTCGCCGCCGCGTCACGTGACGCTTCCAGGGTTAGCTCGCCGCGCCTAGCGCCCGCGCCCGCACCGCCTCGCTCGAATATTCTAGAAATAATATAAATAAATAAATATGTTGGGACATTAACACACAGCGCCATCTAGTTAAATTGAAAGCTATGAGGCTTGTGTTATGGATACCAGATAGTTGATACACTACACATATATAAACTTTAAATATATACATATTTAATATTAACACCCATGACTGGAGTACAAACATTCATCCTCATCACACAAATGAATGCCCCCAGCGGGACTCGAATCCACGACCGCTAGCGCAGCAAATAGTCACTACAAACTGAGCCAAACGTGTCGTCTAATTTTATTTATTTCTTATTTTATACTATAATAATTATTATGATTACTTATAGAATTATATGATTACCTAAAGAATCCATTATAAGAACCAGTCATTAGCCGCTGATCATCACCACTCCAACAGCACTCAAACTTATCGAAGATACAGTCATTCTCGTACAACGAACACAATTTGGAACGAAGGTATTCGTGTACCTAAAATAAAAAATAAAAGAATTACAAAATATTTAAATACACTACATACATAAATAGCTAAATATTATACTTCCTTAGATTTACGCGAATATTTGATATTTAAATAAAACTATGTTTTAGAAATTTTTCGCGAATTTATTTTGATTGTTCTCGACGTTTCGAATGCTTTACATAAATCATGGTCGTGGGAGAGAAAAAGTAGTTTTATTTAAAATTCTTACTTAATTATAATTTATAAATGTAAAAGCTTAGAGTTTGTCTGTCTTTTGCTTTTACACGCTAAAACCATTAAATATATATCGATGAAATTTGAAAAGAACATAAATGTCTTCGGGGCAGACATGACATATCAATGCCATGGGCAGAAACTAATATTTAAATACATATTATGTAGTAAGTAATAAATTATATAATATAGATTATAATAAATTTATTCATATGGTAAATATGCAAACCCCATAAATTATAGACATGGTTATTGCAAATAAATACATACATGCATATATGTATGTCCCAAAGAACGATATAAAACCACCATATACAACCTGTACACCGATATGGCAGATGCCATTAAAGCAAAACAAATATTTTATTTACTCACTGGATATGTTTCTACAGGTTTTGTTTCCATTCTAAGATCCCATACTTTTAAACCTAAGTAGTCTCTCGACATCATATATCTGTAAAAACAAAAACAACTGTTACTATACCTATTCTATATAAAATTTATTTATCTATACTAATATTATAAAAAGGAAAGATTTGTTTGTTTGTACCAAAATAAACTCCGAAACTACTAAACTGATTTGGATGAAATTTAGTAAGAAGATAGTTTGAGACCCTGGGGAAGGATATAGGATAGTTTTTATCCCGGAAATCATCCCTTAAGGGGGTGAAAATGGGGATGAAAGTTTGTAGGGGGAAGCAACCTGGGGACGAACCCGAGCGAAGTGAGTGTGGAGTTGCTATTAATGAATTATTATAATGATTTTGAAATTTATTTTTATTTTGTCATAGACAAAAGTAATTGTATAATACTGTAAACAATTAAAACATTATTTTTAAAGCAAATGTTGAGTACATGTTTTGTCTCTTTTCAGCAGAAACATATACATACAAATTAAAAAAAAAAGTAACCACCCAAAACTACAAAAAGGCCAACAAATTATGTATATCTTCACATCTATCTACATAAATAAAAATGAATGTTCGTATGTTTGTCCTCTGTGTCCCTAAACTATTAATCCAATTGTGATGAAACTTTGGTGGGTTGTCTTGTATACACCTGCAAAGGTTCTTAGTGCAAAAAAAATTTTTTTTTTCTTTGGACCCCACCCGACTGAAGCAAGTGTAAGTCACTAGTTAGTAATTATTTATAAACAATCAACCAACCTGCCCGAATTGCTTAACTTGACATCGCTGATGGAAGATATGATCTCCGAGAAGAAGGACCTCGCGTGAGGGTCCTCCGGCTCCTCGAACAACTTCGCGTGTCGGTCGCACAGCGCCGCCGCACGCATGTCGCATAACCTTATTGTACCTGTAACATACATTATTATTTATTATTATTATTATACAACTTTTTTAGGGTTCCCTACCTCAAAAGGTAAAAAAGGAACCCTTACAAGATCACTTTCTTGTCTGTCTGTTCGTGTGTGTCGCCATCAATTTTCTCAGGACTGTTCCTGAACCTAGCAATTTATACCAGATAATGAAGGTCTATAGTCCCTATTAGGTGTAAAAAAATCAAGGTCCTGAGTCAGTACGATAAAAAGATATGGGCAAATTTAGATTTTCGCGAAAACTTGTAAGTACCAAAGTTTACCTTAGTTTTCAACTTTTTTTATTCGGAATTTTACTTTTACTTGTGCTGTGCAAGGTCTTATGCTTTTAACCAAAATTGACAATTCTAGGTCAACCGGAAGTACCCTATAGGTTTTGGGTCGAAAACCTATATGGTAGTTCCCGTTGACCTAGAATCACGAAATTTGGCAAAAAGCAAGGTCTTACAGCACAAATAATGGAAAAATTCCAAAAAAGAGAAAAAGATGGAAAATACAGTTACACAGATTTCCTACAAATTTGTACGGAGCTCACGGTGGGCGGGCGAGTCCGACTGGCACTTGTCCGGAATTTTTAATATTTACAAATAGAAAGATATAAACAAATATACTAAAACATAATGGTTATATACATATTAGTTTTTTTAAGATCGCACAGCTAGGCATGAGCCTGCATTCTTTTATGTGTACATTATACATATTTCAGTTAATGTTAATTTAATTGCCTTAATGGTCTAGCGGCTTGCATGTCCGACTGCAGATCCGAAAGTCCTGGGATCGAGTCTTGGGTCGGGACAAGTTTAGTTATTCGAGTTTTCTGATAAGAAGCTCTCAGTAACATCCCGAAGCTGGGTAGTTGGCGGTGTTTCGTCACCCTTCCGAGAGAGAGAGCATAGTAGTGAGTCCTAGACCAGAACTCTCACCGCGAGTATAGAATTATTTAAAGTCTAATCATTGATGAAAACATAGATACACATTTTCTAACAAATATCTCTTCAAAAACTGGCTTCGACATGTGACGTTAATTCAAACCAAAGAATAAAATCCAGTCCTAATTGTCTAAACACAAAAATTCGAACTTACGCACACCAAATAAAGTAATTATTTAAACGAAACAACGTGCGTTTAATTTTGCCATCCGAAAAGGAATGAACAAAAGATATCAAAAAAAGCGCATAATGCGAAATAATGCGCATCTTTTTGAGGACACTTTTGAGATGCTAATTATTGCGTATCTTGCTTTAATATGTCGATGAGTTTAAAAAAGAAAATGCTTATAATATATATTATTTTATATAACATTATTTATTACCATAATTATATCTCCCAGTTATAATGTTAAAATTTAATTATTTAAACAATTCATTAAAAAATAAAACAAATACAAATTTTATAGCACTCACCCTTACTGCTAGAATATACAAAGAGATTACATTCAGTCGGGTGGAACTCTGCTGCGGTTATAACCTGAAACAAATAAAAAAAAAAACAATAATTTCATACATTCAAAAATCTGAATAATTCACATACTAACACTCTTACCCTAGTTACTGTGTATTATTGTAGCTACTGTGTATACTGTGTATTACTGTATCTGTGTGTTATTAACTGCCTCGGTGTAGTGGCTAGCATGTACGGCTGCACACTCGGAGGTCCTGGGTTCGAGTCCCGGGTCGGGCCAAGTTTAGTTATTGAGTCTTTCTGTATATTAAGCCTCAGTAACAGCCCGGAGTTGGGAAGTTGGCGGTGTTTCACCGTGCCTCGGAGAGCACGTTAAGCCGTCGGTCCTGCGCCGACACTCTCACTGGTCGTGTCGAGTAGTCGTCCCACCAGAGTATGAGAGTGACAGGAACAGAGAGTGCACGTTGTGTCTGCGCGTACACTTGTGCACTATAATATCTCCTGCGCAGTTGGCTAGTCTCAATGAGATTGGCCGCCGTGGCCGGAATCGGTCAGGAGGACATCATCATCATTATTGTAGGCATCATTATTATATACCAGGTTTCGCTCGCGGTTCTACTCGTAATTATATAAAAAAAAGTATAAAATAAAAATCACTGTGTGTTTCTGTCCATTTTTCGGTTTACTTCTCCTTGACCATGCAACGGATTTCGATACGGTTTTCACTAATAGAAAGAGGAATAAAAGAGGAAGCTTTGTGTATGTAATTAGTACAAAATGGCTGAACTTAAGACGGTGTTTTGTAAAAAAGACTGTTTACGAATTTTTAATTAATTACATGGCTGACGCTGACTAAACATTTAAGAGATACATCAAAACAATGTACTAGAAAATTGTCAGTCTTAAAATGGCCTACAGAAAAGTCCACAACAGTATTATATGTCTATCTCCTAAGGCACAATCGCAACAATTATTTTTATCTATAGTCATTCTATTTATCAAAGAAATAAAGATATTTAATATTGATACATTTACTATATTATACTATAATATCTTGTTATTTAACGAATGGTTAACAGTTTATGACAAAGTTATTGGATAGATGCTTCCATATGTAGGTACTGAATAAATTAGCCGATTCGGCTTTACATTAGATCTCCAATTTTCTGCGGTAGAACAAATGCGTCGCGAGACTAGCATTTTTTTACATGTTATGTTTTTGATGGTATCTTTAAATCACTGCCCAAAAGAAAAGAATATACAATGCAATTACAAATATTCATAATTATATATACAAACAAAATGTACACTTAATTATTACTGTACAAAACATATCCAAGGCAAGAATGCTAGCTAGAAGAATTCCCCCGATGAATAAAAATACTGATTCTTTAGGCGAAAACGAGCCAGCTCTCTTGACTTTTGTAACCAAGTAGAGGCGATAAGACGAGGTGTTAGGTCTTTTAAAATCGATACTAATAACATAAATGTGAAAGTGTGTTTGTTTGTCCTTCTTTCACGATGAAAGGGAATGGCGTAATTTTTCTTGTGTGGGGATAGTTGGGAGAGTGACATAGGCTACTTTTTACCGCGGGAAATTATCTAATTCCCACGGGAAAACACGTTATAATACAATCCAAAAAAATATTTATGATCAGAATTACTTGAAACTTGGTATTAATGTTCTTTAATACAATTAAATAAATACGTGTTTTAGCATTTTTCGAAATTCATCCCACAAGGAGGTGAAATAGAAGATGAAAGTTTGTATGAAACTACCTTTTTAGGGATTTTTTTTGTAGTTTTAGCGCGAGCGAAGCCACTGGTTCTGCTAGTCGTCTATAAAATTAATTTTATCAACAAACCTCCGTGAGTTCCTCCATATTAGCGGGCTTTATGTCCACAATATTGAAGCTCTGGTCGGTGATCTCCAAATGCCAGAGATTTATGCGGAGATCATCTGCTGAAAGGTAAGTTTCTTGGTCCGAGTTCAGAGAGATTGAGTTTATGTGGTAGGTGTGCGCGTTTGCAAATATTCGTCTGAAAACAATTAAGATAACATTATCTAACATAATTTATATAAATAAATATGTTGGAACATTAACACACAGCACCATCTAGTTCCATGGTAAGCTACGCGGTTTGTGTTATGGATACCAGATAGTTGATACACTACACATATATAACTTTAAGTACATACATATTATAAATATAAACACCCATGACTGGAGTACAAACATTCTTACTCATCATTCAAATGAATGCCCCCAGCGGGTCGCGAGCCCGCGACCGCCGCACTGGCACAGCAAGTAGGGTAACTACAAGTTTTTATGTAAGGACAATCTCTGAAAATACTGATACCATTCTCAATAGTATTATTAATAGGAACTTACACTACCCCCCGGGTTCTATAAGTACGCTATTTTTTTATATTGATAAAAATTTAGTTACTGTCAGAAATCCCAATAATTTTAATGAATGTCGAAAAAAATCGCTCATAAGGGTTCGGCAATCTAACCGGGCGCAAAGCCAAGAAACGCACTAATAGGCGGCCCACCTCGGTGGACGGTGTACCATGAGGGTTGCTCCTGGTACTTTTCTGACAGCAAAGTGGACTGTGGAGCAACACCATGGTTGTTGTGGTCTGCTTCGGCAGCTTGCCGTCGGGGCGAGTGGTTGAGTGCGGAAGTGGTCCTGCAACGTCCCATTAAGACGGACGAAGTTCTGTTGGGTTTTAGTAGGTAATACTGGCTTTTCTAGCCGGTGAGTCCCACATAACCACCTGTATTATTGGAGAGTAGCGAATCACCATCGCTTCGGTCGGCGTCGTCCATAGGTACTTTGTACGGTTAGTATGAAATACAAATCTTTGAGTTTCTCGGCTTTGCTGTACTTATATATATTATATATCTGTACGTATAATATGTATATATTATACATATAAACGTTCCTCTTGAATCACTCTATTGAAAAAAACCGCATCAAAATCCGTTGCGTAGTTTTAAAGATCTAAGCATACATAGGGACAGCCAGACAGCGGGAAGCGACTTCGTTTTAAATCATTAGTGACAAGTAATATGCCTAAATGCATTTCCCAACATTTAAAAAAAGGGTATTAGCGTTAACAATTTGAACAAAATCCCCGCGTGACATTTAGTGTGTTGACTGATATATGAACAAACTAGATGTCAGGTTGTGTATTAGGAATTTTAAACAATGCAACGTAATATCTTATACAAATAACATATTAGCAAGTCGAGATCAACAAAGATTAATTGCTTCCTAGAGATAGGTTCATAGTTTAAGTTTAATTGATCGCAATTTTAGCGACATTCTGAGCAAATAGAACGAAATAAACACTAAATATTGTTTTATGTTACGGTTTAGAAATATTATAATACTGTAAACAACTAAATTGCTTCAGTATGTAATCCATATATGACTATTTTTTTCAGACCATTTTTACCGATTTCAAAAAAGAAGGAACTCAAGTCGGTTGTATTTTAATTTTTTTTTTATTTGTATGTAATACGCAATATTTTCGCCAATTGGGAACCCAAAATTTCTGAATACTCAGAAAAAAAAAACAGCCCCGTAGTATGAAATGTTTATTTTCAGCATCGCTTTTTTATTGAAAAGGTAATAATCATTATTATAATCATACTATTAGTCCAAAGAGACTTTGTAACAGTATTTTTATATGGCACGGATACTTCAACTATCAGAATAAAACATAAGTCTTAGTCACACATTAGCCCAAAAACTTTCTCTATACAAAAAAAAACGCCGCTAAATCCGTGTAAAATTAGAAATTACCAACAAATATATATTTTAATCAAGCGACTAACCCTCTTTCCCCATACAATCGTTCATCCCTATTTTCACCCCCTAAAGGGGTGATTTCCGGGATAAAAACTTTCCTATGTCCTTTCCCAGGTTCTCAAACTATCTTCTTACCAAATTTCATCTAAATCGGTTCAGTAGATCCAGAGATTACCCCCTAAAACATCACAAACTCACAAATTTTAACTCTTCATAATAATAGTATAGATTATCTATACATATAATAAAATTGTAACTAAGCCGAATCTATACATTAAATATTTTTTGGAAAATCTTATTGAAACCAAACATTATTATCGATACAGGGGCCGAATCTATAGTCTCTAGAATTTTTGTCTGTCTGTCTGTCTGTCTGTTATCGCATCGCAGAAAAACCACTGAAGGGATTTTGATAAAATTTGGTATGGTGATACCTGGTTGTCCGGGTCAACATATAGGATACTTTTCACCGCGGGAAAATATCTCGTTTCTGAGAAAAAATACAAAAACTACAATATAAGAGTATACTAATATGTAAAACCTAAGAATTTGGTTTTTGGTCATCTGAACGCGGGCGGAGTCGCGCGTAATACTAGTTTGAAATAATAGAAAGAATCATAATACTTTGTTAGATTCACGCGAATATTTGCCTACGTTAGCTATAAAGCATTCAAAACGTCAGGAACCAAAAATCAAAACAAAACCGCTAAGAAATCCAAAAAAAATTAGTTTCATTTAAGAGCATTATCATTATGGCGTACTTCTGAAAAAGTCAATAAACGCTTCGCACGTCAAGTGTAAGCAAATATCGCCTTAATTAAATTAGCGCGGTATCAAAGCAAATATATGAGTGGCACTCGATGATAAGCACATATTAAGTTCTTTAGTGGATTTTTTTTTGGCAAATCTAGGTTAATCTTAAAGATAATTAGGTAGAAACACACAGTGACACGTTTGGCTGTCTATAGTGACCCTACTTGCTGTGCCAGCGGTTGCGGGTTCGAATCCCGCTGGGGATATCCATTTGTGTGATGAGCACTAATGTTTATACTCCAGTCATGGGTATTTATATTTATAATATGCATAGATTTAAGTTATATGCAGCAATTTAAATGAAAATTTAAACGTTTCTGTGGACTATGAAATGATAATAATGTTTTGTTAAGTACGATGTTGTATCTCTCTTGCATTCAATTGTTACATAATGTACTATGAACGTATCAGGCACGGAAACGAGCATGGCACAGACTACTATGCCCACTAGAGCGTATCAACAGAGCGTAACTCCGTGAACGGCACGCGACGGTGCAGGTCCGGTGACAGAACGTTCTAGTGGGCAGAGTCTCATACTTCTCAATAAAAACAATATTTTTTTACCTGACAGGGTTTAGCACGGTCATGGTATGAGACGGTGTAGTGGGCAGACTCTTTTAATCCTATATATTTATGTGTTTGTTTCTTTTTAGTGTCGCATTTCAGTTACATTTTTTTTTCATCGAGTTTCAAATCACAACGATTCTAAAGATGTTTCACTTCAAAAAACAAACAAACGGTTACCTAGGCGACGCCTCCACCATCAAGTCGGCGGGACGCACGGTGGGCACGCGCAGCGACGTGACGCGCGCCGGGTCGCGCGGCCGCCCGCCCTCTTCGCGCGTGTTGTACCCCGTCACGCGCTTGTCCCGCTCCGACACCTGGATATACGTATAAATAATAAATCTATACTAATATTATAAAGGTGAAGTTTGTGAGTTTGTGACGTTGTAGGGGGTAATCTCTGAATGCACTGAACCGATTTAGATGAAATTTGATAAGAAGATAGTTTGAGACCCTGGGAAGGACATGAACATAGCATTTTATCCCGGAAATTATCCATCCCTAAAGGGAATGCAAATGGAGATGAAAGTTTTTATGGGGAATCAACCTAGGAACGAACCTGAGCGAAGCGAGGGTGAGTCGGTAGTAATAAATATTTTGGGAAATAAACACACAGCACCATCTAGTTCCATGGTAAGCTACGAGGCTCGAGTTATGGATACCAAATAGTTGCACTACACATATATACTTTTTTTTAAATACATACATATTATAAAATTAAACACCCATGACCTAGTACAAACATTCGTGTTTATCACACGAATGAATGCCCTCAGCAGGACTCGAACCCGCGACCGCTGGCATAACAATTAGGGTCACTACAAACTGAGCCAAACGTGTTGTCACGTATTCACGTTTTAATTATTGCATTCAGCCTTTTTTAACGTCCCACTGCTGGAAACGGGCCTCCCTTCAACACGAGGGGGATCAAGCCATAGTCCACTATGCTAGTCAAGTGCGGGTTGGCACAGGTACGGACTATGAATTTGGGGGGCCCTGAGCTAACACTTGTTGGGGGCTTAAGCTAATTGTTATTAAATCTATAATAGTACTAGACAAAATTAAGATTACACTATTGTTTCGTTCTTTGTTTGTTATAAGGTCAAACTTTATGGCTTTAATTTTTTATAGATATTTTTTATTTTATCAATTCACAATATTATCCATAGTTTTCAACAAGGGTCCCGTTATATCTACGGGGTCGTGTGCTTTAGCACAAAAATCCCACCTCTGGGTTGGCAAACTTCACATGCCTTTCGAAAACTTGCTAAATTCTCTCGGACATGCAGGTTTCCTCACGATGTTTTCCTTTATCATAAGACAAGTGGTAATCATATTAAAAATGATTCACTCGTTAAAATATCAGAGGTGCGAGACCCGGGGTTTGAACCTAGCCCTTCAATCGGTTTCCCAAGCAAGCGCGTTACCACTGGGCTGCCACAGCCTGTTTTATATAACATGCAAAAGCAATTTATTAATATTTAATGTAAACAATCATATTGTATAATAACAAAACAAAAGGTTAACTCACTTTCCATAATTTGATAGTCTTGTCATTAGTTGATAGAAGGAAGTGTGCTTGATTCTTTCGCTTGAGCCATCTTATTTTATTAATTTTCTCTTCTATTTCCAATGATTTAAGATAATCGAACTCCGGCTCATGAGATTGGAACGTCGAGTAAACGTTGTATTCGCCCTTTTTGGGCACACATTGTTTTGATGCTGGATCTCTCTGAAAATTATGAGAAAGACATAAATAAATTTAATAATTAGTTTATTTATTAATATATATTTTATATAATTAAAATACATCTTTTTGTACATTTAAGTTACAGGGATAAATCAGTCAAATATATCTAATAATAGAGACCGTCTTAAGTGTAGTAGTTATAATTGTCACATCTTTATGGGATAATATAGATAACGTTGAACGTGGATAGTGCCCTTTTTTGATCATTTTAGGGTTCTATTCCTAAAGGGTCCGCTCAGGATCCCAATAATATGTTTAGACATGAACCGATCAAAAATTTTACAAAATATACTATGATAATACCTGAGGTAATCAAATAAAAAAAGCGAAAAGTACCCATCTATATAAAAAAATGACAAAAGAAAATATAGACTAACGTATATTATATATTTTAATCTTGAAAATCCTTTACCTGAAATATAACAACTCGTCCACCTTTGTCTCCGGTAGCTAGCAATTCACCATCGTGGTTGAACTCTACGCATGATATCAGATCAGCCTCTGTGACGTCATCCTCTAGAGTGCCCTTCACCTGACTGAAACACCATGTTGTCTCCCCACCATTGCCTGTGAAAGAGGGATTTGATATGTATAGGAACTAGATTCCTATGCATAACCTTGAAGTACTAGCCCTGAATACAATAATTATTTAATATAATTAATTATTATAAAAACAAAGTTAAAAAAGATTTTGTATGAAACAAACATTTACACTTTTTTTACGTTCTTTGATTTATATTGTTCTGGGTGTGAATTACCATAGAAAAATTTACATAATCCCATCTTAGTAATAACATTTGTTTTTTTTTTATATTGGCAATTCAAGAAGCAAATTCCCATGAAAATCTAATAAAAAGGGTAAAAACCCAGTTACTAGACCACATATTATCGGTGCAATCAATAACGAGATTTGATCAACAGTAATCATTGCTTGGTCGCTAAATGATACAATTAAGACCTAACATTCGCCTTCTACATTCTGCAAACAAAATTCCATTGGTATATGTATGTTTTTGCTGTCCTTTTAAATGATTTCAAAAGAAGTAATTAAAGCCAAGATATAGATACATAACTATTAGATCTATAACAATAAATCATATATCATGGGTTCAAATAAAATTTAAATCCAATTAAAATATAATAAAGAAAATATTGCCATATAGAAAAATCTCTTAATTCCTTAAAAATTGAAAATCATTAATACTCTTTCGTCGTACAATCTTTTTCTCAAGAATAATATACATATCTACACTAATATTATAAAGAGGTAAAGTGTAAAGTTTGAGAGTTTGTAATGGATAAACTAAAAATCCCCTGAACCGATTTAAACGAAATTTGGTAGTTTTTATCCCGGAAATCATCCCTTAAGGAGATAAAATGGGGGTTTGACAGTTTTAAAAGGGGAACCAATCATTTCTCAAGTAAGGGAAATAAAACTAGTCTATCTATTTCATACTAACCGTTAAAACGTACCCAGGGACGAACTCGAGCAAAGCGAGGGTGAGTCGCTAGCTTTCATTAAAATTGCTTCAAAATTGACTTCGAATTCAGAGATAACACTCCAATTTAAATATTGTCAGTTTGTTATTATTTATACAAATGTTATTCAAAAAGCAGTAGTTAGTAGCAATACACAAGTTAATGAAAAGACGAAATATTAACAGATTAGAAAAGAAATACGGAAATGCAATGTACTCTACAAAAGGATGGACTACAAAATAGATAAAAAACATGAAGGTTCTCGCAAAAGTTCTCAGGTTTTATTATATGTGCAAAAATTGCAGTACACTTAATGTTGCCCTCTACATACACTACCAAGACCTACGAATATGACATTTTCGATAATCTTAAAACTAAACACCCAATAATTCTTACTTTGCAGCAAAATTAAAATGTACATGTATCATTAAAACATACATCTGTATAATTTATACTAATAAGTATAACTAAAACCACATTTTATAAAATAACTTACTGTAGAACATCTAATTCAGCGGTTCCCAATTGTTTTTTGGGCCACGGAACCCTAATTGATTATAATTTTTTTAACAGATCTCCATTTTGATAATAACTAAACTGATTGTCTTATAGTTAGAATACTTTCTTGTTCGACTTAAAAGAACAAATGATATATGTAGAGCCGCAAAAGACTTAACTATTTATTGTACTAAAAATATAATCTAGAACTTTGTATTTAATGTGATGAATGGTTTTTTTTACATATTTATAATATCACTAAAATTGGAACTTCATGCCTTTCGTTTTATTTAACTCTCGGACAAAACTCGAAACCCCTGTGATCCTTCCACGGAACACTAGAGTTCCGCAGACCACCATTTGGGAACCGATGAATTCTAATTTACTTCTATAATTTTATTTACACTAAAATTCAATACTAAGTATTACATGCCCATGTACACTATAACATTTGAAAGTCTAATCATTTAGTGAAATGTACATACAATCACAAGTTGTATTCCAATGCAGACGGCACGACTGCTGCCTCCAATTGGCAAAATTCTCTTGAGTTCGGACACGGTTATTAGAATGCCAGGGCACTTCCTTCTTCTTTAACATCACTATTATTTTCCTTAAATATTCTAATAATTAATATACTCATTAAGGACGAGACACATTGTCACTCAAACATGCCTGAATTGCAAATGTAAGAACAAAAAGCTTTGAAACCTGTTTGTAAAATGAGTGACATGCTATACTTTTCAATAGGATGCTGTAATGTAACCTAATAGTTCTTTTGATGAGTCAAGAACAAAATAAACCTGTCCGAACAAGTAGTTAGGCAGGTACTTAGTAGGTACATAATATGTGAAGTTACTTGTGGTCGCAATATAAATAGACTGAATGTCAGCAACAATTGTTTTTTATTATTGCTTAGAGGCCTTACATACCTTGCTACGAACTTTAATTTTTGCAATAAATAATGAAGTTAATTTTTATAATAAACACCTAATTCTATTGTACAAGTTCTTTTTTATATACAATTACCATAATATATGTATTTATACTTTTATACAGATTTCAAAATACTATACTAGTACAGATACCCCATGCAATACAAATAAATTGGGCTAGCTTTATTCAGGCATCTATGGATCTATTGTACAAACTTATTAACCTAATGGTTGTTTTCAATACAGATAAATAAAATTGAAGTATCCGTTTGTAATGTCAAAATAACAGCTTTTTACTATATGCATATGAAAGTATATATATATATATATATATATATATATATATATATATATATATATATATATATATATATATATATATATATATATAGCTGGAGAATGACATAGCTACTTTTTACAGTGGGAAATTATCTCATTACCATGGGAAAACAAGCTATAATATAACCCACAAGAACTCATCATACCTAAGTATATATACAATATAGTCTATCTATTCCATACTATCCGTTAAAACGTACCTAGGGATGAATCCGAGCAAAGTGAGGGTGAGTCACTAGTCTCTTTATATATGTACCATATCTTTTCCTCCAAGAGTTGTATTATGATGTTAGCAATACTATATTCTTGCTTAATAAATAGAATAAATAGAAAAAAAAGGAACTATAATAAAAAATAACTCCTAGTTCTAGAGATATAGTGTTAGAATGTATTCAGCTTTTAGTATAGAGCAATTAATGTTTATTCATTTTTTTTGAACACAAAAGCTTTATTTCCAAAATTAAATTACAAAAAGTCACTGTCTATTTAACTACATAAGATTGAGGTTGATTCCCCATACAAATTTTCATCCCCATTTTCACCACCTTAAGGGATGATTTCTGTAACAAAAAATTCTATATCCTTCCCAGGGTCTCGAAACTATCTTCTTACCAAATTACATCTAAATCGGTCTAGTAGTTTTTGAGTTTATTCGTTACAAAAATACAAATCTTTCCTCTTCATAATGGTAGTTTAGATATACTATATAGTACATATCAAAGCTACATTTGTATATAATAATAGATATTTGTTGTAAGAAATCTGTGTCAAATGTAACTCACATCCCATAAAGGAAACTTTCAGGATAAAAGGGCCACAAGAAAAAAAGTCATAGCTCTGGCATAGAGCCAAGTATAATGGTGCATAAAACAGACTGTAATCCTTTGCCTAGCAACATGCTGATTAAAAAGTCTTAGATTAAAAATAGGAATCTTCGTAGATCATACTATTTTACATCTGTGTAGAAAAATGTTTGTTTTTTCTTCTAATGTTCATTTTTAGATATTAGTTCATATATATATTTCTCATTTGAACACCTATTCTACTTTAACTTTGGTATGTTTTACTTTTTTTTGATCGGAACCATAATTCTTTTTCTAAAAGTAACCAAAGATACTCCTTATAATATCAGCTATGTGCCAGTGAAAATCCAGTTAGCGTCAGTCTAGCAGTTTCGAAGATTAGTTTAGACAGACAGACAAAACTTTAGATAACCTAACTTTAGATTGTATTTTTCTTTTATGTATTTTTATTTCAAAAAAAAATGTTTCATACTATTTTTATCAGTTTCATAAAAATTTAAATAGATAAATATGTATAAAAAATAGGTAAATTTGATAAGATCTACTAAACTAACCCTAGGTAATACTTACACTAACATTCACCTTTGTTATCTGACATAACTCATCTTTTGAATTGCCATAGCCAAAATTAAACTAAAGTTATTCTAATACTAGCAACTCAACCTCACTTCACTTAAGAGTTCGTCCCTAGACAAAAACAATCTATCCCACAGGAACCATACTTTTTCTGAGATAAAAAGTATCCTATGTGCTATTCCAAACTATAATCTATCTCTGTGCCAAATTCCATCCAGATCCATTAAGCCATTCTGGCGTGAAAGAGTCACACACATCTATCTATCCTTACAAATTTTTACATTTATAATAGTAAATAGGATATGCAATACCAACTTCAAAATTATAAACTGGCTTATGTATATAAACAATGGCTTATATTTAAGTAAAGATAAAAAATACGCTTTCATTTATAGCTAGTGATGACTTTAATTGATCTATAAATTTTCTGCCATATCACTTTGTTTATAATAATTTGACCTCTATCTGAACTATGCAGTTAAACATCAATATGTAACAATAAAGTTATGTTATTATTAATGTAATAAATAACATACTAGAAAAAAACCATAATACTACATTTGTGTTAAAGAAAAAACAAAAAACCATTTTCATCTATTTCTTATAACTTGGTATCAACTCTGTAAATTGTATTCTAGCAAAATAGTAGTACATTTTGAGTATCACAAATAAAGGGTACCTTTTGTTAATTAAGCAATGATGGCATAAACATTCATAGAAATCCAATAATTCGATTTATTAATAAAACTTTTCTATAAACTACCTCAACCTATATAGGAAATATTATTTTTCCCCAAAACTTATGATACTTATATATAGATCAATGTAGAACGGGCAGAGAAACTTCGCGTTTTAAATATTATTGAGATTGCCACAATTGATCACATCTGTTGTCATTTGAATACAAATAATTAAATGTAACCAAATATGTTTAACATATTAATCCATTGATATCACGTTCGTAAAGTCTTCAATGATCAAACGTAAAAACAGGTTTCACTGATGCGGGTATATAAAAAGTACTCTCACCTGTATATAGCCTCATTTCCAGAGGAATTCCTTAACACGCTACAATATAACTGCTTGGAAATGTTTCAATGATAATCCTAATGGCAAATATCTGTAAACCATAGCGGTCTGACCTTCGATTCGCGATCAACAAATGCAATCATCTGTTCACACAAACAATTATTGTTTTATGCAGTATTATGATCTCTGAACGTAAATGTAGATTTAAACAACCCGTAAAACATTTGCGAGAACCTTCTTTCCACTACATACTTGCCGTAACAGCGAAAAAGGGCCAAATGTTAAGTGTTAGAACTATCGGCTTTATACAATAACCAAACACTTCCCACTCAAAAATACATCGTCACTATATGTAAACACTAGAAACTAAAAACCACACAAGTACAAGAACATTGCATTTACCGTCGGAGTTTGAACGATAAAACATCTTCGACTTATTGCGATTTCCGATTCCGATTTCGCCCTTCTCTCGGGCGCTAAAAGTCAGCACTTACCGGCCATGACAAAGCCCAGCACAAAAACTTTAAGAAGTTCAATAGTTTTAGTACACAATCACTTCAGTATATTGCTAAAACATTACACAGAATTGCCGATGAAAACTGATTAAAATCATTTCAACGTTACATCGGTAAAAAGCAATGGCGCTCAGAAAATTCAGAAATACATACAATAATTACTGCAGAGATCAGTGTTGCCGCGCTTAAGCTAAAATTTTCTACTATTTCTACCATACAATATAATTTTAAATTTACTACTTGACATTTGTATCCAAAGTTTTATTAATTTACTTTATAAATTTTATGAATAAATTCAAAGATAAATTGTATATGTATTATTAATAATAACGTAAAAAGTACTTGAAAAACTATAACACAAAATAAATTAATTACTTAGTATGTACCTATGGTATTATTTTAAAAAGTATATAATTCAAAATTTTCATTATTATAAGACATTACATTTTACCTAATAAGATGTCTTTTACAATATAAGTATAAAATAACAAAAAAAATATTTATTGTATGGAACCTCATAGTAATAAAAAATAAATCCACTTACATATGATTTTATTAGTGTTATATCACTAATTTTTCTCCTTAATAAGTAATTTATACATAAGATGGCAAGAAAAGTAAATATTACGTCAAAATATTAAAGAGCTTGTCGCAAAGTAGTCACGCAAAAGCGCGCATTCCAATGTCGCAATGCTGCCATCTGTTGTTATATTGAGACAATAAGAACTGCTTTACTACTTTATAATTGAACGGTTAATTTATGAAATGTGTTTGAGAAGTTGTAATATTCCGTTGAGTAGTAATTATCATTGTTAAAAATGTTTCTTAACAATATTTTTTTATGCATAAAGTTCATTTTACCTACAAATATCAAATCATTGTTTTTATATTTTGCTGGATATTTTTTTGTTTAACCTAATTTATCAAAATTTTAAAATACCCACGTAAGAAATTAAGGTTTGTTATGGTGATTTAAGGCACTTTTTCTATACATATTATTTTCGTAGCACTAATGTCTGAGGTAGGTAGGTAGGTAAGTACTTTTTTGATATAACTTCGTATCCTATTATAATTATGTTAGTTATCTAATCGACATGATGGTTTGGCTTATACATTATTCATAACTTTTTTATTAACTTGGTTGTGTTACCTACATAATATTGTTATCTTTTCGGAACAAAATGATAATGAAAAACGAAACATGGAGTAGGTTTCATATATGTACATATATTATGTATATAGTTAATCTTTCATAAAGTACTTATACCTAACAGTTTTTTCTTTGAATTTTTAATTAAAAATATTGTCTAAACACAAAAGAGGTCCATTAAAATTGTCGTTATCAGTCTTGAAGGACAACAAACAAAAAACCTTAAAATGCTATTTACATTTCAAGTAATTCGGAAACTTATTATTTAATGCCATTTTCGTACTATATTTAAAAATAATATTGCTCTTAATAACCACTAAGATTGGAAAAACATTGCTTACCACTTTTATTGCCATGATCGAAAATAACACTTAATTTTTGAAGACTATTTTGCCTAGCTTCAGCGAAGAGCCGTCTTTTATTTTTGGGTGATGGTTGCATTGCTAACGGAGATACCACCATAGTTGTGGTCGCCATGACTTACACCATGACCATCGAACAACCTAAAACAAAAAAGTTAACTATTGCAAACGATAGAATGCGCTCCATATCGCTGGTTTAACGATAAAGTGGCCATTTAAATATTCTGTTACTATTTTTTGTAAATATACTTTTCTTTTGGGTGTGCTATAAAAATATTATTTCAACATCTTTACATTTTAAAATTTCATGTACCTAGTACCTACTTATATTCAAATTAACTGTCATTCAAAATTCACATGAAACATTAACATTATCTTATACACTAAAATGAAATCACAGAATAAATTAGATTATATAGTTTGTTTTATAAGGATAAAGGTGGAATGTAACACCATTTTTAAATAATATTTAAATATTTATTTACTGTCATTTGGACAAGCCACTAATTTAGTAAACAAAATTTGTTTTGTTATCGTGAGTGACTCGTTTTTAGCAGATCTATGTGAAAAGGAGTTAGTTGTAGCAAATATTATTATTAAATTTATTAGAGATTCACGACTGAACGATATTTAGTTAAGTTCAGATATGTATATACCAGCCCAGCGGAGATAAAAATGCTCTGCTGGGATAGTGGCGTGACGCGCTTAGATAAGAGTGCGAGACAAATATGTGAGGGGATCCTTCAGTGTTGCCGGTGACAGAGAAACTCAAAGAGTAGAAGAAAGAAGAGAAGAATTTTCCGCAATGATTATGTTAAACGAACAATGGTACATGGTTACATATATATATATGGGTGATTCTTCAAAATTTGGTTAACTTGGTGTTAGCAGCAATTTTCACATATTTATATCTATTTTATTGAATATTTGCAACTACTAAGCAATATTATAAAGTTCATGTAATTTGGTCACTCACTTTGATTTATATCACAATATTTATTATTTCCGAAAATCGCTTCTTTCTATTCCAAATATCAGGCCCTAGCCATGTAAGATCTCCCAAATTTAGCAAGCATTTCATTGTTATTGTAATTCTCTAAATCATACTTTGATATAACTCGACTTAAACACGTTTACTATTACATTATTAACCTAGTCATTGCGATTTAATTTTTAATAACAATAATTTTTATCATATTATTTCAAGTTAAAAAGTGTAAGCGTTAAAAAATATCAGTCCCTAGCTATTTGCGAAATTCGAAAATACGCGGCATCTAAGCTTATGGCGTTTTTCAAAACTTACTCAAGCGAAAGCATCGATGTGAAGTTAAATGTAAACACGACCAATGCCGCATCAGCTATTTCGTTTTTACTGCAGTCGCCGACTTTGTTACGGAAACACGTGCTGTGCCAGTCAAACTCTCAGTCCCTAGGTAAGTCGTTTCAAAGATAGTTAATTAATAATTGATCTCATTACTTATTGTAAATTTGAGCTTTGTCTGCCTTGTTACTTTGATCACCTGCTGGTTGTTATGTTTATTTTAAATAATAGGTTATTTTTGATTTTGCTTTGATTCGTCAGTCCCTAGACCGTCAGGCCCTCGTCGTAAAAGTGATTAGGGCCTGATGGCACACCTAGGGACTGACGGTCATACTGCGTGATCCATGGTTTTAATAATGTATTTGTTGTAGAATATGGCACCTAAAAAGAAAACATTACTTTTCAAAGGGGAACTCGCCAAAAAAGTGTGAACAGGCAAAGAGACGTTTGGAAAAAATTAAAAAGACCCTATTTTGCTAGCAGAGTACAAAGAAAAAGAACGACATAAATATCCAAAGAAAAAAGAAAAAGGACAAAGGAAATGTGTCAAGGACATAACACCGCGTGAGCATAGAAGAACCACGAAACAGAAGACAAACGTAAAATGACGAAAAATAAGAAAGCACTTACACCAAAAAGTAAAATTGAAGCCATGGCTAACGAGCCTAATCAAAAAGCTGAATTGATAAATGGCACAGAATTTCAAATAAATGAGAATGATATCGCTGACGTGCCTTACGATGAATGTTTTAGAATAACTGCCAGTTCCTAACCTAATAGGGTGGAACCGTGTTTCACAAATTTAAGAAACATGTTGTCGCTTACGAAAATCAGAACAAATAAATAGTGATGTGATAGTATTTGTGATTAATTAGAGAAAGAGTGATTATTACGTTCAAATTATAATTTTGTTACTTAGAAAGCTAATTTTTAAAGTATTGTTAGTTATTTAAAGATTTCTAGTTTGTAAGTACTAAACTCAAAGTACAGTTAATAAAAGAAAGCCTATGATTGTAACTTTTCAGTTTACTCAGATTTTTTAAATTTTCTTTACTGAAGAGATAAGTAGGTAATAATAAGTTTCACTGATATAAAAAATAGCTTGTCAAGGTAACATAAAATTGATTGTCTACTTCAGTACATTAAATATTTTTGAGTATGATACTAAATTTAAGATTGTAGGAAGACAATTCTACTTTTTAAATAAAACTATTTTTTTGGATTTTGTCGCGGATTTATTTGCATTTTTGTTTCCCGACGTTTCGAATGCTTTACAGCATTCATGGTCACGGGAGAGATTGAGGTGTTACATGTCTCGAAGGTATAGTTATTACAGACAGCCTATTAAGAAAATGAAAATTTCACTAATTACCTTACAATATTTTTTAACTTTAAACATTTTTATAATTTTAAAGTTTGTTTTCTCCCGTGACCATGAATGCTGTAAAGCATTCGAAACGTCGGGAAACACAAATGCAAATAAATCCGCGACAAAATCCGAAAGGATAGTTTTATTTAAAATGTCAAATATTCGCGTAAATCTAAGAAACAATTCTACTTGTTATATAAAATATCTTATATTTTGACTGTTTGTTACAATAATTAATAATAATATGTAAGTTATTTTATTTTGTTAAAGTTAATTTTGCTATAAAAATGTGATCAAACACATTAACCGTCTTTGGCGTCAGTCCCTATCATGTCTCGTCAGTCCCTAGATAACCGATTTCAAAAAAACTTGAATTTCTCTTAAAATACATTGTAAAGTGACTGGCCCTTTTAGATACAACAAAATAAATATTATATCTACAGTATAGAATCAGAAATTTACTGATAACCATCTAAAAAGACCTTTGTCAAAATTAGGCCATAAGTTAACCAAATTTTGAAGAACCACCCATATATATATATATATATATATATATATATATATATATATATATATATATATAAATTAGAGTAGTAGTAATAAGTTCATTTATATTATCCCAAATGAAACATTTTAATTGCAACAATGTCTGCAAATTGGTTAATGGAACTCAATGAGAACCGATTCAGACCGATTTTGTGTAATTTGATGCGGATTTCTTGATTGGTGTGTATGTTTATTACTGGTTGGTTGAAATTGTAGCCGTTTTTGAAAATGCAAAACTATCATATAAAAATTTTCACATCTCAGTTCCTAATTGCCAGACAATGCACAGTTCAAGCCGTTGGGCCTTGCAGCATGATATTTTGAACATCATTATACTGGTAACAAATTGCAGAGCATTAACACCTCCAGGTAAATTTCTAAGAAATTAATTAAATTTTTAAGAAATCTACTGTTAACTGTAACGCCGGCGTGTCCGCTGTCGTTGAGGGGGAAGGATTTTTTGAAATTTATCTCCTAATGGGTTCTTAATATGGGGTGGCTTGAGTTTGTGTGAGAGTTGGTCAGTCTTGAAGTTAGAATCATTTTTAAATTAGAATTGCTCATTGCTCAATAAGTTCGTATCAATATATTTCTTGTAATTATAAAATACAAAAGGATAAGATTAATACTAGAATATTTAGCATTCCCTCTTATCATTTGCCAATAAGAAAATGAAGGCTGTGTTAATATAGAAAAAGAGAAAAGGCATTATTGGTAGAAATTAAAAAAAACCCTACGCATTTTCCCATTTTGCAATGTATGACACAGACATAAAGCTATACTAATATTATAAAGAGGTTTGTGAGATTTGAGTTTGTGACGTTGTAGGGGGTAATCTCTGGATCTACTAAACCGATTTAGATGAAATTTGGTAACAAGATAGTTTGAGGCCCTAGAAAGTATACTTTTTATAAAAATAAAAAGTACGTGAGCGTGATCTTTTTGATGACCATTTGCAAAAGAAACCAATAAACACTTTCCCATTTTTTAATGCTGTATTTCATTTTAAATATGCCTATGCGTTACTTCAGATCATAAACTATGGTAAACTAAATTTCGACCAAATCCGTCCAACAGTTGCAACTTGAAGGAATAACAAACATACACACATACAAACTTTTACATCACGGCAGCCCAATAACTACATTTGCTAAGTATATTTTTTAGTTTCTACCGAATTTAAATATCAATCAAAAAGATATGTTTAATGAGAACATTGCCATTATACACTAACTAGTTGCTATACGTCGATACCAGACAACACTGCTTCAGTATTATTTGACGCTGCGTTAATCATTCCGAGTATTCAATTAAAAATTAGGTATATTATACACAATATGTAGATTGTAGATACATAACCAATATATTCAACTCCTTTGACCTTTGGGCTATAGTCCACCACGTTGGCCAAGTGCATATTGGTGGACTTTACTAAATTCTCTCAGACATACAGGTTACCTCTCGATGTTTTTCTTCACCACGAGGCAAATGTCATCTTGTTGAAAATCATTCACATGATAATATCAGTGCGAGATCCGAAACTTGAACTAGCTCACTCGGTTTCCTGAGCGGGCACGTCTCCCTTGATTTACATGCAGATATCTATACTAATGTATAAAACTGAAGAATTTGTATTGTGTTTTTGATCGTGCTAATATCTTGAACTCGTTGCAAGTTCGATTTAAAAATAATAATGTTATAACCATGTAAATATTTATCAAGGATTGGTCTTTCAAACGTTCCTGTATCGCGATAAGAAGCGAAGGACTTGAATAATGATTGTGGACCACAGGTACATAAAAAACCGTCATAAACATTTTAATATTAGAATTCGAAAACCAATCACACCGAAACAGCTTTGATGTTCTTTTCAGAGCTGTAATACTCCATTTTTACGTCCCATAAATAAAAACGAGAGCGAAGTTTATACCGGGTCTGACTAGCAAATCATATGAGTCTACTCAAATGCCTTCGCCGCAAGTTTTTATTACTTATGTTTAACGGTTAGAATGGAATAGATAGACTATATATATATATATATATATATATATATATATATATATATATATATATATATATATATATATATATATATATATATATATAATAGTAGTCTATCGATTCCCTATACAAACTTTCATCGAATTAAGGGTGAAAAGTAACGGACAGACAGAGTATATACATACATATATGTAGTATGGATAGTATGAATTCCAGATGACTAAATATAATTTAATAAATTATGTAAAAACAGTTAAATTGTTGGACGGATGACTTATTTAATGAATGTATCTATGAACGAAACTGAAAGTGCATTGACAACTAAATTACTGAAGGTGTTTCTCCTTTAGCCACACTTTTGTTTTTTTTTATATAGGACCTTAGAGATATAAAATATTTAAAAAAAAGTACAATATTATTATAAAATCGGTTTAAAGATATATATATCGGTTCGAAACAACAACCAAATTGAGTACCTTCTAATTTTTAAAGCCTGTCATAAATTAGTCTGCGTTATACCTAATGTATAGACAAAACCCGGAATTGAAAGTGTTCATTAGCATCCAACTTGCAGTCATTAAAAAATTGACATTAATTCTTATCTTTTATACAACATAATAAGTGATAACTGATGAGTGATTTTTAGTGACCCACTACCCGTTTTAGATTTACGAGCTTGGATTTAATGGAGAGAAAGTTAATCTAGGTCATGCTTGAAACCATTTTATTAGTGCTTACATTGTTCAGTTACATACTAAGTGTTTTAGCTAAGCATTGTACCATCGTATACGTATGTATACTTTTAACCCCCGACTCAAAAGAGGGGTGTTATAAGTTTGACGTCGATGTCTGTCTGAGTGTGTATGTCTGTCTGTGGCATCGAAGCTCTCAAACGGATGGATCGATGTCGATGCGGTTTGTTCATTTAAAAGCCAGTTTCCTTGCGGTGGTTCTTAGCTATGTTTGGTTAATATAAGTCCAGTAGTGTAAGAGTATCAGCTCTTTTCCAAAATGATGTAAGGCATTTTGGCGTATGATTACTCGATTATGTGCTTCACGCGTGCCAGTGTAATTGTTAAATGACAATTATGACAATTTGCGTAGGGTTTTTTTTTAATTTTTAATCTATAATATTAAGAAATAATTATTGTCTGTTATATATTTTTAATTCAATTTCATCAACAAACAGAATATACAGGTATATATTTAACTCTGCTATTTTAAATGCGAAAGCTTGCATTATTGAGTTTAACAATATAACTTTATAGGCTTCGTATCTTTGACAAAAAAAACTTCAATATCGTTCTAACTTAACAAACTATTTAAAAAAAAAACTGCGATCAATTGCAAAAAATGGAATAATTAATACTTATTTTTTTTTTAATTAAGCAATATTAAATCACAAGAAAAGTTTATATAAGTTGTTATAGCATACCTAAGTATACGACCAAGTCTATTGCGGTATCCCTGAAACGCTCGCTTCGAACGGAAAGTCGTAAACTTTGACCTATTTCGTGAAGGATCCTCGATGAGAAATAGCTATCATATGTGAATAGAAAAAGAATTTAGATTACTTTGTACTAAATTAAACATAATACCTAGTAAACTATATTATAATATAACATTATTGACATACTTAATAGGGAATTTGCGTGTGATTTAAATAAAGGTGAAATTTTTTTTTTGTAATCTTTATTGCTTTTGAATTATGCCTATATCATATATTATTATTTTTTAATGTTCGCTCTTACTTCGCTTCTAACTAAAGCCGTCCTTTTTCTATATATGATACTTTGACGTCACGCCAAACTCGAGAAATTGCGAGCGTTTAAAGTATCCGTATCGGCATATTTTTTAATTTTTTTTATACAAAATTTTAATTTTTTGAAGCTGGATATATTTTTACAATTTAGCTATTGTATATTTTTTTTTAAATCACGCATTTTCCCTATTATTAAACGTCAGTCAATTTAATACTAGGTAGGTAATACACGCGTATTTATTTAGTTAAAAAAAAAGTATACTACATATATATAATTTTTTTGCAGTCCCTTTCACAGTAAATAGACAGCATAATATTGAGACCTTATTACATTACGCAGGTTCCAGTATTATTGAGTAATCCTATATTATAAGAACACGTGTTGGACATTGAGCGGCGCGTATCGACCCCTTGCCGTTTCCTTGACTGGGATAAATACAAAACCTTGTTTGTGTTAGTCAAACCCGCGCCGGGTGGTCGAAGATATTAGGTTTTCAAGTGAATGTAAAGGTAGGTATATAAGAGATTTATTCCTTTCTGTAAAGTGTTACATATCTCTTTAATTGAATTAATCAATTATTTTGACAATTATTCGTAAACATAGTTCAGGCGTGGGATTTCACAAATTCTAATTACTCAACAGTGTGTATAAAGTTTTTAAAAGTATACATTTTAGCCTCTAACAGATGTAACGTATAAATTCTACTTTGGATATATGTATGTAGGTATAGACTAACAACTCACCCTCGCTTCGCTCGGTTCGTCCCCAGATGATTCTTTAGATAATAAGAAAGTTTATGAACCGATTGAAATAAAATAAATACTAAATGTGAAGCTTACCAGTTACCACAATACATTAGTGAAAACCGCACACAAATCGGTTGAGCCGTTTCTGAGATTAGCGCGCATAAACGTACAGATAAACAGACAAAAATTCTAAGAATCATTGTATTGGGTTCTATTTCGTAAATAAAGACCCCCAATAATAGTTTTTCTCAAACGTCTTCCATGTATAGACAGCAATCAGTTACACTTTTATTATATGTATATGATATAGACGATGACATATAAGTACTTAGAAACGTAACAAGATGTAGAGACTGACTGCCCCTATCACTTATCAGAATTTTAGTACATATAAACTTCATATTATAAGCAAACTATTTAACTTATCTTTGTTCTCCTTTTTAGTAGCACAATATTAAAAATAATCGTTACCAATGTAGATATGCTCACATTTAATAATGTATTTTTGTGAAATATACAATTTGCAGAACATTAAACAAACATGAAAATGCTACCTCCTGCTATGTTGCTATGTTTTATATAAGAAAAGAATAAAATTATTATCTCCCTGATCTTAACGGTACCAAAGACATAAAAATTCTTATCAATAATTATGATGTCAAGTTAAAAAAATCTTTGAAATAAGTCAACAAGTAAACAAGTTCACCTTTCTCTAATCTCAGGTCAAGGAAACACACTGATATCCTGATCCATATAAAATCATATGATATACGTGTATTTAAGTATTAACTTTACTTTTCCCAAGTTTAAGTATTAACTTTACGGTTCCCCATACAAACTTTGATCCTCATTTTACCCCCTAAAAGATGATTTCCGGGATAAAAAGTATCCTATGTCCTTTTCAGGGTCTCAAACTATCTTCTTACCAAATTTCATCTAAATCGGTTTGGTAGATCCAGAGATTACCTCCTAGAACGTCACAAACTCACAATTCACAAAATCACAAACTTTATCTAATAATAATATTAGTAATGATTATTATACATTTATCCAAATCAAAAATATTTTGAAATTATTAGTTATTTATACAACTATAGATAAATAGACAAAGAAAAAACTTAATATTTTAAATATAAACTATCTTTTCGGATTTTTTCGCGAATTTACTTTGATTCTTGGTTCCCGACGTTTCGAATGCTTTACATCAATCATGGTCACGGGAGAGACTGAGGTGTTAGATGTCTCTAAAGTCTAAAGTATTATACAGTTCTTACAGACAGCCTACCCACAAAAACAAAATGAATTCAAAAAATTGAAAAATGGCACCAAAGTACCTTACAATATTTTTTAACTTTAATCATATTTATAATTTTAATTAGTTTTATAATTGAATATGGAATATTATTTATTTAATTTGAGATGTTATTATTATAATTATTACAACTTAAAAAATATTCATTAGTAATCTGTATTTAGTGTTGCCATTATTACATTTATAACCATAAAAAAAATGTATTATATAATAATTGTAATCCGATATCAATACTTTATAATAATAAAGTATTGATATCGAATTTTTTCCCAAAACTTAAGTTAGGAAAAGATAGTTTTATTTAAAATAATGTATTTCAGGTTATTAACCCGGCGTCATTGAGGTTGGGCCAGGAAGACCCAGTGTGTTTAAGAATGCGTATATTTTTTCATTTGCGCGCGCGACGTTTCCATTCTTCTCAGTAGCTGGACCCAACACTGTGTTCTAAAAGTTTTTGAAAAGAAATCACTTGAGTTGTGACCACGCTGGGAGCTACACGCGTGCATTTGACAAAAAGGTAAATTTGACCCATGCTCACAGTTAGCGTTACAATTTTGCACCTTGTTTTTGTATGATTTTTTATTACTTAATTTTGTATTTTGGTGTTTATTAAAGTTTTTTCTTATTATTTTGATATTATTAGTTTTTTCTTGCTTCAAAGTAGTTAGAAACATGGATAGAGAGAGCCAACGAATTTTTTCAATTCTTGAGGAACATGGATAGAGAGAGCCAACCAATTTTATCAATTCTTGAGCAATCTGATTCAGAAGAAGGAGAGAAATGCGTAAGAGAATCCGGGAGTTTACTGATGATTTATCTCAAGAGCCTCCTGCTAAAATACTAAATGCCCGCGAAAGATGCCAAATATGACCAGCAAAAAAGGATCGCAAAACGAAACAAACATGTCGAGGTTGTGACAAATATATTTGCCCTGAGCAGATCATACCTTTCAGCAGTGATTGTGTAAATAATGAGGATACCAATTAGTTTTGTTAAATTTTTTTCAAAGATTTATTAGTAAGGTGTAATTTAAGTTACATATATGACTGAAGAGTAATAAGGCTGTGAAACTCGAAGGGATCTCATTTTTGTTAAGGTTTTGAGAATTTAAGTTTAATTTAAAAAAATATCAATAAATGTTCTGTGATTGAATCTTTTTTTCTTTTATTCCTATAATTAAAGGGTAAATATACATTATAATGACAAAGATTACGAATATATTCTATAAAACATGAAAATGTTGTACATTACAAATTCGGGTTATATTGACCCACCTCAACATCCGTGTAACAATTTCGTACCACAATGACGCCGGGTTAATGGTCTTTGATACAATTATATTTCAACTTTTTCAAAATCAAACTTATCCCTTGGTTACCAATATTTATAGACAAATTATACAACAAAGAACACTTTTTTGTCGGGACAGTTCCATGGTAAGCTACGAGGCTTGTGTTATGGATACCAGATAGTTGATACACTACACATATATAACTTTTAAATACAGATATATTATGAATATAAACACCCATGACTAGAGTACAAACATTCGTGCTCATCACACAAATAAATGCCCCCAGCGGGACTCAAACCCGCGACCGCCGACACATCAAGTAGGGTCACTACAAACTGAGCCAAACGTGTCGTCATACTACACTCTATAATCAATTTATATGGAAAGTGTCAAGTAAGAATGCAAGGGATCTAAGCCGAAGTCATTAGTAAATTATAATGTAGGGCACAAGCTACCACGCGTGGATGGAAACATCATAATCACTTAATAGTTTTTAAATCGTTTCCAATAACGACTCGCGTGTCTACGTGACTTTATTACAGTGCTCCTTATATTGCTTGCACGTGCGCCTGTTTTGGGATGCGTAGATGGGTCTTGTCCTTAAAAATTATGTCTTTGGTTTTGTATGGCACTGCACAGAATCACAGCTCTAGTGGCATTAATATCTAGCTTGCGTAGCATATTGAAATTAAATTATGCTGTTAAAAGCAAAAACATGCTAAAATTTCAAAAATGGAACTCGATTATCAAATATATCATCATCTATACCATATAAAACTGTAACTAATCGCTGTCTGTACATGGAAGATACTTGAGAAAAACTATCATTGGGGTCTTTATTTACGCAATAGAACCCAAAACAATGATTTTTAGATATTTTTCTGTTTGTCTGTGCGTTTGTGCGCGCTAATCTCAGAAACGATTTTGACGCGGTTTTCACTAATATATTGCGGTAAGCTTTACTTAACATTTAGAATTTGTTTTATTTCAATCGGTTCATAAATAAAAAAGTTATGTCAATTTAAAGAATCACCTTGGAAC
This sequence comes from Brenthis hecate, assembly GCA_951806755.1. Taxonomy (NCBI): domain Eukaryota; kingdom Metazoa; phylum Arthropoda; class Insecta; order Lepidoptera; family Nymphalidae; genus Brenthis; species Brenthis hecate. The sequence goes on along the minus strand of OX638260.1, from coordinate 7,178,056 downwards.
GAACCCGAGCGGAACGAGGGTGAGTCGCCAGTACATATCATAAAAGTTTAACTGATTGCTGTCCATACATGGAAGGTATTTGAGAAAAACTATTATTAAGGGTCTTTATTAACGCTATAGAACCAAAAACAATGATTTTTAGATTTTTTTCTGTTTATCTGTGCGTTTGTGCGCGCTAATCTCAGAATCATCTTAACCGATGTGGATGCGGTTTTCACTAATATATTGTGGTAAGCTTCACTTAACATTAAGTACTTGTTTTATTTCAATTGGCTCATAAATAAAAAAGTTTCAATTTAAAGAATCACCTAGGGACGAACCCGAGCGAAGCAAGGCTGAGTCGCTAGTGATTTAATATTTTTTTATGGTTGATGATTGATTATATCGGTTATTTTTAACTAACGTGGAAACTTTGTGTCTCCTCCTACATATGGAAACAAGAATTAAGGTTTAACCAACTTAAATCAATATTCTTCATCATAAATAATATTATATTAAACTAAAATATTCATTGTCAAGTAGTAGTGTATTAACAAATAGGTAGAGAATTAATTCTGTAATACGGACAATAATTAAATAGAAACATCAAGATCCAAAAATTTTTTGCCAACATTAGATGAACTCGTATTGAAAAAATAAAACAGTGAACATGAAAAAAATCTTAATTATGTATAAGTATACAAGAAAATAAATTATAATTTTTATTCATTTGAAAATTATAGGTATGTCATAACATAGACTTTATATTCTAGTAAAGTGTTTTTTTTTTATAATAAATTATGTACTCATATAACTAGCTACTTGCTTCGCTTTACTCGGATGCATCTAGGTACGAGTAAGTTTTAATTTTTTAAGCGGAACCCTAATTCTTTTTCTAAAATAAAAGTTGCCTAGTTACTCCTTATGACATGAGCTATCTACCAGTGAAAGTCCCGTCAAAATCATTTCATTTTCATTTCTAGCCATTCCAGAGATTAGCCGGAACAAACGGACAGACAGACAAAAAATTTAAAAATTGTGTTTTTCTTATAAGTACCGTATAGGTATAATTTCATATACATTTAATAAAATACTTTTATTTCGACAGTTTAATAAACATTTTTTTCTCACGTTCGAGGGTTTCTGGTAGAGATCTCTTAAAGAGATAAATCATCCTTTGTACACATGGTATCTGTTTTCTATTTTATGTTTTTTTTGCTTGTGGTATCTACATAAATAAATGAATAATAGTAAAATATTAAGAGTAAGAAGTTAAGTAAAATATTCCATATTAGAAACATCTGTTTTTTTACTTTCTTTGATATTTCAAACGAAGAAGATTTTTGCCACCGTGTTATAAATTACAAATTGAAGGTAACGGCTAAGTTGTGATAAAAACGTGATAAATCCAGCGGATAATGCTGAATGCAATGACATATCGGTTGTAAAAACATTAGTTCTACAAGGTTGACTGGACAAGCGTGAACTGTGAAGTGGACAGTAGTAATGTTTTCGTCTTTAACTAATATACGAACGACCTTGGTGTTTATACTCGTATATAATAAATAAATAATAAATACATATATTGGGACATTAACACACAGCACCATCTAGTTCCATGGTAACCTACGAGGCCTGTGTTATGGATACCAGATAGTTGATACACTACACATATTTAACTTTAAATACATACATATTATAAATATAAACACCCATGACTGGAATACAAACATTCGTGTTCATCACATAAATGAATGCCCCCAGCGGGACTCGAATCCGCGACCGCTGGCACTGCAAGTAGGGTCACTACAAACTGAGCCAAATGTGTTGTCGTATGTATGTATGTCACTTCTTCACGCTCGTCCAGCCGTTTGGCTGGATAGTTTTGGGTGACACTAACGGATTGACAACACAGGCTACTGTTTGGCCCCCCCAACGTGCGTTCACCTTATCGTGGTGGGGTGGGGTTTCAGTAGTGCCCGGCAATAGAGCCGGGCGCGAAGCCAAGAAATGCACAGGGAGGTGGCCCACTTCGGTGGGCAGTGGGAGGTGGCCCTCTTTGGAGGGCGGTGTACGCGGGTTGCTCCTGGTACTTCTCTGATAGCAAAGTGGACCTTGGAGCAACCCCGTGGTTGTTGTGGTCTGCTTCGACAGACCTGCCGTCGGGGCGTCGTAGTTGAATGCGTAAGCGATCCTGCGACGCCCCATTAAGACGGGGGAACGTTTTAGTGGGTAGTACTGGCTTTGCCGGTGAGTCCCACACCTCGTGCGTAAATGCATATCCCAACGTTAAAAAAAAAGGCTACTGTTTGGCACCTAGGGACGTACCGGGGCCCGTAGTAGTTATGCGCAAGCGATCCTGCGACGTCCTATTAAGGCGGAGGGGAGGGGAATGTCGGGTTTTAGTGGGTAGTACCGGCTCTTCTAGCTGGTGAGCCCCACATCACCACCTGGGGGATCAGGTGGTATGCGTAAATGCATATCCCGACAATAAAAAAAAGGGACGTACCGGGGCGAAGCGAGGATATGTTATTAGGTACATGTATATAAGAAGTGAGTAATATGGTTTATTCTACACACGAAGAAATATGTTCGTGCTTAACTAGAATCATAAGTAGATATGTATTTGTATGGCGTCATAAAATAGTAAGGCGACTCTTTCAAGCAAAAACATTAAATAAACACCTGTAAAAGACTCTTTTTTTTTACATCTGTGATTTCACCACACCGAGCACCGAGTTTTTTAGTCGGACGACAGCGGGCAGGGAGAGGAGGTGGGGGGGGGGGGTCTAGGACGGCCGCAACGCGTGCGAATGTATGGTATTTCCTTCGTATTATTAAAAGTTAAAATAAATACACATTTTGAAAATATAAAGTGCATACGTTATAGAAAACGTATAGTTTTGTTATTATTAAAAAAACTGATAAACTTCATTATTGAATTATTTACGCCGCACTAAGGGTTTATTTTGTTTTTTAGATATCATTTTGGATTTTTTTTCTATCGAAGAAAAATACAAGTAATCGTGTTTCTAAAGTGTACTATTTATAGAATAAATCCTTAAATATCCTAATTACCTATTAATTGCATAATTAAAATTTAAATAATAACAAAGCAGCGGTGCGCCTTATGATTTAAGATATAATTGGGTTTTGATTTTTCGACATAATTATCCCTTGCCTTACAGATGAAGGAAAATATTGTAAGTAAGAAACATGCAAGTTTCCTAAGAGAACCTAGCAAGTTTTTCGAAAAACATTAAGTCCGCAACCCACACTCCGGCAGCAAGATAGACTATGACTATAATACTTAACGCCCTCGCGTTTAAGAGAGGCTTGTGTTGAGCATTGAAAAGATAAAAAAGGGGATAACATTTGTTTTCGGACCAAATAAAAATATATACACAGAGACATACTCATAGACAGAAGCTTTATAATAACAAATAGATTCCTACGGAAATACAATTAAGCGGAAAAAGTCAGGCCCCGTGATCATTTCCGCACAACTAATCCAATAGTGTGAACGTGAGAAAAATATATCAAGTACGTTCTGATTTCTTGGCAGTTCATTCTTCCCTAACTATAAATTAAGCTAAGTTTAGCCCGTGGCCTTGCTTAGGTAGGTACTTGCTCATTATATAGCAGTAATTGTAAATAACAGAAACATTTGTCTTTAAGTCTGTTGGTGCGTGATTTTTCATTTTGGCTGAACGGATTTCGATTGAAATTTGCTGTAAGAAACGGTGAAAGGTCCCTTATTCACTCACTGACTAAACACAATATCTCGAAATCTTCTTGACCTTTAGAATTGAAATTTGACATGAAGGTTAAGTTTATAGGTAAGAGACACAGCTAAGAACGGATTTTGCGACAGGGTCGTATTAAAGAGTTTTACAGGCTGTCGTAGGTTTCTATAAAACTAAGTTTTTGCTGCGAATAGACAAGGTATTAATCAATGATTAATATAAATAATTGTATTGTTAATATAAATAATTAATATAAAGTGGTTAATATATATTAATTAATTAATGAGGTATTCTGGTTACACATAATTCTACTTTATAAACGGAGTCGTAGGAAACGCTAGAAGAATAACGAAATAAAACAGCTTAAGGTCATACTTATGTTAGTTAAAGTATAAGGACGAAGAGAAATGCGAGAAGATTCCAGGTTCGAATCCTGGCAGGGTCGCACTGTAAGGATGAGATAAATGAAATGCTCAAATGTTGACATAAGACTACTTGTGTTAATGTTATTGTTAGAGTTTATATAATAACTTTATACCAAAACATATGTATGAATAGGTAGATACTACAAAAGTATTTGCAGATACAAAATAAAAATACAAAATTTCTATTGTACTTATAAAATAATATTAGTTAGGCAAGTTACTGAATGCGAACTGTAAACGTTTGAAAATTAAACAATTATCTATTAATTACTATACATTAAGTATATAATTTGCTGATAGAAAAATAATTGACATAAATACATACACAATATAGGTACAAACGATTATTATATTTTTTTAAACGCATTGTTTCTTACTGAATTTTCAAGTATTCAAGATATCGATTTTTTTCATTCTTGTAAATTTTCAAAATCATTTTTCATTGATAATTTTGTTTATAATATTATATTATGTATAATGAAACCTGAAAAGTGTAATAATAAGTCAAAATAAAACCTTTTTCCCCGTTTCCTGGGTTTATGGGGCTTCACTATCGGCTTATGCACTAAGTACCTTCAGTTAAGTAAATAATTAAACACTGTATGGGATGGACAACCAAACGTTATTTTTGTTACTGAGATTTATTAATATAAATATTATGGAGGTATTTTTTGCGAGAGATATTCGCGTCTACGTGGAAAAGACGCATTTCGATAGTTTTTTTTTAAATTAATAGAGTCTCGTTAGTATCTACTTGTCCCACATTAAAAGATCAAATCAGTGACAAATTTAATAGAAGAACTTGTTCATGGACCTACTTGATCATAATAACGGACCTATCCCATGGGAACCGAACATTATTCCGGGATGATACAAACTTTCGCATTTATAATAATAGATAGTAAGGTACTTAATAATATGTCATTCCCTGCGATAATCGAACCCGTGAGCACACGCCAACGCAAATAAAGAAATAAGACATACATATATACATATATGTAATAGGGATGTTACGAAGCGACTCCGATTCTAAATTTCCATATGATTTTACACCTCCGACTCCGACTTCGGTTCCGATAATAAAGATTGTATATTATATAATTATACCAAAATATCAAAAGGCAACGAACTCGGCATAAATAATAACTGCATCTCGATTTGTCATCCGGGGAATCTCCACAAGCTCGTTTTTATGAGACAGTTATAATTGCTTGTTAATTTTTTTTTGTTTTGTATTAATCGGAATCTTCGACTCCGATTATGATTCCGATATCTCGAATTTAAAATCTCCGACCCCGGTTCCGATAAAACCATCTCCGTAACTTCCCTAACATGTATGTGCATTGTATATTTGTACATCAAGACAATTCGTCGTTTACAATTTACTTATTGTTAGTAATGTATACCCACAATACCACGATTAGGCATCATGGGCTCAATATTAAGCCAAATTCAAAAATACCTTGGGTAAATTATATTGATATTGTTATACAGCTGTGCTATGTAGGTCAAGTTCGATTAGTCATGAGCGGCCTTTGATATGCAATCTTGTTTTTTTTTATAAATTACAATTATTTTTAAACTGTTTCTTTTATCATATGACACTAACAGCTGTGTCTATACATTTTAATTGTATAGGTAGCTGATACTTAAGCCATAAGCATGTTAATTGTTAACAAAATAATAATGTGGAATTTTCATATAAAAATGTTCGTAGGTGTGTGATGTGATAATGAATGAAATTAATATGGTTTAAAATATTGTAAACTAGCGACTCACCCTTGCTTCGCTCGGGTTCGTCCCTAGCTTGATTCCCCATACAAACTTTCAGCCCCATTTTCACCTAAGGGATGATGTCCAGGGTAAAAATTATCCTATGTCCTTCCCAGGGTCTCAAACTATCTTCTTACCAAAAATCTAAATCGGTTCTGTAGATCCAGAGATTACGCCCTACAACGTCACAAACTTACAAACTTTACCTATATATAAAATTAGTATAGATATGTTGGTGTAATATAAAGCAATAAAAATGTTGCATTTGTGGTACATGCGCGACAGAGGCTAATTTCACTGAAGTTAATTTAATTTTTTCGCGAACTGTAAAGTAGATTAAAAAAACATAAAGAAATAAAATAAAAACCAACTTCAAATAAAAACTTTTTAACAAAAAATAAAAACCGACTTCCAGGCACTAAAATGTAAAAAATAACTAAACTGAGGCTTTCATTTAGAATAGATACCTAATCAGATATTTTCGAAGTCGGTGCCAGCCGATGTAAAGCAAATCTAATATATTTCGATACGTAAAATACATATTTACCTATCAGATATTCATATCTTAAAACATTGTCGGGTTACTCTTTATTCCGGAAAAATATACTGGTGTCTTATATTGTCTATAGACGAATCGAAACCGAATACAAATTGATTTCAAATTAAATTAAAACGTGACAATGTAGGGGAAGGTCGTGAGGTCATTTCTCGCCTAAAACTAATATCATATTCATTAACAACACTTATCGACCTTGACAATATTAGACTAGTGACTTACCCTCGCTCCCCTCGGGTGTATCCCTGGGTGCCTTCTGTATTAATCCTACTTATATTATAAACGCGAAAGTTTGTAAGAATGTATGTATGGATGTATGTTTGTACTCTTTCACGCAAAACTACTGAACGGATTTTGATGAAACTTTGCAATAATATTGCTCATACATCAGAATAACACATAGATACATTTTTATCCCGGAAAAAGGTACGGTTCCCGTGGGTTAGATTTGTACTTGTTCTTCATATATTATACATCGTAATATTAGGTATATACAGACACCGCCACCTTTAGGCAAATTATTATTGACAGTGGCGTATAATGTTCGTTTACTTTATTGATGCACTAATCAGTTTTTTATAGATGGGTACTTTATTGATCTAAGCTATATTTATAGGAAGTAAAAATAGAAAATCTACTCATCGTTATTTAATATGGGGTTTTAGCGATGGGAGAACCTTCCGATTACAGTATAAGGTATAGGTACATAACAACCTTTAACTACATATTTCAATTATTATTAAAATTATGTATATACATTTTACTTCAAAAAAATTATGTATACCATATGTCTATGTTTTATTATAGATTTATTTAAAGAATATGAAAATATTAATAATTTAAAAGTAATTGTAGTTCTTATATCTCTCAACGGTCGTGTTTATATTTCATTGTCGTCTCGCTCGCCTTTTAGGGTTCCGTTGGCACCCTTCGGATATGGAACGCTTGGAACCCTTTTACTAAGTCTGCGCTGTCCATCCGTCCGTCCACCTATCAGAGGGCTGTATCTCACGAACCGTAATGGGTAGAGTTGATATTTTTACAGTATTACTATTGCCGCTATAACAACAAATAATAAAAAATCAAGATGGTGAATTTCAAAAAGGCTGCCATGCAAATTAAACGATTATTAATATTTAATTGCCGAAGGCGTAAACTATTTGAAAGCGGTGGTAGCCCATTGGGAACGCGCTCGAATGGAAATCCAAGAGAAGTGGATCCGAACTTTTTTCCACATGTCTTACTGTTAAGGAAAACATCGTGAGGAAACCTGCATGTCTGAGAGAACCTAGCATGTTTTCAAGTCTACCTATGTACTAAAATCCATCCTGCTATAACAATGGTGTGATTAACAAAAAAAATAAAAAAAAACTTGATTTGTAAGCTTCAAGTTCTTAAATTATAAGACAATTAAAAGACACGTAGGTAATAAAAAAATATAATACAATAAAGTTCCATATCTGAGATTTTAAGTAAAAAAACAATGCTTAAAACTTAAATGATAAACGAGTGACGTATGATGACAGAAACAATTTAATACGTTCTGTTATTTTTCTTAGTGTAACTGATATGGAGATCAATGTAAATAGAGGTCACGGATTTGTTTGGACCCAAATGTGAGCTATATATATCTGCAGATTGACCAAACCTCTATCACATTGTTATTAATATAACTTCGAAAGTTTGTATGTGCGTTTGTTATATACTCCTTCATATTCAAATAGCTGGCCGGACTTAAGATGAAAATTAGTACAGTACACAGATAAACTATTGCCTGGACTTCAGTGTCCAGGGCTACTGTTTGTTATAAAATCTAATAAATATTATACCTAAAGACAAAAGGCACCTTTCAATAAAATAAAATTAATCTATACATACATATAATAAAATTCTAACCGAGTCAAATCTGTACATTAAATATTTTTTAGAAGATCTTATTGAAATAGTCATTATTATCGATACAGAGGCCTAATCTACAGTTTTTAGAATTTTTGCCTGTCTGTCTGGGAACACATCACGAGAAAACCACCAGACAGATTTTTATTAGGTATAATGATAGCTGGTTACCTGGTTCAACATTTAGGATACTTTTTACTGTCTGATAAAGATCTCATCTCTGAGAAATCTATACTAAATGAACATAACTAGAAACGCAGTGGAGCGAGGGTGAGTCTCTAGTCTAAACATAATAAAATTGTAACTAAGCCGAATCTGTACATTTAATATTTTTTGGAAAATCATATTGAAATAAACATTATTACCGATACAGAGGCCGAATCTATAGTTTTTGGAATTTTTGTCTGTCTGTCTGTCTATTACCGCATTACAGAAAAACCACTGGAGGGATTTTGATGAAATATGGTATGGTGATAGCTGGTTATCCGGGTCAACATATAGGATACTTTTTATCGCGGCAAAATGTCTCATTTCTGAGAAAAAATACAAAAACTGCATTGTAAGAGTATACTAATATGTAAAACCTAAGAATTTGGTTTTTGGTCATCTGAATGCGGGTGGAGCCGCGGGCAATACTAGTCGCTAATAAAATAAAAGCACTCACTGATTTTGATGATCCACATTCCTTATTTAAACACACTTATTGTTCTCTTATTGTCTTATAGCGACCCGCCTTCGCTTCGCTCATGCATAAAGTTTTGGTGTATCGCTTTCAAAATCCCCACTAGAACAATTCAATGAACCGAAACGAATAGTAGTAACCTTCAGAGGCTTCTACAAAATATAGGTTACGTCACGTCACACGTGCGTACTTTTATTTTATTAGTGTAGGTTTTGAAGCGTTAAGAATTATCAAATAATCTTTATTGACTGGCATCTATCTTCTATCTATACATATAATAAAATTTTAAAGGTTTTTGTCTGAAAATATATATTTTTTATTTACAGTGTAACACAAAGACTTTTTATTACACTTGACCCTACAAATTTTATTATTTGAAAATTTTGTATCAATAGACTTTTTTCATTAATTAAAATAAATAAATAAACTTATTCATTGCCAAGAAGCATAGAATCATCTATACATAACATATGTAATAAAACTGTAACTGATTCGAATCTATACATTAAATATGGAAAATGTTATTGAAATATGTAGGTACTCATTATTTTAGATACAGAGGCCCAATCTCCTATAGTTTTTAGAATTTTTGTCCGTCTGGGAACGCATCACAAGAAAACCACTGCACATAATTTGATAAAATTTAGTATCATGATAGTTGGTTATCCCGGTCAACATATAAGATACTTTTTACTGCGGGAAAATATTCTTTTCTTTACTGCGGGAAAATATTCTTCATCTTTGAGAAATCTATACTAACAATAAAACTTAGGGACGAATCCGAGTGGACCGAGGGCGTCACTAGGTATGAATAAAAATGAATGAAAGTTTTTTTTTTTGTAATATGCGTCCTTATACCTTTTAAAGTTTCATCCGAATTTGATAAAACTTTCATGAATTATGTATGTATGTATCTAGAACATCCACACATCATATATCCATAGAGGAACTAACATAATACCATTAGGATTCATGTCTCATGAAGAAGAAAGACATTCTTAAGTCAGCGGGTAGTTCATGGAAATTTAATAAATATACTATATTATTTTATAGATAATTTAAGCCATCGATACCAGTGTTACCAATTTAACTATTTTATGGCAAAAAATTGCTTAAATAAAAATCGTCATTCCTAGCAATGAAATCGCTAAATTGGCAACACTGATCGATACGTTCTAAACGAGTCTGTCCCGACCTTATTCCAAGGCGAGCATCTCGGAATTATATTTTACTCATTATTTCACTGATATTATCGCCACACATTTATTTACGAACACGCATATTATTAACATTACTTAGTGTTAAAAGATACGGAAGTCCAAGAACTATTGGTAAATCAAACATTATAGATGCTTAGAGTCTGCTCCGTGTAGGGTAACAAATCCTATGATTTAAAAAACAGTGCAAGCTATTCGTTTTGCTACGAGATATATCCATCCATATCTTAACCTGTTCATAAATCATACTACAAAATATATACATTTATTTACTATTAGGATTGCCCGCGGCTCCGCACGCGTTCAGATGACTAAAACCCAAATTTTTTTTTTTTTTTTTTTTTTTTTTTTTTTTTTTTTTTTTTTTTTTTTTTTTTTTTTTTTTTTTTTTTTTTTTTTTGGTTTTACATATTAGTATACTTTTACATTGCAGTTTTTGTATTTTTTCTCCGAAATGAGATATTTTCCCGCGATAAAAAGTATCCTATATGTTGATTCGGATGACCAGCTACCATCATACCAAATTTTATCAAAATCCCTCCAGTAGTTTTTCCGTGATGCGGTAACAGGCAGACAGACAAAAATTCTAAAAACTATAGATTCGGTCTCTGTATCGATAATAATGTCTATTTCAATAAGATTTTCCAAAAAAATATTTAATGTACAGATTCGGCTTAGTTACAATTTTATTATATGTATAGATAAAAGAAATACATTGAAATTACAAAAAAAAATAATTATTATATATACAAAACAAATGTACACTTAATTATTACAAGTCATGTCCGCGCGGAACTATGGCAAGAATGCTAGGCGCAATCCATCGCTAGGGAATATGCGTGATTTTTTTTTATTATCAATAGCTTACATTGTTATATAATTGTAAAAAAAACTATAATTGTAAAAAAAAACTTCCAGCGCCAAAAAACTAAAATTTAGTAAAAAAAAATTAAAATATACCGATACGGATACTTTAAACCAGCTATACTCAACCTTTTCGTATTGGCCCATCTGAAGGTACATCTCAGAGTTTTCTTCCGTTTTAAATTGTAATTACTCTGAGTTGTTTGATGAGTTCATCGATTTTGAAAACGATACCAATCTAGAAGTTGTGTTTAAAGAAAAAAGGGAAAACAGACCATGACTGAAACGTGTTCGTAGCCCCTATAAAAAAAAAAGATTAAGTATGGCTGCTTTAAACGCTCGCCATACACAATTATCATACACAGAAAAATGACGAAGCAATTTGTAGCGACAAAATTGCTCATCGCTCATGGTTTAGTCTGACGTCATATACGGTCTGACCGATGGTGTTCGTTTCAACTACTTTGAATTTCCCATTACGTACTTTATAAAAAAAAAATTATGTTAAAAAAATATTAATATAGGCTTAATTCGGAACCCCCCAACGTGCGTTCACCTTGTCGTGGTGGGGGGGCTCAGTAGTGACCGGCAATACAGCCGGGCGGGAAGCCAAGAAACGCACAGAGAGGTGGCCCACTTCGGTGGGCGGTGAAGGTGGCCCTCTTCGGAGGGTGGTGTACCATGCGGGTTGCTCCTGGTACTTCTCTGATAGCAGAGTGGACTTTGGAGCAACCCCATGGTCGTTGTGGTCTGCCTCGGCAGACCTGCCGTCGGGGCGTCGTAGTTGAATACGTAAGCGATCCTGCGACGCCCCGTTAAGACGGGGGAAAGTTTTGTTGGGTATTAGTGGGTAGTACTGGCTTTGCCGGTGAGTCCCACACCTCGTGCGTAAATGCATTTCCCAACGTTAAAAAAAGGCTTAATTCGGAAGCAATAAAGATTATAAAACAATATATCACCTTTATTCAAATCACACGCATATTCCCTATTGCCGAGCCTTTGGGAGAAAAACGAGCCAACTCTCCTGTCACCAGTAGAGGCAATTAGACGAGGTGTTATGTATTTAATTATTTAACTCAACTAATTCTCACTTTTATTAATTTAATACTACTTTTCCCCGCGATTTCGAGTCAATCGATTGTCCTTCTTTCTTACAACAACGTGGCCACTGTATTGCTGCCTACATGAGTTATGGCCCAAATGTGTCAAAGGATACTTTGTAATAATTATTTATTAGAACCTTTATTACTATGTGTTATGTAATAAACCAGAAACAATCTAAACATATAATAAAAGAGTAATTTAGCAAAATCTGTTCATTAAATATTTTTTAAAAACAGTGACTGTAACGTATTGTGTACAGAATATAGACCCCAAAACAATAGTTAATAAAAAATGTATCTGTTTGTCTGTTTGGGTATGAGCGTTTCACACAAAAAGCACTGAACCGACTTTAACTAAATTTTGTGTAGTGATAACTCTTATTTATATATCTATTTTGTGTAGGGATTACTCAGGTCAACATTTAGGATACGTTTTTCTACAGGAAAATCTTTCATTCCCACGGGAAAACACAATAACAGGTTCTATCGAGTTGTCCTTAGAAATTTACATGTCTAATGCTGGCTAATCCTTAAGAGATACATCAAAAAAATTTCGAAAATTATTAGAAAACTAGCGACTCACCCTCGCTTCACTCGGGTTGGTCGCTCGATTCCCCATACAAGCTTTCATCGCCATTTTCACCCCCTTAAGGCATGATTTCTGGGTTGAGGTATCCTATGTCCTTCCCAGGATCTCAAACTATCTTCTTACCAAATTTCATCTAAATCGGTTCAGTGGATCCAGAGATTATCCCCTACAACGTCACAAACTTTACCTCTTTATAATATTAGTATAGACAGTATGGATTAGGTCTTAAGACCTGCAATTTTCTAGTATAATATCTAGTATTAGGTATTATTATTATTAATAAGGCCTACAGAAAAATCTGAAACAGCATAGGTAAGTCTTTTTCCTAAGGTACACTCCCAATAACTATTAATTTATTATCTATTTAAAACGTCCCTAGGGACGCGCCCGAGCGAAGCAAGGTTGAGTCGCTGGTATAATATAAAAAAACATATATACCTAATGCTATATACTCATATGATTAGAGGGTGTAAAAAACGCGGCGTAGCACTAAAAAAAGAAATGTTCCAGATGACCTATATACGCGAGAGAAAATCGTTTTATAACTATATACTTCGAGGGATTCCCATGAGATTTTAGTCTGTATTAGGATCTCAAGGCCTCGTCCAAACGATCTAAATTTATTATGACTACTTTTTTCTAAATCTTCCATAAACAATTTTTATAATTGAAATAAAATTATTTTCTCGGATTTTAATTTTAATTTGAAAAGAGAGTTTTAATAAAATGTCAAATATTCGCGTATATAAAATAAATATTCTATATATTATCTAAGAAAAAGAAATATTTGTCTATTGTTCCTTCAAGTACACCTATGCATTATGTTATAGATACATTTTAATGGAAATAATAAATAATTTTTAAGTTAAGGATCCAACTTTAGAAAATAAGCATAAGTGAAGCAAGGGCGTATCGCTAGGTCATACAAATATCTATAATTATATGTATACATATATAAACTTCCAGTGCATAGCAAAATTCGTAAGTCTAGTAGTTTCTAAGTAAGATTTTGTTGATGTTTTAGTGTATTTATAAGTTCATCTGGATTGCTCTTAGATCCGGCAAAAACTGAGTGCTTCCCATCGGACTTTTGTATAAACTCAAAGATTACAAACAGATCGACTGCTGTCAGCTATTTCATATATATAATTGAATGTAAAATAATCTGTTTATCTATACATACAATATCTAAAAACTAATGAGATGAGATGTGCTTACGTCCGCAAACGTATCTTATACCTATACAATCAAAAAACAAAGGCACGCGAGGCGTAACAATTAATTTCTGTATATAATTTTAACGTATATATGTATGACATGTATGTATGTAGATACGTATGCTTAATGTATGATATGTATGTTAGTGTGTACAAATGTATGATGTATGGCCCTTTATGCCCGAGTGAAGGCATGGTTGGTCGTTTGTATAAATATAAATCAATTTTGTCATACATTGTAATCAATTGCATAAATTGCCATTGCCAAGGTTTGTCAAAGGTCGCACTAGGCATCGTGATGTAGAATGTGATTTATAAGTCTTCTATGAGATATAACTTTTATATAAATCTAGCATTGCCCGCGGCGCCGCCCGCGTTCAGATGACCAAAAACCAAATTCTTAGGTTTTACATATTAGTATACTCTTACTTTCTGTCATGCGGTAATAGACAGACAGACAAAAATCCTAAAAACTATAAATTGGGGTCTTCCCCTGCCCCCTTTCTTGTAGCAATAGTCAAAGGACTGTAAATATCAAATTTAAAATAATATTTTTAGTTTTTAATGCGTAGATGTATTTTTTTAATTTGTTTTCTGTTTCTGTAACTAAATAAATAAAATAAAATAAAAATAATCATTTAGGTATTAATCTATCAAAATTAAAATACTTCTTAACTGACAAGACTTCAAAATTATTTTTAAAATATTTTCATTAGAGTAGTTTTTCAACCGACTTCAAAAAGGAGGAGGTTCTCAATTCGACTGTATTTTTTTTATGTTTGTTACCTCAGAACTCCGTCATTTATTAACCGATTTGGACAATTTTTGTGTTGTTTGAAAGTGTATACTTCCAGATTGGTCCCATTTAAATTTCAAAAAAAAATACCACCCCTAAGGGTGGAAAAATAGCTAATGATGAATTTAACCTACTTCTAATTGTCATATTAACTTTAAACTTGCAAGTGTTTTTATTTCCGTTGATAGTACAGTGGTTCGGTATTGTTGACCTGATCTGATGGTAAGGCCAGAAGGTGGATAGGTGGAACTCTTCAACGGCTAATAGTAGATACTTTGAGTTTGGGCTTATTTTGTTTGATTTGACAAGCCTAACACGTTAGAATTCTTACTTTGCTACTACTGTCTACACTAAAAAGGGAAAAATAAAAACTTTTTAACAAAAAAATAAAAACCGACTTCAAACAAAAGCACTAAAAAGTGAAAAATAACTGATTGGTAGTTTTCATTTACTATACATACCTAATCAAATATTTTAGAAGTCGGTGTGCTTTGGCTAAGTAATTAAAGCCTACCTATTAAATACATATCTAATCAAATATTTTTGAAATCGATCCCAGCCCATACAAAGCAAAGCACACCGACTTCGAAAATATTTGATTAGGTATGTATAGTAAATGAAAACTACCAATCAGTTATTTTTCACTTTTTAGAGCTTTTGTTTGAAGTCGGTTTTTATTTTTTTGTTAAAAAGTTTTTATTTAATTTATATTACCTACATTGAAACTAGTTTAAAAAAACATGAAAATTAGAATAAAATTGGCGCTGATATCGCGTAAAATTCATAAGAAAATCGCCCGAATAGTTTCCTTCCTTCCACAAAATTCATCTGTATATAAACACATATAAAGCTCAAATTAATTGTATATTAAATATAAGGAATGTTTCAATTGCAAAAGTCTAAAATGTCTTGAAAATTGTATTTAAATATATGTATTCTGTCATTTTTTACTTTAAGTCATTATAAGGATAAAATAGAGATAGCAAAACAAAATTACCTTAAAATATTAACGTACACGACACTGTAAGGCACAATTGGTCTAACAGTAACAAAATCACTTTCAATTCACTACAGTTTCGCACATTTAGTTATATATTTTGTATAAGCGTCCATCCACGTCGCAAATAAACAAAACAATGTGTGTACTGTGTAAACAGCGACTTGTGGCTTATCTAGAGGCTATTGAACGGTGGCACAGAACAGTGATACATTTAGATAGGGCATCAAGTAAGTTACCGATTTAATTTTGTAGCAATGTTAAATATTATGATGAATAAATATTATGTGTAAAGGTAGGGTCTGATTTAGTTTCGTTTGCATTATTGTTTAATCCTTATCACGTATACTATATTTACAATATAATACTTGAGAAGCTTGCTCGGCAATTTAAAAGTCATAAAGATAACTAAAATACTTAAATAACATATACCTATTGTACTAGTTATAAGAATTTTATTTTCTTATTTTAGACATATATAAAAAGTATGTCGACTGACTGGACACGACTGGAGTTTACTCTTTAAGTAATTTTGTATATACTCACATTTTTCATATTGATTCGGTAAAATATTATACATCAATTATCTATACATATAATAAAATTGTAACTAAGCCGAATCTGTACATTAAATATTTTTTGGAAAATCTTATTGAAATAAACATTATTATCGATACAGAGGCCGAATCAATAGCTTTTAGAATTTTCGTCTGTCTGTCTGTCTGTCTTTTACCGCATCACGGAAAACCCATTGGAGAGATTTTGATGAAATTTGGTATGGTGATAGCTGGTTATTCGGATCAACACATAGGATACTTTTTACCGCGGGAAAATGTCTCATTTCTGAGAAAAAATACAAAAACTGCAATGTAAGAGTATACTCATCTGTAAAACCTAAGAATATGGTTTTTGGTCATCTGAACGCGGGCGGAGCCGCGGGCATTATTAATAGTGCATGAATACATTGTTAGGATGGTTGATATACTTTACTATTAATATTATTATTAGTGACTGTGAACATTTCAAAGTGAAAGGTGGCCAAGGTACATTGCGCAGAAAACATAACGCTTTTGATTTAACGCTTGTTATCGTTATTAATTTCACTTCTCATAAAATTTTCATACCGGCACCTTGAATGAAAATCGATTCTTAAGGAGTAAGCTCCAAAAAGTCACATTTAAATAAAACATAACTACGTATATGTACCTACAAATGATTATACTTAAATAGAAAAGAAAATAATGTATACATACATATTTTTACCAAAAATCTTTAAGAACTACGACTAAAGAAATTAGAATTATATCAAGTTACGACATGCCACTTTCGATTTTGTTGTTCTAAGGTAATAATAAATAAATTGCATGATACGCTAGCGCCATCTATCTCGTATCTTTCAAATTTATTAGGTCATTGGTTTTCACTTATCACTGCGGCCTCAAAAACGCTTTTTTATTCACCAAAACTATACGTAGGTAAGGTTTGTTTATAAATGCAATTTTATTTATATTTATTTATAGAGTAGATTGTAAATTCAATTTCCTTGCTTCTATATATATAACTAGCAACTCACCCTCGCTTCGCTCTGGTTCGTCCCTAGCTTGCTTCTCACTACAAACTTTCATCCCCATTTTCACCCCCGTAAGGGATGATTTCCGGGATTACAAGTATCCTATGTCCTTCCCAGGGTCTCAAACTATCTTCTTACCAAATTTCATCTAAATCGGTTCAGTAGATCCAGAGATTATCCCCTACAACGTCACAAACTCACAAACTTTACCTCTTTATAATATTCGTATAGAAGTATAGATTACATACACTCATTGCCCAGACCAAACTGTTGAATCAAAAGGAAATTTAGAAAGCCTTTTCTTATAAATGATATTGGCAACCGATAAGAAAAGATTTTCTGAAATTGTTATATGTGATAGAGCGTAGCAAATTTTTTATCATCAAATGTATTCCAAGTCAATTTAAATAAAACAAGCGGAAACTGGTCTTTGGTACCGTCATAAAAAAAAACTGGTTTTGAATAAATTATAAATATTACGATCTTAGATTTGCACAAATATTTGACGTTTGAAATAAAACTACTTTTTTTTATATATTCGCTTTAATATTGATACAACTATTATGGTTCTTAATTTAACTTGTTTTTGACATTCACACATGTGTCTTCTCCATTCTACGTGACATTGGCAAAGTAATATATGCTCAACTGGCACTCTTTGAAGCGATTAACAAGATAATTGAATTGAATTGATATTCATATAAGGAGATCATTAAAGAATAAGTACAAAACAAACAAAACTATATTGGTTACAGAAGTATTTGTTTGATATGTCCATGATGTGAATACGACACCTTTATAGTATAATTTACCTTGCGTATTCATCGTCTTTTGGTTTTAATCTGTCAAAGATTTTAAATAAATATATTAGAAAATGAATATATAATATAAATGAATATATAATAAGCGCTGTCTGCAAAATTATAAAAGCCTATGCACATGAGAACTTTTTAAAACGTGGAGTGCATAGGCACTCAGATCTTTCATTATTATTATTATTATATATATTAAATACATAGTACGATTATTTTCTTAAACGTTAACTTACAGAATGGACGATGTTAGCGATGTCCCTCATATGCATGTGCGAATTGGTGATGCTCTCTCCATATGCTTTACATATATAGAGCATTATCCGCTACAAGCGCTAACTCTAAGTATCGAGAAAATTGGTCTGAACCGATGGCTCTTTGTACGTAGTTTCCTGTTCATGATTGTGGTAAATGAATTTTAACATTAATGTTATAAATAAATGAAAATAGAAGAATTCATATTTTATTCGGAAACTCTCTCTTCCAAATAAGTTATAGCAAAAAAACTTAGAAAGACATTGCTAATGTAATTTAGGGTGCATAACAATACACTTATATTCATACAGTCATATAACCTAGTACCTACCCCTTGAAATATACAAACAGAAATACTAGTTTACTACTATAAAATGACATCTCAACACTATATTAGCCAGGGCCGGACTGAGAATTTAGGGGGCCCCGAGCTAACTTTTCTTGGGGGCCTAAAATGACAATCAGTTTAATTAATTAGAATTAAACTAATTTTCATTTTGCCTATAGAAAAACTTCATAGATAGCACTAGACGAAATTAAGATAACGCTATATTGTTTGGTTCTGTTATTAGGCCAACCTTTTATGGCTTTATTTTTTTATCTTAGTTTTTTTTATAAATTCACAATTTTATACATTGTTTTCAACAGGGGGCCCGTTATACCTTAGGGGCCTTTTTTTTAACGTTGGGAAATGCATTTACGCATGAGGTCACTCACCGGCGTAATAAACCAATAATACCCACTAAAACCCAACAAAACCTTCCCCTGTCTTAATGGGGCGTCGCAGGATCGCTTACGCACTCAACTACGACGCCCCCATGGCAGGTCTGCCGAAGCAGACCACCACAACCATGGGGTTGCTCCAAGATCCACTCTGCTATCAGAGAAGTACCAGGAGCAACCCGCATGGTACACCGCCCACCGAAGAGGGCCACCTCCCACCGCCCACCAAAGTGGGCCACCTCCCTGTGCGTTTCTTGGCTTCGTGCCCGGTTGGATTGCCGGGCACTACTGAGCCCCCCACCACGACAAGGTGAACGCATGTTGCGGGGGATATCTTAGGGGCCTTCTGGGCTTGGCTGCAGCCCAAAAAGCCTATATATGTATACATATGTAGATCCCTAACATTAGTCATAATATATATTGTTATTCTATAATCGTTAATGGTATTATATTAGATTTTAAATCTGTAAATTTGCATCTATTTCATTATATTAAATAAATTAGTTAACTGTCTCTAGTTTATACAATAATAGCCTGCATTCTCAACATCGCGCTAAGCTTTCAACAGTACTGATATCCTATAAAAACTTTTATTTGACTCGAACGCTGAATCCGCGATCGTACTTTATATAGGTACTCGCGGATTCAGCTGTCTTGTTACATAGAAGTTCTTTTTTTTCTGCAATGGCGTGTCATGTATAGTGAGAAAATAAAATTAATCAAAATTCAACATACTTATTTGTCAAGATCTGTCAAAAACCATAGACACTAACAAAGCAAACATGATAAAATTATATGAACAATTTATCTAGCAATGTGAACTTTTAATAAGCAAGTTTGACTAAAATCATTTTTACCGCACCCGACTAACATCACTCTGAATTATTTGCTCTTCTTGATATTTCATCATACGATCAGGATAACTTGTTTTATTTGTAGCTTGATGACTCTCAGACTCGTAATTGGTTTTCAAATCAAAATGATTGTATATATAATGGTTAGAATCTATATTATTTCCTTAAAAATCAAAGAAAAGTTTATTAATTATTAGAAATCCTTAAAAAAAATATTTATATACGTATTATACGTTTCATACCTTCTACAGGTTCAATATATCTCGTTTGCACCCCATCGTGTATGATGCCTCTAACCCCGTGACACGTCGACAGCGCCGCCCACGAGCCCTTCCTGTCCCTCACCGTGCCCGAGTACTGGCAGATGTCTAACTCCTGGAGCATTAAGAACATGTTTTACACAATTTTTACTCGATATTTTATAGATTTGGCGCTTTACATTTCATGGTTTCCGTTAATAACTAAAATATTGTAGTAATATTGATATTTTTTAAATATTATAATAGCATTTTTATACATTAGCGGGTATTAGTTCACTAAGTCGAAGATCGTGAGTTCGTATTAGCAGTACACTGTATAGTATATAGTTAATATTTTAATCCAGCTAATGTTTGAAATAATTTATGACTATCAAATTAGAACTTAACATGAAATACTCCCAAAATTGGTTTAAAGTCGAGGTACGGAAAATCTTTAACCTTAATTCCTTAACTTGCAAGTAGTGTTTACTAACTTTTTAATATTTTACCTGTATCGTGGGCTTATGCAGGATCTTGTGACCATCTTTCTGATACCTGATAATATGTCCTCCTGCTACTAGATCTTTATTTAATTTTAAATCTAGTATATGCTGGTCTCCATCCATATCTATTGCCATCGTCACTTCTGGGTAGTGCATATCATCCTAATTAAAAAATAAATGTTTTAAACAAGCATTCTAAACAACGGGAACCAAAAATTAAAATAAAATCCGCGAAAAAATTCGAAGTCAGTTTTATTTAAAATGTCAAATATTCGCGAAAATCTTAGAAAGTATAAAATATATGTTGCAAAATAAAGTAAAACTAATACTTTTCGTAACACTTATATATAATAACATTTGGCAAATTTAATATGACACGCGACTCGTAATGGATCATATTCCCTATTGAAAAACTCCAATAGGATTTTATCAAAAGCGACCTATAAATATTTATTAGTTTCTATGTGGCTTTTATTGGTTTCTACTAAGCTTTTGTCGCATTTGATGAGATCCTATTGGATTTTTTCAATAGGGTTTTTGTATAGAGGTTATGGAAAGTCGAAATATATAAAAAATACTTTGAGAAGATGAGCGAGACAGAATTTTGGGGAAATGATGTATGGTGGATAGTTCATCCTTGATCAATTAGATTTTTATTTCATTCTTATAAAAGAAAAATGTCATAAAGGAATCATAATATACCTACTTACGGAAATTAATACAGGTCATTACCGTGTGTTTGGTAGAAGTGATCTCCCTCTTAGTTTTGGCATGATACAGTATAGGCTTTACAAGCTTGAGGCGACTGAACTCGGTTGCAGGTTTACCTAAATTGTTAGAAATGTAATAACTTAAACTTTAAATGATATTAGTTCATATAAAGTTTAAATTCTTGACGTAGACGCATTTAAGTTTCCGTCAGGAATAACATAGGGCTCAACGATTGAATTTAAAGTATCGTCTATAACGCTTATTTGGTCCATATGTTAATGTTTAGTTTTATAATTTGATATTGGTAAACTGTCGAGATGTAGTCATAAAATGGATTAATTTTATTGTAATATGAGGAATACGTAAATACTTATGTACGCACGTAAGAAGATAAACTTCTTTGGCGTAACAACAAACATAGTTAAAAATAACATCCTGTATGTCACAACTCTCTGTAACTTCACCATGTCACTTTTTGACTGTTATTGTGCGCGCGCATCGTAAAAATTTTAATCTCAGTCTCATAATTTTTTCTAAACGTGCCAAAAAAATTATAACTTCAAAAACTGTTTCAATTTCTTATTAATTTTAATCAGAATCCGAGCAAAAAAGAAAACTTAATGGGTATTTTCCATTAGCAGTAAATGACGATACGATTATTTATAGTAGGGGAAATGCGTCTAATACGATCCCTCGAGGTAAAATGATTCCTCACCGTATACGAATAACCACTAGCGACATCAATCCGCAACAAACATCATCCCCGCAACTCCGCTAGTTGTCTCTCCAAGTGTCATGGCGGTGTGAGCACTTAGCGTGGTTTTATTAAAAAAAAATAAAAAACGTGCCTCTAACCTATGGTAAGTCTATTTTTCGAGTTTCATTACTTTCTGCATGTTAAGATTTATTGAAATATTGTTTTATTGGCGGATTCCATTAACGTTCAGCTATATTTAAGCAATGTTTGAACACCGCACGTTGTATTTGAAGATTATATTTTGTTTGATGTCTTGAAATTTGGTGTTTGAGGTGAAATGATCCCTCTTCGTGTGTATAAAACGATCCCTAGAATCATATTAGCCCATTAGTATGTTTAAAAACTTTTATTTAACTTGTAATGTATGTCTGTATGTATATTTGTGTGTATGTGTATATGTATGTTTATAATTGACTTTAAATTGAACGTTAAATTTGACCCACTTCCCAGTGTTCAATTGAGCTGAAATTTTGCATACTTATGTTAGTCCGGTGACAATGCAATATTATGATACCATTGAGCTGATCTGATAGTGGAGCCAGGCTGTAGAGACTGGAAGTACTTGATGGCGAATAGTAAGACAGTTGAATTTGGGCTGGTATTTTTTTATCATTAGTAATTTCCATTACATATGATGACGAGAGTCTGAAGATGAAGCTAAAAAATTGCCACTGGAACTCCGCTTTTATATCATATTAATCAAGTAATGTAATAAATTGATTCGTTTGATTTATTTTAAAGTTTAATTTCTTCTTTTTAGAGCATTTAAATTAAAGCTTGTTTTTAAAAAAAAATTACTTTGAATTTTTATTTTTACAGATCATGCCGCAGTTTACAAACGTAAAACCACTCGCCAAAATTGGCCTGAGGAATAAATAGTCTTTATTTTTTTATTATGAAGAAGAGTTTATTTGTTTATTAATATTTTATTGGTTATATAAACCTTAAAACGTTTATTACAATTGTTTAATGTTTAATTTTGTTTATTTAGTAAGAAAAAAATGATCTTCAATGTAAATCAAGACCTAAAATGTTATATATAACACGCTTAAATATTTTTGTTGCTTTAAGCAATACATATGATTAAAATAAACAGCTGGGTGTTTTATTTTGTTAATATTAAATATTGTAGGGTATAAAATGATCCCTGGGATCATTTTAACCCTTCCCAGGGATCGTTTTATACACATGTGTGTATAAAACGATCCCTTACTAAACTATTTTTTTAAATGACGAAACTAATAAACCACATACATATCATCACAAATAAGTATGCAGTTATAAAGATAAGTAAATTCACTATTCTTAACAATTTAAATCTTGTGTTTTTGTGTAAAACTTTGAACACAGTAAAGGTTTTCCCTTAAAGGGATCATTTTGCACGCATCTCCCCTAATAAAGGCCTCAAATTCAATTCTTTTCAAAAAAAAAATTAAATCAAATAATACATACATACATAAATTATTTAATATATCTAAATATAAAATAATTTCCATATACATTATTATATATCGAAGTCAGCAATCGGTGTACTATATATACGGTTGATAGCTAAATATAACACAAAATAAAGTTTCACTTACGTATTTCGAGGCCGTTGTTTTTTCTTGATAAACTTAACAAAATTATACAGAATAAATATAAGAAAATCTTCAAAATAGCACTCATTTTACTGTACTACAAATAACTTGTAAATGATGAGAGCTTTCGACTAGACTTCACGCTAATTGATAGAAATACTATATGTTCATTCGCGTTAAGATAAAACTGAGTCATCGTTGTCCACCGGGCCGGTCGCATAAAATTATAAAGTCAAGTTCACAATGACTAATTGAAGGCAGACTTTCGTACGAAACAATTTGGCCCTTTGTGCGTTACCTACAATTTAAAAAAAATGAATATCTCACCTATTCGTAAAACTAAAAATAGATCGATTAAAATTCATAGCGGAGAAAGATGATTAATTTACAATGTTTTTAAGTATTTTATACTGTGCGATTTAATTGAGACTGTGGAGAACACAGTACTAAAAGCAGCAAGTGCGTGCGGTGTGTCTGTAAAATACAATTTATATAGGTAATTATAGGTTCTAGTGATACTGATTAAATATATTATTAATGACTTTATTTTGATTTCAGATAATTAAGTTGATTTTTATCCATTAAACTTAATCTTTTGAAATATATTTGAATTGAATTTTTACTCCACTGTGAATACACCTTTACCCTACTGTCTGCAGTTGCACTTGAAGACTCACTATTTTCTTAAGGCGAATAAACTTACATGTAATGCCGCCGCTTCAAGGCGAGTAGCGATTGGACGTATTACTTTCAGCGTTTATGACTTTTGAAATCTATACATATAATAAAATTCTAAATAAGTCAAATCTGTATATTGAATATTTTTTGGGAAATCTAATTGAAATAGACATTATTATCGATACAGAGTCCGAATCTATAGTTTTTAGAATTTTTGTCTGTCTATCTTTCTGTCTGTCTGTTACCGCATCACGAGAAAACCACTGGACAGATTTTGATGAAATTTGGTATGGTTATCCGGATCAATATATAAGATACTTTTTACCGCGGGAAAATATCTCATTTCTGAGAAAAAATACAAAAACAGCATTGTAGGAGTACCTATACTAATGGGTAAATCTAAGAATTTGCTTTTTGGTCATCTGAACGCGGGCGGAGCCGCGGGCAATACTAGTTTTAAATAAAACCATCATTTCGGATTTTTCGCAGATTTATTTGGGAACTGTAAGAATCAAAATACTACAGTGCATTCGAAATCTTGAAAATTGTAATTTTTGACATCCCCTGTGTTCAGGAGGTGAAATGATAGTATGAAAGACCTAAGTTTCTGCTGCTGAATATAGAGCCGCAAAGTGAAAAATTTATTCACTGTTCATTATTTTTCTGTTATATAATAGTTCTTGTAATAACGATACTCAGTTGGCTAGTCACAATGAGATTGGCCGCCGTCCCCGGAATCGGTTAGGAGGACATTATTATTACTCCTTTACTTTCATCTCTTGAGCGGTTGTATTCAGCCCTTTTTAACGTCCCACTGCTGGGCACGGGTCTCCCTTCAATACGAGGGGGATCAGGCCATAGTCTACCACGCTGGCCACGTGCGGGTTGGCGGACTTCACATGTCTTTCGAAAACTTGCTAGGATCTCTCAGACATGCAGGTTTCCTCACGATGTTTTCCTTCACCGTAAGGCAAGTGGTAATCATGTTAGAAATGAACGGTTACTACTTACTAAAAGGCAGGTAAGTTTATTTAAAACTGCATAAAACTTTCAAAATTACGAGAAAACCTAAAATCTTAAACATTTCTTGTTGACGAAAAGGAAATAACAATCAAAATTCCGATTTAATTTTAGCCAAAAAATGAGGGTATAATAACTACTTATTACATAATAAATTAGTTTTATTACTAAAATAAGAACACGCTTTTTTTAATTCTATTTATTTACTATTTTATAAAAGTACTGTTAAACTAGAATATTTACATTAAGCAACTATAAGTTGCACCAAAATTCATAATTTCAGGTAAGTTAACCTTTTTTAAATGTTTGTGCAAAATTGTGCTGTTTTATTCAAATCAAGATTTTGGTGCGAGTGACCTTTTTTATAACAAAATAAATATGTGAAAAATTTGGCATATCGTTAATTAATCTTCGTGTGCTTTAATTGGAAAAAATCGATGGATACTTTTAATTTTACCAACTAATGCCAATTTTTTTCAATCTGCTCTATAACATCAAAGATAAAATCGGTTTTAGTTTATTGAACTACCACACTCTGTATTTGCTGAAAACATGTCTGAAGAAGTTTGCTACGGTCTCAATTGGGGCAAAATTTGCACTAAATTCTCAGTAATATCGGCCAAACGATTTAGTATAGTGTTACGACTCTCTTCCATCTCAATTCGTTTAGTCTCCAGTCGAATCCTTTCTATCTCTCTTTGGTGAGAGTTTTTTTCCCGAATTTCCTCTAACTGCAATCTTCGTAACTCAACGGCTACAAATTCACTGGCGGCTCGTTTATAAGGTGTATGATACCGTTGTTTTCTTAATAGCCTACGTGGAGCCGTTTGTTGTCTATATGGGGGCGATTTTGTTGGCGGTATCGGTACAGGTGCAGATACTGATGACGTCGGTGATTCTAGATTATCGCCATTAAATTCCCCTGAAGAGATTGAACAGGCTGTAGAATTTTTCACTACTGAAGAAAAAAATACTTGTTTGTAAATATGTTAATAATTGTTTTATCATAATTATTTTTAGCTAATCTGCTATAAAGTTAGCTGCGAATGGCAAAACAATTGTATACTACGTGGCTTTGAAACTTTTGACGACTTATTTCAGTAGCAAAATTATAATAAGTACGAGTACAGAGTCCGTGATAATATTTAACCATTAACATATTTCATACATCTCCTAGCTGCTCCTCTCACGCAAACAAAAATCGACAGCACATTTTTCATTACTTTTTTTACCGATTTCAAAATATGTAACTTTGAACTGTTTAAACTTGTTTAAAAAAGCATCATGAAATCAATTCAAAATTATACAAGGATAATCCATTACATACACACAATAAAAAAATACCCGAATTAAGTACCGCCTCTTTTAAAAATCGGTCAAAAACTATAGGATATTGGCTTTTGGCGTTAAAAAAGCTGTACTGAGTGTGAGTAGGTACCATCTTATATTTATGTGCATTAAATACCTTCCAGAATATTTAATTCGGCGAGAAGAGATTCTTTGCTCCGTACAGGAACGTGATTTTGTTCAAGTGGTGAGTTCTAAAAAAAAATATAAAAATTATTGAAAAAAGAAACAAATCTCAGTCACAAAGTCTTTAGCAAAGTATACGTAAGCAAAGAAAAAAAAAACAAACGTCAAATTCATTCTTCTTAGTTCCAGACTCATCAACAATAGAGAAACCCATTATGGCCAATAGTTTCTGCTCTGCATTACTTAGAGTTAGTCTGCTCAGACCATCACCCGTACTTGATTCATGGTGTAATCCAAAAACTTTCTTTTTTGTTTTGGCCTTCCAGTCCACCCATACCTACATGTAATATATATATTCGTCAATAATTGATATTGCTCTACATATATGTAAAAAAATTGCTAGGTCCTCAGGGACATGCAGGTTTCCTCACGATGTTTTCCTTCACCGTAAGGCAAGTAGTAATCAGGTTAGAAATGATTCGCTCATGAAAATATCATAGGTGCGAGACCCAGGATTGAACCCGCATCACTCGGTTTCCCAAGCGAACGCGTTATCACTGGGCAACTACTGCCATATACAATATGTAAACATAAATTAAAAATAAATAAATTACAACATTATAGCATCAGCTATTTTACAAAAAAATTAGCCATTTTACAAAACAGCTCTGTTATGCAAAACACCTTAAAGATGTTTAGCTGGAATGCTATAGCGTAAGATTTGAGAACGCATTACATATATGTTAAATTCAGGCTTGGCGTCCAATCCGATACGGATTATGATAGGTGAGAAGCGAAGCGTTTAGTCTTAGCCCTTTTCGATCTTTATATATATATATTTGTAGGATCCCTAATAAAACATCGCGATATTCCCTGCTTATATTCTTATATTCAGTACTTTTATAATCGCCAGTGAGTTACATAATTTATAACCATAATTTATAGTATTACAAACAATTCGTGACTAGTCACAGGGTGGTACCGACATCTCTGTGCAAAAGCGCGGGAAAACAAATGAATATCCGCGCCCTTTTTAATTTTTTTTAAAACACATTGCTATTGGCCAAGGTCACATAACTAAATGTTACAAATTAATCAAATATATTATTTTCTATTAAAACGCTCAATATATAAAAATGCAACCTTACACTCGTCCATTTTGATATCGTGTAAGACCTCATACACGCTTCCCGTTGGAAAACCTTACATATGTAAATCATATGCAATCATATGCAGGTAAATCGTATTTTTATTTTTTACTCTATTAATAAGAAATTCCTTTTACAGAAAAATAAAACGTACTCGCGGACAACACCGCATTACTTAATTAGTAAAAATATAACAGCTGTTTCAAATAAAAATATTATTTTCAAAGCATCTACCAAATACCAAACAAATGAGCTTATTATAATATAAAAAGCAAATGATTTATTAAAAAAAGATTGTATTGATCTTACTTTTTTCCATTTGTCCAATGATTTCTTTACTCCACCATCGATAGAATTTAGTTTATCTACTACTTCGTGCCATAGAAGTTCAGCTTTTAATCGTCCTTGAACCCCTCGCTGAGGCCTCGTTATATCACCATGACTACAACACAAATATTTAAAAAAAACAAATGTTTATAATTTTTGCTATATTATATTGCTAATCGCTCCTTGTGACATGTTTATATGAACTAAAACTCTTAAAAACTAATTTCAACGTACCTTTCCATAAACTCTAATAGGGCCATAAATTGCTCTGAGGTAGCTCTACATCTGGTTGATACCATCCTATTATCGAACAATTTATTTATTTCTAAGATTTTTAAATAATTTAGTTATTATCTGATGACACGGACTTTGTAGTCATTTTGACGTTTTAGAGCGCTTAAACCACAGACAAGTAAATAAATTTCTATTACGTCAATATGTAGAATAAGCGATCGACGCCATAGAGTCAAATCGTCTAGCGAAAAATCGATTTCTATCATCGTAAATATTAAAGCGATAGCGATTATAGAAAATGAATAAATACTAAATGATTGTAATTTAGGCATATTATATAGCACTTATATATTGAATTATATTGTTTTCTTAGTCGTTTTTAGACTCAAGAACAATAACTATATAACATATAAAATACAGCTTTTTCAAGTTTTATAGGTACCTACTATATAAATAAAACAAGTTTGTTTTCCGGTAAAAGTATTTATTTAAAGAAAGAAAAACGATAATGATAATTTGTATTATGTATATATATGTACTTTATCTTTATTAATATAAGTATCTATGGGTATACGACATATTATTATGAAATCGTGGTGGATTTTTTTTATTTATAAGGTTGCACTGAAATTATAAAAATTGGCATATAAAAAAATATTATTTCTATTTTATTATCTATGCCTATGTCTAATAGCAAAAGAAAACAGAAAGAAACATGTTTGGAAATGTAAATATATCGAAAACTGAGCTGTCATCATTTAAATATTGTTGAATGTGTACAAAATATGAAGTAACTTAACAAGATTGTAAATAGGTAGGTTATACTAGAAATTGGCTGAAAACAATCGAAAAATTAGCTAGATTGCCTTTTGAAGATGACTTTATTACTATGATATAAAAATATTGTTCAAGTAAAAAACATTAAATTTGCAATATAGATATAATAATATATGTTAAAGATAGGGAAACATCTATGTCTTAGTCTTATAGACCCAAAAGTCTTATATTAGTAGAAAAAATATATGTAGGTAATACAATGTCTTAAAAATAATTAAAAAAATCTATTAAACATTTCTAAGAAAAGTGTTTCTTGAATTTGCCTTTGAATATTATTATGAGCAAGTTGCGGTTCATATTGCATTAGACGCCAATTTGCCGAGTTTTTACCTTCTTTATGAGAGGAAGTCTCTAAATGTTCCAACATTTCATCCCAAGATGCTTTCACAATATTGCAAAAACCACAGTGAAACTTTCCAGGTTGGGGCTAAAATAATAAGTTTTTTTAAAAAAAATGGTACATAATATAAAATATGTATATGTTTGATCCTTATATTTTACTAATGAAAGAAATTATTTCAAATGCTTTTGTTTTTTAATGCAGTTTTTGCATGTATTACAAGTTAAAAGTCTTACACTTAAGATAAACGGGATGTTAACCATGTTTTTATTATCTTTTTTTGAGTATTTCCATTTCAAATGAATATAACAATATAAGAATCATTTAGATATGTATATATGTATACCTTTTTAATAAAAATATAGGTTCACATAATACTTTCTTAGATTTATGCGAATATTTGACATTTTAAATAAAAATATCTTTTCGGGAGAGAAGTCTCTCTTGTGACCATGATTGAACTAAAATTAAAAATAAATTCGCAAAAAATCCAAAAAGATACTTTTATTTAAAAATAGGTTTTAAAATATTACCTCTCTAATGAACTCTGAATCAACTTGAAGAATGACTGAAGTTTCATTAATGGCTTTATCATGACGAGGAATCCGAGTGTGATCTAGTATGTTATTAAATGTCATAGATTCTTCACAAAGAATACATTTGTAGACATGTTTCTCGTGGGCTATGAAACAAAAACTTAAGAAATTTATAACAAACTTTTCATTTATGATAATATCTTTAAACATACTACCATCAACTGCTGTAAGGTTTTTTATATATGCAATCAACGGCACCTTTGAAAGGACAATCTTTTTTGGCTTTTTCAACTCTAGCTTTGCAATTTGAATTTTTTTTGAATCTGTTTGTTTTGGTACATGTATTGAGTTTTTATCTTCACAGCTATCATTTATTTTTATTGTGTCATCAGTTTTGCTATTTATTTCTAAAATTTTGTCTTCAGTATCACGTTTTAAGTGTACGGGACTCGTAAATAAACTGTTTTGTCTATCTGCCAATTTGTCAGTGCCTGAAGGGAATTCGGCAGGCTTCCTTTTTTCTTTTGTAGGAATGCTCTTATTGTGTTCTGCAACATGTTTACTAATTGCTTCGAAATCATACTCTAAAGCAATTGTGCATTTCTTACAAGTAGCAGAATTTGATTCAAAATTAATATTAATTCCATTTTTCTGGAATGTGTCAATGGAATTAAGCAAAAGCATGTTATCTTTATCAGTACTATTTTTAGCAGCCACGTTTTTAGGAGGCTTGTTAATATTTTTCAGCTTTTTAGCACGCTCCTTGTGTAATTTCAAAATAGTTTGATGATGTTGACCTTCCACATGGTCAAATATTTTACAAGAGTCCATAACCCAGTCACATAAGATACACCATGTTTTTCCATTCTCATCTTTCGTAACATAATCTGTTGTGTTCAGCATTTTGCAAATGTTATCTTCACAATTTTCATCATAAACATATTGGGAATTAAGTACATTTACATCATTATTTATATTTTTAGAAACATTTTCATTATTTTTAGAAATATTTTCTTTATTTTCAGTTGTACTTTTCAGTGCTTTATTTATTTTAGATGAGTCTAGTTTCTCATCTTTAGTTCCAGTATCAAGCTCTTTCGTTTTTTTCTTTTCATTGTTTAGATCTGTAGAATTATTTTTGTCACATTTATCCTGAGTCTTTAATATATTATTGTTAACTACTTTTGACTTATTACTTTTCTCTGCGGGAACATCTTTTATTTTTTGATATGCCTCACAGCATGTTTGATGAATGCTTTTATGTTCAACGTCGTTAAAATGTGAAGTTAGGTCATGCAAAGCCAGAATGCTGTTGCAAGTTAAACATTGAAATGATACTTCATCAACCTATAAAAAAAAAATGTAATTGAGCAGGTTTCTGAAGAGGGATTGCCAATTGTAGAAAGATACTTGCTTTATAAAAAATATTTTACCTACAGTGTAACCAGACTGGGTTAAATGTAAGTGTAGCCCAAATTGGAATTGAACCTGTGACTTCTCACGGTAATGTAAATATTATGTTTAAATACAATGTTGTATTTAATGAAATTTTAAAATATTATGCTGTAGATTTTAAGTGCAAATATTATAATAAATCAAGTTATTTCTGTTTAGTTGTATTTTCTTGTATATTTTCTTACCAAAAAAACGATTATCTATGTGTCTAATATAAACGTTGTTCACAAATCACATATGACTTTCAAGTCAGAATTACCGTACTTCAAAAGTGTATTGAAAACATAACAAATAATTCAATTTAGTAAAAAAAAATGCAAAGCTAGATTCAATAGATAGACAGTCAAATTACCTTTCGATAAACATTTTTGTTTTTATCATATTCCACCTTATTTTGAATCAAATTTAAGATATGACATGATTCAACTTTATGTAGCTCTTCATCTTCATACTCTAAATTGCATAGGGCACATGAGTTCTCATGTAAACCATGCCACGATTGTTCATTTATTACAAATTGTTCAAATGCTATCACAAAATTGTTTTTACGTTTCAAAATGTGATAACTCTTTTTGTCTATATGTGTAAAGTCCATTATATGCAAGCGCACTCTTGCTAAAACTGGTAGCAATTTATTGCATAGCTCGCAAAAATATTTACCATTAATCTAAAAAAAACATTGATAATATTTATTATTTCAAATATGAAAATATTAAATGACACAATTTGTATATTGCAAATAATTTATTGATTTTCCTTAACTTAATTAAATAATTTATAAAATGTTTTTTTATATAGGAGTGGACAGTATTTGAGATTCCCAAGGAGGGTTGACGTCAGGCAGGCGGCCGGTCGTAAAACTTTTGCCAAATCCTTTCAGCAGTACAGATGTACTGCGCCGACCCCAAGTGATTGGGAAATGGGCAGGGAGAAGAAGTGGATAGTGTTTGAGAACATACAATATAAAGATACTCGTCATTGAAGTATCAATGCTATATTAAATATAAAATATTTTTTTATATATTTATAAATAGAATATATCTTCTTTTATGTTACTATCTAGAACTAACAAATATATATACTATGTTGTTGTTTATATCCCATGCGTCTTTGACATTCTCTTAGTCTAATTTACTTTCCACTACCCACTTTCTACTTACCTCATGTGTATAATAAATAAACTGCCTCGGTGGTGTAGTGGCTAGCATGTACGGCTGCACACTCGGAGGTCCTGGGTTCGAGTCCCGGGTCGGGCCAAGTTTAGTTATTGAGTCTTTCTGTATATTAAGCCTCAGTAACAGCCCGGAGTTGGGAAGTTGGCGGTGTTTCACCCCCGTGCCTCGGAGAGCACGTAAAGCCGTCGGTCTTGCGCCTTAACTTTCACTGGTCGTGTCGAGTGGTCGTCCCACCAGAGTATGAGAGTGACAGGAATAGAGTGCACTTGTACCTGCGCGTACACTTGTGCACTATAATATCTCCTGCGCATTTGGCTAGTCTCAATGAGATTGGCCGCCGTGGCCGGAATCGGTCAGAAGAACATCATCATCATAATAAATAAAATATCGCTAAGTATAATTCTTATATGCTAATTAGGCTGTATAAAATAAAGAAATAATTGTTGTTAATAAAAAAAACATTTCTTAGTCCTTACTTACCTTTTTAATTCCATCTTCCATATATTCATCAACATACTGTATGGTGCTTAATTTTTTTTGATGAGTAACGTTAGATACATGTACAAATGCTTCTTCTTCAGATAAAAGATACGTCTCACAAATTAGACAAAAATAATCTACACTGCCCTGCAGAATGGCATCCTTGCTGAAGTTTGGAGCCATTTCTATAAGCCCTTGACTCGTTTAAGATTTTAAAACATGTGGTTATTAGAATCAATTATCAGAATGAATTCTCAGCATAGATCTACTGTCCTGTATATTAGTATAATAATAATACTGTTTGAACTACTCACTACCACTACTCTGAACTCTGAAGTCTAACTTTTACTATTTAGTTCTTTGATGATTCGGCTGTTAAAATGTATGCGGGTAGTCCCTGTATCAATATGTAAGTGTTGCCATACAGCGGTTATAGAGGAACTTAAAAAAATATATTTTCTTCTATAATTTTTTTTTAATTATAACATGTTCCAAATGTTATGAAACTGTGGCGATTCTAAAAAAAATATTTCTTTAAATAAATCTTTCAATTTAACCTGTAGATCTAAATATTTCCTGAAAGAAGTTAAAAATAATGAGTATAAAAAAAAGATTATAAGATGTGAATTGTGATTAGACGATTCATTTAACGTCGGTTTTTCAGAGGCGTATCCATTAAAAAAAAAATTTTATATACTCCCACAAATAAAATGAGTTTATAAGGTACAGAATGGAAACTTAACAAACAATAGGCGTCTTTATAAACTATATAATACAGGCAATCTTAAAATGTTGGAATACTTATGAAATTTCATTGAAGTAATATTTTAAAATTAATTGTCAATTTATTTGTTGATAAAAATAAACAATTAGTAATAAATTTCTTTAAACAGAAATTGAAAAAGACAATTTTTTTTTCTAATGGTCATAATTTTTGTTTCAGTAATAAACTAAAATAGACAATGCATAAATAAACAGGGTGCGTAAATATTTGAATTAAATACAAAATGGTATAAAAATCCAAATAAGCTCAGACCATTTTTTTATATAATCTGTAATCATTTTAGTCATTCATCATATTATATAATCTATGTTCATATATATAATAAGCTCCTGGATGATTCTGTCATATTTCGATTTTATAATCTGTTGTCATCAATAAAGCGGTGTAGTGAAATCGCGCGTGTTTTATTGTTTATCGTTTTAAAAACTTTCTACTACAAACGTATTAATTAACAGTCAACAATGTAAGTATGTCATACCTAAATATTAATAAAAAATAAAATTTTAGATATTACTATTATTATATTACTCATTATTGTACTAGGGCGAGTACATCCAAGCCACGCTCAGAGATGACTTTGGAAGAGTTATCAAAGATTGAAGAAGAAGAATTTAGCACGGGTCCTCTCTCAGTGCTTACGCAATCCGTTAAAAATAATACACAAGTATTAATAAACTGCAGAAATAACAAAAAGTTGTTGGGTCGTGTAAAAGCTTTCGACCGGCATTGTAACATGGTGTTAGAAAATGTCAAGGAAATGTGGACAGAAGTTCCTAGGACTGGAAAAGGAAAAAAGGTATTTATGTTACAACATAATATAATATGTTCAAAGATATAAGTTAATTCTAAGGGCTGCGATTTAGGATTGGGGACTCTGCCCCTAGCGGAGTGGGTGGTATTTCTGGATAAGGGACGTGATAGGAAGTCGAAATGTTAAATAAAAATTGTCCGCGAACATATGAGTAAAAATTTATTGAGACTTAAAGTTATAACATTTCCATACATTATTTTGACATTACTACCATTTAGACACTTGGAGTCAAAACGTCACTTTCAATTGTCAAAATAATCTCCAGATGATTGTCTTTATTTGTACTTTGCGTGAAATTCGAATTTTCTAGTCATTTATGGCACTCGCCGGCCGCTACCGCGGCACGCTCGCTTCGCTCGCTCGGCTCGTGCGTTGTGGCAACTGTTCTAACCTAACCTAACCAAGATATGAGGAATAATAAATAAATAATCTTAAATGTTCTAACCTAACCTAACCCAGATATGAGGAATAATAAATAAATAATCTTAAATGTTCTAACCTAACCTAACCCAGATATGAGGAATAATAAATAAATAATCTTAAATGTTCTAACCTAACCTAACCAAGATATGACGAATAATCAAATATAATCTGTTGTCATTTAAGCGGTAATATAAAACAAAGTGTCAGTTTTGCTTTTGTCAAAATGTAAGATCGTTTTGTTTGTGTTGTGAAATTATTAAAATATTAAATACAATAAAGCATTAATTGTTGTGAAAATGTGTAATGTACATAAAAAAGGATGCGTACTATTCGTTAAAAGTATGTTTATCTGTTGTAATCACTTATTTAGGTAAAGAAATGTATGGAAATGTGTTAGATATGTTATAACTTGTAAGTCTCAATAACTTTTTACTCGTACGTTTCCTCCAAATATTTTTAATATATTTTGACTCTCTGTCACCTCCCCTATCTAAAAATACCACCCACTCCGAATGGTGGTAAAGAAATATATGAAAATGTATGGAAATGTTGTAACTTTAAGTCTCAATAACTTTTTACTCATACGTTCGCGGACAATTTTTATTTAACATTTCGACTCCCTATCACGTCCCTTATCCAGAAATACCACCCACTCCGCTAGGGGCAAAGTCCCCAATCCTGAATTTGTGCCATTCTAAGTTTAAATATAAATAACCTGCAAAAATTGCCAAATTTAATGGTTATTTACAATAAAGTATATGACTATTATTATAAATGCCTATGTTTGTATGTATACATTCATTACTCCTTCACATTGAAACGGCTTAACAGACATGGATAAACTTTAGTACACACTACAAGCTATGAGACTGAGCTGGAGTAACATAAACAAAATGGGTTTGCTAGTAATTTAAAAGGGGCTCCTATAATTAGTATAGGGCACACATATACTAATATTATAAAGAGACTTTTTGTATGTTTGTTTGTAATAGGTAAACTATAAAACTACTGGACCAATTTTAAAAATTCTTTCACCTATCAAAAGGTACTCTATCAGCGAGTAACACGGGACATATTATATTTAAAAAAAATTAAGAAGTCTCTGAAAATTGCAATAACCTAACCTAAAGTATTTTATAGAATCACCTATAAGTCATTATTTGGAGTGTGCTGTGAAAACTAGAGACGAACCCAAACAGAGAGAATAAGTCTCTAGAACCTATATCTTTTATGTATGCAGTTACTGTGCTTTAATTACCATTTTTCATATTATACTTTGTGAAAATAATAACAATTAATTATTTTAATTCCAGGGCAAAGCAGTAAACAAAGACAAATTTATCTCAAAGATGTTTTTGCGTGGAGATTCAGTGATCTTAGTTTTAAGAAATCCTCTTGCAACTGCTGCTGGAAAATAAATCATTGTAGTAGTAAATTAATTATATTGTATCTTGTAAAAGTGTTCGAATTTTTAAGTTAATATATGGGTACATATAAACAGTCTTCTTAATATTAAAAGCAACAATGTTTTTATATTTGTATGTACTTTAAGAAATTCAACATAATTTTGGTATTGTGACCCATAAATAATTTGAAGCCAAAACTGTTTTATTTTTATAATTTACTAGCATTGCCCATGGCTCCGCCCCCATTGAGATTACCAAAAATCAAATTCTTAGGTTTTACATATTAGTATACTCTTACATTGCAGTTATTGTATTTTTTCTCAGAAATGAGACATTTTCCCGCGGTAAAGAGTATCCTATATGTTGACCCGGATAACGAACTATCATCATACCAAATTTCATCAGAATCCGTCCAGTGGTTTTTCTGTGATGCGGTAACAGACAGACAAAAATTTTAAAAACTAGATTCGGCCTCTATCGATACTAATGTTTATTTCAATAATATTTTCCAAAAAATATTTAATGTACAGATTCGGTTGACTTAGAATTTTATTATATGTATAGATTAGATTTTTGGGAGTGGCCAATTATTGTTATAGATAACTTTATTAGGCTTCCCCCTACAATACTGAAGATCTTGAGTATAACAGGATTTGAAACTTTAAATTCTTACAGAGAAAAAAGTTATGAAATAATTTTTCAGATCACTTATTAATCAGTTATTTTCAAGTTAAGTAGGTGTGTTACAATATGAAATTTCCACACGTGAATTTTTTCACATTTTAAATAATACTAGTCTAATCTTCAAATAGAGAATGGGTAAAATATGATGCATCAGTTGATGACTATTACATTAGATAGTTTGAGACCCTAGGAAGGACATAGGATTATTTATTGTATTGGGTGTGGTGCCGAGGTCGGCCATAGCTACGTCAAGGACATAGGATAGTTTTTATCTTGGAAATCATCCCTTATGGGGGTGAAAATGGGGACGAAAGTTTGTATGAGGAAGCAACCAGTTATAAATATCACGATATAATAAAAAGAAAATTTCCCGAAAAAAAGGGGTCAACACCTAGAGATTGTCAATAAAAAATAGAAATGTTGTACGTGTATTTATTATTATTAATACGTAAATAAAAGTTCATTCAAGCTATAATCAATTAAATCATCTATTTCTTATACTTTTATTTCTCAGTGTCAAGAAATATCCATATGAATTAGATCTCGTTATTTTTATATACCTAATTAAATAATAATAAAAGACAGTCTCGCTAAAAAAATAAAAGTTAAAAATCATACATTATCCCCATTTTTCGTGAACAGTGGGTTTAATTCTAAATAGACTCTTTGGTTATATTTACATTTAGTCACAATTTTTAGTTATATTATCTTATCACAAATATTGATGCCATTTATAATGAAAGCCCTGTTTAAAATGCTATATTATGTAAACAAAAAGACACAAGATATTTTTATTGAATTAATAGCTAACAAATACAAATTTTATAGCTAAATTTCGAAAGTATTAATAAAATATTTTCACAATTTATGTTCTTTTTGGGGCTATTATATAGTTCCATTTTTATTAAGTTTTCACATATTATGGACCTTGGAGGCTGTCAGTGCAAAAATGACTAAGATATTAAAAAAAAATATAAACAATTAGAATATTTGTTATGAGACAATGTTTTTTTCGTTATTTTAAATCATTTTAACAACTTTACCTACTTCATATATTTCATAATCGATTTAAAAGATATGTCACTTCTACACTAGTAAATAATTTAAGACTAAACTTGAACATCAAACAAATCCAAGTGATTATTCAAATCAACTAATAAAATAAATGTAAATTAAAACTCGTGCATTAAATCAAATTTGGTAATTACCTTCAGAAATTTCAATTTTTTATATATAGACTTATCAAGTTATCAACATAATTCAAATTTTCAAACATTTCATTGTCAATGGATGATAATGGATTCGATTTTCAAATAAGGCGGTGAATCTATTTGTGTCCGTTAGTGGACTTAGATACAATAAAAAAAATGAACGAAATCTATACTATTTCCTTATTGTTTATTATAAAATCCAATAATACTTAATATGTAATTTAAAGAAGAAAATAGTAAATACTTTACAGAATATTGTTGAAATTAAGCTACTAATAGCCTGAAACTATTTTATAGAAAAATAAATACAGTATCTACATTATATTAAAACTAACTAACAGGTAATTTTCGATCAAAGGTATTATTATAAGACTAAATACTGAAAAAATCATAAACTTATACATATACAAGGCGAACATCTTTAGCATAGCCGAATAGAAACAATGTATCTTTAATATAATATTCAAAAAAAATGTGTGTGTGTATAACTTATGTAAGCACGTAAGAAGTTATACTTCTTTGGCGTAACAGAACAAAAATAGCTAAAGATTTCATCCCGTATGTCACAACTATCTGTTTGTAAAATGAATGCAGCTAACTTCACCATGTCGCTTTTTGGCTGTCAGTGTTTTTGCTCTCATATTTTTTTTCCAAAACGTGCCAAAAGAAGTATAATTTCAAAAAAATATATTAAACGGTGAATTTATTACTGAAAATCAAGTCTTTATGAAAATAAAAATTATACACCTTAAAAATCAATACACAGATGTCATCAGTGAAAAAAACGGCCTAATTTGTCTATTTGAAATGAAAATGTCTCACGAATGCAATATTTATAAGTCAAATTTTTATATTATATATTTAGCGAGATTTTAAATAAAATATAAAAATATCTCTTTTTATCCAATATTTTTTTTTGAGTTGGGCCACTTTTACACTGAAAGCTATATATATAGTTTCCTCACACTTCATACGTTTGCGACAATCAGCACCACAGATTTGTACCAAGCTGGCAGTGGATAAATGGACGTTTAGCGTTGTTTTATATATATTTAATATTTATTGCATTGATAATGAGCATTATTGGTTATATTATAATGGAGGAAAATAAATAAATGTATGTATTTTATGAAAGTTAAGGCGGAAGTTTTTACAAAATCTTTAATGTGATACTACAGAAATGGAGAATCGATAAGACACTGTCATCACATCTCATATATAAGCCTTAAGAATTATTTCTCATTGATTTTACATAAATAAAATATAATAAATATTTATTTATTTGAATATACTATTTTTAAACCAATAATGCTCTCATACGATTTGTTACAAGTAAGCTACGCACTCTAAGTCTAGCACCATAGCGAAATACATTATTAACTTCTAATTGATTTGAGATCTTATTAAAAGTCTTCATATAACAAACACATTTATAAACTTAAAATATATATTTAAACAAACTGTAATCTAAAT
Source organism: Brenthis hecate (assembly GCA_951806755.1). Lineage (NCBI taxonomy): Eukaryota > Metazoa > Arthropoda > Insecta > Lepidoptera > Nymphalidae > Brenthis > Brenthis hecate. Next base: position 7,137,717 of record OX638260.1, on the reverse strand, counting down.
AGTTTAGTATGAAAAATAGTTTTCAATTCAATTCCCTTGTAAATGGCATCAAAGCGTACCAGTTGAGCAGAGATTACTTCGCCAATATCACGTAGAATGGAGAAAACACGAAGGAGATTTTTCGATAAAATAAGCTTATTTTACTACATTGTAATGTGTAAACAGAAATAAAAAAAACAAAACCTTTAATTCTCAACAACCTATCTATTTACATTTTTCCTTAGTTAAACGTCTATACAGATAAATAAAATTAAAGTGTCCGTTTGTAATGTTGAACTAAAAACTTTTTACTAAATGTATATGAAATTATATACAGTAGTACTTTTGACGGGACTTTCACTGGCAAATAGCCGGTGTTATAAAGAGTAACTTAGGCTATTTTTATTTTAGAAAAAGAATTAGGGTTCCGTTCAAAAAAATTAAAACGTAGCGATGGACGCACTCGAGCGAAGCGAGGATAAGTCGCTAGTTTGACATAAGTTATATACAAATTATGTCTTTCTATCGCTAGTAAGAAAAACCACAGTTAGATAGATAATTGAGAACCGGCATTTTATACGCAATCACTTTTACTGAGATCTCATATCATAAATACGTCGATCAAAGGCCATACTCCATATAACAATTATAAATATTTTAAAATAAACTCGATACTAATTTTCAAATACAAAAATAAATAAATAAAAAGAAGTTATGACGGTTTTTTATTTATAAATGGTTTTGTTTGTTCTAGACAGAGTCTGACCTAGAATCGACATTATAATGTGAATCTAGATCAAAAAAGAATAATGTGAATCTCGATTATTTTCTCATACAATATTATATAACATACAATACACAATAATTTCATATTTAGATATTTTACAAACTCTTAAACTACAATTTATAAAAATACAAAGAAACTTCTATTTACGATTAAGACACTTCATGATTTAATTAGAATATTTACATCTTAATTTGATACGTTTTTGTTTTTACTTGAGTCTAATCAATATTCTAACTAATATATACAAAATAAAACTAAAAAAAAACTAAATTACTTTCCGTCAAAATGCCATCTCATATCAAAATATGAACACTTCATTTTATAACTAAATCTTAGAATACTTTAATTTTATGTACTTTCGATTGTGAACGAAATACGTCAAATGTACTTAGAATCTTATCACAATTAAGTATTCTCAAACTGTGCCTACAGTTTCATACAAATCATTACATATGCTCATTTTGACATGGTTCTATGTATTCAAAAAAATTGTCTATGGAAATTTTCACACTATTAAATTAACTATATTATTGAGTTCCATTTTAAAAATAATCGACTAGATTTACTTTTTGCATACATTTTCTAGCTATAACGAAGCATTGAAACATTAATAATGAAAATATTATTTAAGACATCAATTTTAACTATAACAGTCTTAATATGAAATCTGTTTGAGTTGCCATATCTCATTTTCAATTATAAATATCTATTATAAACTATTGCTAATTTATAAATATTTATGTAAAATAATTTATTGTGCCTATGAGATAAATACGAAATAAAAATAGTTCCAATTTCTTCAAATCGATAAAAAAAAAAATAGAAAATATAACTATTTCATTTTTTCGCAGCAATTTCTTTCCCTAATGATTTTCTATTTTCGAATTTCTGTTGTAAACTGGCAACATTCGACGGTTTCGTTGACAGTTTTGTAACATTCGGTTTCGTGGTTGAGTCAGTCTTCTGTAATATCGTGCTCGGTTTTGGCACCACTTTTGGTCTATTCTTATTTAAATTATCCGCTAACGCTTTAACGTTAGAATCTGTTTTCGTATTTCTATTTAATGGCGGATTTTTGTCTTTATTGATATTCGACGAAGAGTTTACAGGTTTTAGTACTGGTGTATTTTTTACGGGTTTTTTATCTACTGAGGGGGCGGGTCGTAAGGGCGGTCGGTTATCCGCTTGTTTGATCGTAGGTTTCGACGGAATTTTTGGGGGTTCTGCCGTTTTATTATTATTTATAACGTCAGGGGCTTTAACGTTTTTAGAATCTGCTACTGCGCAACTAGAAACTAAATCGGGGCTGTTTGGTATCGTTTTGACTGTACTTTTGTTTACCGTCTTGGGCGACTGAGGGACTGTTTTGAACGTTGACGTTCTTAGACCCGGAGGCGTCACTTGCCTACTAAAAGTGGGTATTTTCGAGTTCACTTTCATGGTAGGCGATGGCGGCTTTTCAATTTCTTTACTTTCATCTTGTTTCTGCATATACGTGGGTATATTCACAGCAGATGGATGTAAATAACCGCTGCTAGTGGTCGACACATTCGATTTCGGTTCCGAATTTCCATATACACTATCGGGCCTTTTATAATCTGTATTCATATAAGTGCTGTCTCTGTTACTATCCGTGTCTTTCTTTTCATTTTCTTTTTTTCTCGCGAAACTGGACGCAGAGTAAATAGAATCAAAGTGCCTATGCTGTATTTCATTTACGATTTCTCCAAGTAATCCCATACTTTCAGTACTTCCAGAATTGGAGGGGATTGATTTAGGAACGTTATATTCTGCTGCGGGAGTCTTAAGTGTTTTTAGCGGTAAATGTCCGGGAAGGGTTTTGTAAGGCTTTTCTGGACTTTCCTCGATAATCGCGTAAATGTTGTCGCTCGATTCCTCATCTATGTGAGCTAGCGGTACCGGTTTTTCTTCTATACAATCTACGTAATCAGTAGACTTTATCTCAGCTTGTATTTTGGGTGTTTGATACATCGATATTTGTTCATCGTTAGGTTTTGTTTGATTGGGAAGAGGAGGAGGGGGAGCTGTGGGTCTCCCTACACAAGATAAAGGTCTAGGCGTGCCCGGAGCTTGTCTCATGGAACCAAAGCTTTGTATAGCTGGTTTCTGCACTATGGCAGCTCGCATGCTTTGAGCCCTGTTCACAAAAGCCTTTGGATCGTCAGCGTCTTCAGAATCGGAAACCACAGGGACTGTATTAACTGGTAGTTCTATTTGTTTTTGCAATATAGGATTGGATATTTGCAAGTTTCTCAACGCAACTTTATCAACTTTAGCAACTTTTATCTGATTGTTCGCGTTTTTGGGTAGAGAGTGACTTCTTTCGACTGGATTTCGTTCTTTTTCTTTTGGTTTCTCTTGTTTCAAAAACGATGCTATTCTATTCAATGAAATTCCTTCTTTCACTTTCTTGGGTTCCTCGGGCAGAGGTTTTTGCGGGGCATTACTTAAGTGCATACTCAAAGGTCTTTTTGGTAAGTCCGGTGAGAAATTTGGAACCGTTGGTGCTGCTCGCATGGGCCCCATAGTTTTCGACCCTTGAAGAGGTGAAATCAGTTCTTTAGCAGTGCAAGTAGAAGTTTCTAGAATCGGACTTGAAATAACCGGTCTGGGTGCAGGATTAACTGCAGGAGTTTCTTCAGCTTTATCAGAACTCATCAATGCTTTTATTCTATTCTGAACGGAGCTATTCGTCCTTTTAATAGACGGGCTAGATTTTGGACTTGATTTCGTTGTATTTGGTACGACTGGTAATGGAGGAGCAGATCTAAGAACTGGTTTCAAAGATTGGCTAATGTTTTGGCTATTACTCCCGCTCCTATGTACTGGAGTAATTTTAGCACTTTTAGGCACATCTTTTTTATCCTCTTTAGTAGTCTGTGGTTGATTTTTATCAATTGGTGTGAGAGAAAATCCTTTAAAATTGCCGAAGAAGTTGACAGAAGGATTTATATTCCCAGCTGGACTATGATCAGAGTCACTTCTCAATAGACTTGAGCTCATGTCATCGGGATTACTAAGAGTGTGCACATTAACTGGTTGTGGATTGTTTTGAGCATTATTTTGGAAATTAGCAGCAAACTTGCTAGCACTTTTTGAAATACGGCGTTGTAAGCTGTTCTTTTTCGGTGATTGAGACCTGTAAATAATAAATATGTTATATTAGAAGGTATAAAAGTATTATTTATATTAAATATTCGAAATACATAATCAAAAGAGAATATATTTTATTTTTAAATATTAAATCCTGTTTATATCCAGATAGATCTGTAGCATTAAAAAGGGCAGTTAGAAAAAAGTGAAATTACAAATAATCATAAAAATTTATTTAAAGAATAATTTTATTTATATATGAATATTATGAAAATTCCATTTCCATTATAATAAAGACACATGCAAAGTAAAATTTACGTGTTTAAAAAGCATCCAATAGATATGAAAATAAATTGAAAGAAAAATAGCAAAATGTTAATGTTTTACATTCATGCAAAGCCCAGAAAACCCAAAACAACTCACCAAATACATAACAATGTGCTTAAGCTCCAATCAACATACAAACCATATTAGGAAGAAAAAAAGAGAAAGAAAAAAAAATAAAATTTATTAGATTTACCAAATTAATACAAATTATCAACTTTATAAAGTCACATAACACACAGAGAAAAAGAGAGAGAGAGAGAGAAAGAGAGAGGGTGACAGAGAGAAAGAAAAATGAATACATAACCAAACAATAAAAATAACGATTATGATTTGACCGAGTAACAAAAAAAGGAAAAGTGAATGTTACATTAACTAACATATTAATTTGACTTGACCGTTATTCGAAGCTTACGTATTGAGATAGGCATTACCGTTTCCGCCGTTTATATATCTTTCCTTGTCTATCCGTCTACTGTCTCGCTCTCTATCGCACCACCTGGCAGCAGAGTGGGGATCGGTGTGAGCGATTCCCACTCCTAAAATTATTTCTTCATTGGCGTCTTGTTTTCCGCCGAGTGCAGTCGTGCTGGCTTGGGCTCGCACCGACTATACAAGTAACTCATAGCATTATAGAAAGACGTTTCTATGTAAGTTTTTGAAGTAATCGCCAACAAAAAATTTTAAAGGTAACGGTTCACACCATGTAAGTACATTTACCTTATTTATTATCATCATTTTTTCTAGACATTTGTTTAGCACAAAATAAAATGAGTAACAAATACTTAATAGTATTTGAGAATTAGAAATTTAATGCATGTTATGTTATATAACTGTTAAAATGTTTAAAAATGTTTTTATATTAACTGCAATTTTTAAAGTAATACCATCATCATCTCCCTGCCCATTTCATGCCATAATAATTTAAATTAATATAAATTAACACCATGGTAAAGTATATTGGCACTACGCAATTCAATTTAGGTTATAAATCTTGTTTTACTATTGACTACATAGATTGTACAACGGTATAATTCCTACATTTTAATCAGCTACCTTGCAGTGCTTTGCTGTTTACTTTTAGAATATAGGGGGTGCATTGTTAGTTAAAGCCAAAATTTGGCCTATTTAAGGAACATACACGGTTAAGCACAGGACACATATCAATATATAGGTAACTTTTACATAAAATATGCAGTGTTGCAAAAGAGAGGGAGCAACACGAAAAGGGCATGTGGGGACATCCGATAATGCCAGTAACTCGCATTTGGAGCATGTTCCGACGGAAATATAATGAAACAATAGCTGTACGGTTCACGTGAGTATGCAATAATTATACATTGTTCAAATAGCGTAAGCAATTTGAGGGTATAAACAAGTACATTTTTGAAGCTTCGTCTTGAAACTAAATACATATTTAAATGTCATTTTCATATTAACTATGTAAGCTATAAGCCTACATATTTTTGTGGTTCATGGATAATTGACATAGATAGTGTAATGGAATATCTATTAAAATTGAGAAATCGTTTCAGCAATGTAAACTAAGTTATTACAGTTGTAATTTGTAAGTACGTGATATGAACTGTGAAAATGCTTTCGGAAAAAGGAAGAACCTACTGGTGTAGTCGACAAATTCATATAATATTTTATTTTCATATTTATTTTCAGCAAACTACGATATTTTATAAGCTTTATTTCAGTTCAGAGCATAAATGCAGTGAATATGTCAACACGAGTATCTATGTGACAAGATAAGGACATAAGTTATTTTTCATAACACTGCCATGTGTGTATATTGATTATTATTAGACTAAATACAAATCTTAATTGCCTTGAAGAGGTCCTATAAGCTGTATTTTATAAATAAAACGTCTCCCCGCAGGAGTACGTAAAATGGTTAACCCTCGCAGGGTTAGTTATGTGGGTACCTAAGGAGTATCGAAGGTGCCCCTATACATTTACGCATACTACCTACATGCACATACATACAGGTAGTTATGTGAGACTCATCGGCAAAGGCTGTATTACCTACTAAAAATTCAACCGAACCTACCCTGTCTTAAAGGGGGTCGCAGGATTGCCGGACGTTAAATACTTCTCCACCAAGACAAGGTAACACATAAGCACATTGGAGGAGGATCTATGGAGACCCTAACGCTAAGATTTTCATCTAGCTGTGATATTAATATCATAATCACAAATATTGAATGTAAGCCCCGTTTAGTGAGCCTAATATGAATATAAATCCTCGCGGGATTGACAATATACTTGTTCCACAAAACAATCTCTACAGATTGTTGATTCTTGTCCGAATGTGAGTCGCATATTAATTTTCTTCAAGAGAAAATGGCAGTGAGTTTAATATGAATATAAATCCTCGCGGGATTGACAACATACTTGTTCCATAAAACAATCTCTACAGATTGTTGATTCTTGTCAGTGTGAGTCACATATTAATTTTCTTCAAGAGAAAATGGCAGTGAGTTTAATATGAATATAAATCCTCGCGGGATTGAGAGTATACTCGTTCCATGAAACATCTCTACAGATGTTGATTCTTGTCCGAATGTGAGTCACATATTAATTTTCTTTGGAAAAAGAGCTTAATGTGCAGTTTTTGATATCAATTGAAGTTTGATATGTATAGCATAAAATTCGAGCCATGCGCTGAATGGTCACTTGCATGATATAGTTTGGTTAAATCCACTGTATTAGGACAATCGCTATATTACTGAGCCTATAATTGTATGGGAAGGCATCGTCTCGATAAGATTGGGTCACTTTAATGAAGATACAAGAGGGATTCAAAAGATATAAGTTTTAGGTATGAATGTAATATATAAACATAAACTCCAAACCTGTGAATGGATTGGCTTTTGAGCATTATAAGAAATATTATACATTATTATTATTTTTGAACATATGGATATCGCATATCCATTTATCAAATTTCTAACCCGCATTGGGCAAGGGTAGTGGCCAATAGCCTAGTCCCCCTCTTATTGAAGGGAGGCCTGTGCCCAGCAGTTAGTCGTTAAAAACTGCTGAATACGTTAAAAAGTATAATATTCTATTCCAGTGGTCGAACAGCTAAATCCAATTGGTTTTGGCCAAGGCAAATTATTAGAAGAAACACCAGTGTACATTTACGAAATACATACGTTACGGGTCGTTCTGAACTACGTTGATTAAATGTAACGTATTGTATTTTATATTCAACTGATTTTCCCACTCGGGGCATCAGGGGCAATTGCTATTTTAGGCGTTCCTGCTGTGCTTGTAACGACAGGTTGTCTGTGTTACAAATTAAGCCTTAAAGAGCTTAGCAATGGTTCAAACAACATGTTGGTAAACTACGGCGTTGCAAATTTTCAATTATAATAAGTTTATTGAAAGTTCTCAGTAAACGATAAGAGGCAATGTTAAGCATCGAATATAACTTAAAATACTGCATTGGCAAATGCATATATTAAGAAAATGACATTGTCTCAAAGAAGGCTTGAAATGTAGCACATTACAGTGAAAATGTATCTTTAATTTTGGATCACGTATATAAACTACAACGGAAATGACGTATATAATCATCGCTAAAATTGTAAGTTTTGACATTTTATTATGAAACCCCAGTCTGACAGCTAGGGTAGTTCTGAAAAATATGAATTATACGCACAAATTGAGGAGGTACGTAATACATTATAAAAATAGTCTTTCATTTTGCGATACATTGGCAAGTAATCTTTGCTTAAGTGACGTTTTTGAAGCCACTAACAAGATAATTTAAATGAATGAAATTGGTTCATCGCTTGGTTATGGCTTTTACCAAATGTCAGACTACCTAATGACCGATCCATACTATATAAAAGCTATGGTGTTTATTTGATGAGTCTTAGTGACATTGTTTTAAAATTTATGTTATAGTGCTCGTGCCTGACAATTGTTCTCGATTTATTGTCATATGTGGAAATATCCTGTGAGGTGCATCCGTGTACATCATACGTAGCTTCTTCTACGTAAATCATGAATTTGTCATAGAGGTTAAACGTGCACATATGCGTATACGTATGCCATTGTTAAAAAATCATAAATTTTACACCAATGTGTATGCGAACATTTTTAACAGTATAATATTTCCGTTATGGTATTTTTGGCACACTTATGGAAAGGATGTACGTTAAGCGTTGTAATTATTCTAAGTTAAATATTTATCTTTTCGGATTGTCAAATATTCGTGTAAATCTAGAATGTATTATTCTAATTAAATAATATTATTAGAATTTCAATTTGAATGCGAGTCACTTTGGCGAAACAATGACTCTTTAAGCTGAGCTTTCTTTAAAGGAAAGTAGATCTGTCTTGTTATTTTTTACAGCCTAGTATTATTACTAGCCTATTATTATTTATTTACCTACAACATATGTTAGTATCATGCGAAGTCAACCTTTCCCTACCATAGTTATCATCTCTTCTCTTGAGGTCTCTCTATCTATAAATATAGGCACTTCCAAAGCCTTGATCAAGTCTTAAGCGTTGTTACATTTGATTTATTTATTTTTTATATACGTAAAGAGTTGGCTTTATACAAACATCTAAAGGGATAAAAATGCAAGATGAGGGCTTGAAGTTTGAACTCTCGTCACTAAATTTCCCAAACCAATGGGCTTCAGAGTTATTAAACTAATGGTATAAAATGGGGCACACTATTTATAAATAACGAAGAGGAATCGAAAGTCAACTAATGTGTGTGTTTTCAGAAGAATTTATTATTAACTAAAATTGGAATTTTAAAACACATTAATTGTTAATGTTAGTTATTGAAATCAACATGTACGTCGAATCTATATATCCAAAGTTCTTGTTCGAGTATCGGGTCGCGCATAAGAATGTTAGGTATTAGTTTTTCTGAAGCTCTAACAGTCTAGGGTCTCGTGTTCGGACCTGATCACTAGACTGTGAGAGTGGAAGTAAGAATGAACTTGGTCATGCTAAGTGAACACACTTTTAAACCATAACAGCTGGTTTCTGAAACATTGGCGACCGAGGCCGTAATCGGTCAGGGAGATGTCTCCCACGTTATATTAATACCTTGTTTGAGTTGTGTTATCTACAATATAATTCATTTTTATTTGTAAAAGGACTTTGGAAAAGCACTGCATTAAGTGTTTATTTTGGTCTTAGTAAAAATCTCATCTCAGTGTTTCAGTTACATACAGCAGAGTTTATTTCATCACATTGGCGTCCGACTCCTACGCTTGCACCACCAGGCGATAACAAACAAGTCTCAATACGTAAGCTTCGAATAACGGTCAAGTCAAATTAATAGCAGCGTTTTACCTACCAATAAAACGCATATTAATTTACTTACCTTATTCGAAGCTTAACTTTGAATAACTGCCTGGTGTATTTCGACTCAATGAAGAAATAATTTTAGGAGTGGGAATCGCTCACACCGATCCCCACTCTGCTGCCAGGTGGTGCGATAGAGAGCGAGACAGTAGACGGATAGACAAGGAAAGATATATAAACGGCGGAAACGGTAATGCCTATCTCAATACGTAAGCTTCGAATAAGGTAAGTAAATTAATATGCGTTTTATTGGTAGGTAAAACGCTGCTAATAATTTGCAGAGTATTTTCAAAAATTTAATAATAAAATATATTTGTAACATTAAAACCAGTATATGGGTATATTTAAAAGTCAATATAAGAAGGAAAGACAAGACCCATAAATATGAATTAAATAAATATTGAGCACCTTATTTTTATTTGTTTTGTGTGACTTTTTAAATAGCATACCAATATAGCCATTTAAAAAACTATACAAATATTTTTTCAAGCAAACTAATTTTCTATCTAACATCATTACAATGCCATCCAAATCCTAATAAGAACAGAGAACATTCTAGAAAGTTTTTACCTAATGTACATAAATAAAAATGCAAACGGTCTTTTGTGCAAATTCACAAATTTCCTTCTTTATTTTTATTGATGAATTTTTGTTATTTAAAATATAGATTGTAGATATTTTAAATAAAAAAAATCTTAATATTTCTGCGTTTAGCATTTTTCGTTTTTAGAACTAGAATTGAAAGCTAATCCATTTATATACATTTTAATTGAATTGCATTGTAATTTAAAATTATTTTAATTAATAATAACTTAATTATACGCATGCAAAAACCACTCATGAAAATTATAAGGGAGTTAGACACTACATGTTTTGATCACAATACTTCCTATATCTAGCAATTAAATTATGTGCAATAAAATAAATTAAACTAAAACAATATTCTACAAATACTGACTTTCAGAGAATTTTGTGCTATTATTAATAATTTTTTATTGAATATCGAGTCATTAAAATCGAAACTATTGGTACATCCGATAGCTTCCCTTAAAAAGAAAATGCATACGCTAAATTTATTTACAGTTTTTAATAATATATTTAATATTTTAATTATTAATAAAAAAATTAAAACTAAAAATAATTTTAAATTATAAATTATTTAATTTTCAAACCCACATCTTATAGATTTCCGTCGCGTCACTGTTTTTAAATGTCACAATTATTATCAACATTCAAATTATTTAACTTAAGAATGTCACAGAATATCAAAAGCAAGAGTAGCATCAAAAATCTTAACGTTTTACATATTCTAATTTTAGATATGTACTTTTTAAATCGCCTTTATTTCTGTGTTTGAAATATAATCTATAAACAAAAAATTTTAATTAATTTTATTATTATATATTTTTTAAATCTAATTAAAAATAAAACCTTGACCGTGACTATTATTATTGTAAAAAAAAATCTATTTTGAGATTCTATTAGTGTGTCCATCAAACTTCTTATAATTTTATACTCTAACTAGATACTCTACTTTTAATAATGATTTCATTTAAACTTTCATAGAGATATTTCTATCTATACATATAATAAAATTCTAACTGAGACGAATCTGTACCTTAAATATTTTTTGAAAAATCTTATTGAAATAGACATTATTATCGATACAGAGACCGAATCTATCGTTTTTAGAATTTTTGCCTGTATGTCTGTCTATCTGTCTGTGACCGCATCACGGAAACATCACTGGAGGCATTTTGTTGATATTTGGTATAATGATAGCTGATTATCCGGGTCAACATATAGGATACTTTTTACTATAGGAAAATATTTTCATTAAATGTTTTCTAGAGATTATATCACAATAAGTTACTGAAAATCGACTTTACTCCATGAAAAAGGCTTTATTTATAGTATGTTGTTTTATTTATAGTATTTTTCTGTATTTGTAACTTATTATTTTTTATTTTTAACTTTCCTCAAATCACTTCGTTTTGGTAAATTAGAAAAATCAATAGCCGGCTGACCGAATTTACTTGTCAAAAATTTGACATTAGATTTAATTTCCACTTTTTCTTTAGTTTCATCGTTTTTGGCAATATTGACGTTACTCGTAGATGATACACCTGCATTTAATACATTATCTTTCTTAAAACGATTATTATCAGTTTTAACGTTTACATTAGAGGCGTTATTTTTATCATTTTTTGTAACTACTACGTTATTTCGTATAGTTTTTATATCACTACGATTAATGCTTTCGTTAGTAGTGGACGCTAAGCCTGTATTAATTATTTCTACGTTCAATTTCTTCCTGCCATCAGACTCTTCGAGTTTATTTCGTATATTTTCAACATCGACCAATTCATTTGTATCCGCAACTTTGATGTCATCTTTGTTTATTTTTCTATGAAATCTTTTAACTTCGCGTTTGCTTTCATTTTTGTTTAGAAATTTTGTTATTTTTTGATGCCACGCTTTACTTTTTAAATCTGAATTACTTTTTATACTCTCATAGTCTGGTTCATGGTCGCATGCATTCGCGTAAATATTTTCATTTTTATTGGGCTCTTGTATGCATTTTTTGCATATAGCCGTAGGTTCTTTTGTATCCTTACGTTTGAATGTTAGTAATCTAATAAAAGAAGAAGAGCTAGAAAATGTGGGTAGAAAGAAATTAAAATAGCTTTTTGGTGTTTTTGTGGATGACGTGTTATTCCCCGCACCATTTTTGAACAATTTGGGTACGTACGTTTTCCTTGGTTTCTTCCACCACACGAGTACGTTGTGTCGCGAATAGTACATGAGGAACAGGATGAGAAGTATCGACGGTAGGATGCCGAGGAATATGACATACATCGCCACCATGAAATTCCTTTGTACTGTAAATAAAGAAAAATAAGCAATTAAAAAGAAAATTGAATTGAATTAAAGCAAAATACTTAGTAGTATTTTATTAATATTTCCTTAGATGTACGCTAATAATTAATATTTTCAATAAGACCAATTAACCATTTTTAGATTTATTCGCAGTTTATTTTGATTTTTGGTAGCGTGGCTTGAAGTCAAAATATCGTGACCATGTTGTTGTTGGAAAACGTGCAGTGGCGTAGCAAAGGGGGGGGGGGGGGGGCGGTCCGCACCGGGTGTCACCTTTTTTGGGGTGACACTCACCCGGTCTCTAAACTTTAAAAACAATGTACAAACAAAAAAAACGCTAGCACAAAAATTTCTTTTCCGGGGATTCCTCCACTAGCACTAGCTCAGCTCCTAAGTATAATTCAGGGATTCCCGCAAAAAAGCCTGACGCTGTCGTGGGGGATTCCCCGTCCTATACTCGCGATATTTGAAGTCTCAGTTGCAACATTTCTCATTTGTTTCGTGAAGTGTGTTGTGTTTGGTTGGCGTCAATTGTTAAACGTGTATTATTCTATAGTGATAGATAATAAAAAGCTAGAAAGAAGAAATTTTAATTGTATAACAATTCCTTTTCTGTCTTAGATATTATTGTGTTTTGTTATTTCTTCAATAATATAAATAATAAATGATCCATGTCCTTTATCATATAAAATTTATTGCTTTTTACTTTCGATAGGGTGACACCACCAACTTCCGCACCGGGTGCCACCCAAGGTAGCTACGCCACTGAAAACGTGCCATATTATTGTGCCATATAATGTAATTATTCTTATTATTATATGTAGTATACTTACTACTGGAGTCCGTGGCGGGACCGGAATCGATGGAGCCCCCGGGGCCGGGCAGCGCGCACAGCGGCGGCGCGAAGCCCGCCTCGCAGTGACAATGACCTACAAATATTGTATTAATTGTGTCATGATGAAAGATTTATGAGCCTGAGAATCCAAATAATTTAACGAATTCATCAACCCCATTTAAAAACTCCAATAGGATCTCATTAAAAGCGACAAAAGCCACATAGAAACCAATAAATATTTGGAAATGAAAAAAAATATGATAATGTGTTTAATTTCCCTTTTCATCTTTGTTTAAGATTAAATAAAAAAAATACTATGTATACGTAACCACAGTATAAAAAACCATACAATAGTTTATAGCCTTTGATCTTAACAAAAATGCCGCCAAAGTAATGTCGAAAAAATGTTTTTACAGCGAACGGTTTAGACGTTAAAGCAGTGCTATATCGTGACAAGTTGCACTGCAAAAGTTTATTCACGTTAAGTATATAAAGTAAAACTTTAAATAGATAACTACCCCTAAACCTTGAAACGCTCTCCCGACTGTCATATAAAAAGTGTATGACAATCGTACGCACGCTATCGTTACTCCATTGTTTTTATTATTTATATCTCATATGTTTTTATTTTCCACTTTTTCTTTAACTATCGGATATTAATAAATAAAATTCTCGTCCAAATTGAAAAAAATCGTGTTCTATATCATATCGACGACACGTTTGGCTCCATTTATAGTGACCGTACTTGCTGTGCCAGCGATCGCGGGTTCGAACCCCGCTGGATGAATGCCCATTCACTTATGTGATGAGCACGAATGTTTGTACTCCAGTTATGAGTGTTTATATTTATAATATGTATGTATTTAAAGTTATATATGTATAGTGTATCTACTATCTGGTATCCATACACAAGCCTCGTAGCTTATCATGGAACTAGATGGTGCTTTTCATTTATATGATACATTACCTTCAGAATTACAAACACCGTGTCCCGAGCAGTTGGAGGGACAGACGGACGTGTCGCGTCTCGCGATCTGTTCCTGTAGAGCCGCTACTGATATACACTTTTGGTTTAGGCACATCTGTTCAAACAAAAACATTAAGTTAAATGGCTTGTACACATTGATATACAAAAACTTGGGATACACATTTAGCATCTCAAAAGTGTCCTCAAAAAAAAGCGCACTAATTAGAAATTGTGCTCTTATTTCAAATCTCTTTTGTTCATTGCTTTTCAGATGACGAAATTAAAACGCACGATGTTTCGTTTAAAAAAGTACTTTATGTGGTGTGCGTAAGTTCGAATTTGTGTTTAGACGATTAGAACTTTCGATTTTTCAATTTTATTCTTTGGTTTGATTTAACGTTGCATGTCGACGCTACATTTTGAAGAGATACTTGTTAGGAAATATGTGTCTATGTTTTTATATCAATGCTTGTACATAAAAAAATAAGTGTACATTTTTAGTATATATTTTTATTAATTGAATTAGTAATATAATTGTATTTTCTTTTCTTATAAACATAAACACAGATATGAATTAAATTGAAATATTTAATTATAACTTAAAGATATTATTATTAAATTAAATGTGTATCAAACTGTTGAGACCTCACAACGGTCATCGTAAATTATTAAAATATACATCGGTATCAACATTAATTATAAGAATCTTTTGTCTATGTATTTTTATCTTAAAAATATAATGATAAAATTTAAATTTTTGTATTTAATTACACTCACTAAATATTATCAAAAATCTTTAAACATATATACCCGAATCTTCAATTGTATATACCCATATGAATATATTTTAATTTTTAAACATTTAATCTAATTATAAAGTAACATTTTTAATATTAAATAAAGGTAAATTAGTATTCTATAACAACTCACCCTATCCTCCCCACATTTGGCACCATCCGGCACCATGCCCGGGTCCACATCAGATAGACCCAAGTCTATCATCGCCGTACGACAAGTTAATATGGTACCTGCGAATAAATGGCAAAATTAAGTTCAAATTTACTGATTTTTTGACCGACTCCAAAAAAATATATGTGCGTATCAACGGTTAGAATGGAATAGATAAACTATATAGACATAGGTATAGTATATATGTATATATATATATATATATATATATATATATATATATATATATATATATATATATATATATATATATATATATATATATATATATATACTTAGACCAATCTGGAAATCGAACCCAGGATCTTCGGATCTGCTGCCTTGCTAACCACAAAACCAACGAGTCACAAAATTTAATTAAGATAACAAAAAATAATTTACCATTATTATTAATAAACACAGCTTTCAATGTAGACACGGATTCCATTCCGAACTCGAGGCGTTCATTCAAATGCTTACACTGCAACAGTCCGCATAGAGCGTTTTCTTTTGCACATTTGTAGAATAACGGCTGGTCTCCTCTTTGATATCCACAATTACCGTTACTGAAATACAATATTTATAACTGACTGACTGACTGACTGATATTCCAATAGCTTATCTATCTATACAAATTTGTACAAATTATATTATGTGAAATCTATATAGATAAGGGAAACCACAGAGATAAATCATTTATTGGGATTAACAGATAGTGTCAGACTACTTTAACTTATGTCTAAGCTCAAATAAACGTTTTAAAAACGACTTGACATTAAAGAAAATATATAAAATCACTAACTAGAATAATCCTTTAAAAACAAAATAATTAAGTATTCTTAAAGTAATGTCTTTATTGCGAAGGTACTATGTAATGTCATAAATATAATCTGTATAAAATCTATACATATAATAAAAATCTAACCGAATCGAATCTTTACATTAAATAAGTATTTTTTGGAAAATCTTATTGGAATAGTCATTACTATCGATACAGATGCCGAATCTATAGTTTTTAGAATATTTGGCCGTCTGTCTGGAAACACATCATGAGAAAACCACTGGACAGATTTTGATGAAATTTAGTATGACGATAGCTGGTTATCCGGGTCAACATATAGGATACTTTTTACCCCGGGAAAATATCTCATCTCTGAAAAATCTATACTCGTACTTAGAGATAAACCCAAGTGAAGCGGGGGGAAGTCCTTTTTAGTATTTTATAAAACACTAAAAAGGATAAATATATGAGAAATATATAATAATACTCACGGATCTCCTTTCAAATTAGAGGATAAGTAGCATCTTATATCTGACATTTCCCCTGTCGATCCCCATAAGAGTCGACATTGGTCTGTGTGAGTGCGACATGAGCCTTTCACGCAATATGCCTGGAAATAAAATAGACAACCATAAGGCAAAAACAAACAAATTAAAAATGTATAGATAGATAGACATTTGACAAATTGTATATATGTAAATATACAATAACCCCTTGTTATTTATATTATTTGTTTATTATATATTGCAACAACACATAATGGTTATATGAATATGTCGCAGGGACACTGTAAAATCCGTGAAATAATAAGTTCACTGGTTAAATTATAATTTCCCGGAGTTTTGTGAAATTTCAAACTGTTCTCCATCTTTTATTGATACATTGGGGTCTTGCAAAACGTTCAATTCTACCTTATTATCTTATGCCTACAGCCTATAAAGTAATTAACGCTTTGACACTTCACAATATATCCGACTAATATTATAAATGCGAAACTTTGTCAGGATTTTTTCCAATCAAATTTACCTCGTTATTAGCACACGGCGTGGCGTCCATTTTGAAAACATCTCTTGGACAAAATTCGGAATAACCGCTACAATATTCGGGCAAATCGCATTCCTTATCGGCCGACCGACACACAGTACCCGCTGATTTTGGACGACATGTCTACAAAAAAATAAAAATAATTAGAATATACTGTTCGTGCGATATTGAAGCTATTAAATGGTTTTTATAAAATTCAATATATGTATATTATTTGATTTTTACTATAATGCATAATAATATCCTTCTGACCGATTCCGGCCACGGCGGCCAATCTCATTGAGACTAGCCAATTGCAGGAGATATTATTAGTACATTGACGACACGTTTGGCTCAGTTTGTAGTAACCCTACTTGCCATGCCAGCTGTCGCGGGTTCGAGTCCCGCTGGGGGCATTCATTTGTGTGATGAGCACGAATGTTTGAACTCCAGTCATGGGTCTACCTATACAGATAAATAAAATTGATGTGTCTGTTTGTAATATCAAAATAACAGCGTTTTACTAAATGCATATGATATTATATATATTATATATATATTATATACGGTACTTATAAGAAAAACACTATTTTTAAACTTTTTGTCTATCTGTTTCTTCCGGATAATCTCTGAAACGGTTGGACTGACTTTGATGGGACTCTCACTGGAACATAGCTGATGTAATAGGGAGTAACATAGGCTACATTTATTTTAGAAAAAGAATTAGGGTTCCGCTCAAAAAAATTAAAACGTACCTAGGGGACGAACCCGAGCGAGGCGAGGGTGATCCGCTAGTCGACAATAAGCGTAGTCATATTAAAATAGAATGTATTGTTTTACACTCTTTTATTCCTTCTCTCTCTCCCTCTCACCTGAGGATCGCAGCACTCCCCCACGGCACACGTGGCGTTAGCCCGCAACACGCACGCCTCGGGATGACAACACGCCAGGCACGCCGGGCTGCCGTTGAGGCCGCAGTCGCACTGCTCGCCGGGCTCGATGAACCCGTTGCCGCATGTAGGCGAGTTGAATAGACGCTTCGGTTTGTTTCTGGAGAGGAAATGTTCTATGAGCATTAAATACATAAATATGTTGGGACATTCACACATATCACCATCTTGTTCCATGGTATAAGCTACGAGGCTTGTGTTATGGACACAACATAGTATAACTTTAAATACATACATATTATAAATATAAACACCCATGAGTGGAGTTCAAGCATTCGTGCTCATCACACAAATGAATGCCCCCATCGGGACTAGAACCCGCGACGGCTGGCACAGCAAGTAGGGTCACTACAAACTGACCCAAACGCGTCGTCAAACACTATTTTTTTACTAACGACTTACACTTAACTATATGTTGCTCCAGTTCATAATCTGTCTCTGTTCTAATTTTCATCCAAATCCGTGTAGCCGTTTTAGCTCGCAGGATTAACAAACGTACATACAAACAAACATTTACATTGTAATAGTAATCAGATTACTTATAATGAAATTAAAAAAAAAACGCTTTTAATATAAATCACCCCTCCTGTGATTTACTGAATATAATCTCATATTTTTCGAAAAAAAAAAACATGTTGTTCTTGGTAGTGATAGCCCAGTGGTAACACATTATCTTGTAAAACCAAGCGAAATGGGTTCTAATCTCGAGTCTTACCTCTAATATTTTCATATGTAATGTTCCGTTACGATTTTAACATAATAATCGTATGTTTTATAGTGAAAAAAAACAACATCAAAATCTGCATAGCACTAAAGAGCCCCACATTGGGCGCCAAAATAGAATTACCTTAAACAATAATCCATTCCCTTTTCAAAAGACAAAGCCAACGATCGTAAGCTACAAGAGGACCAATGCGTGGGAGTTACTGAAGTACTCGAAGGACTCATTATACACTTTTCATCTGGACATTGACAATCTGCCTCTGTGTCGTGTTCCATTCCGAAATTGTGACCCATTTCGTGGGCTATAGTTGTCGCCACCAGCCCTATGACTTCTGAATGGTTTGTCGCCACTCCACCAGAGAACTGATACGTACATATTGGTCCTTTGAGAGCTTTCCCTACGACGCCATCGTTAAATTTTTGACGTCTGTAAAAAAACCGGTATAAGTAATACTACCTATATAGGAACAATAACACTATGAATATTTACTAGGTAAAAAATTTAGTAATTTTTACAAATACATACTTATAATTTTTATTATAAAAAAAGTATATTTCTATTAAATATTAATAATATATAAGGCAGTGGTAGCCCAGTAACGCGCTCGCTTAGGAAACCGAGTGAAGTGGGTTTAAATTCCGGGTCTCGCACCTGCGATATTTTCTTTTTTTCTGATTTTTTCTATTACCACTTGTCTTAACGGTAAAGAAGAGCATCTTCTAAGAGAACCTAGCAAGTTTTCAAAAGACATGCTCAGTCCGCCCGCACTCGGCCAGCGTGTGAACTATTACAGCGTGAACTATCAAGCCATAGGGCATCACGCTCGTACTGAAGGAAGGCCCACCACTAGCAGTGGGACGATAACTTTTTATCGTTACTACTTTGTATCGGGTGAATACAATACATACAAATAATATATAAAAAAATATTTACGATACGTAAGTTTGCATTTGTATCTTAAGTTATATATATATATTTATTAACTACTATAAAATCGATTTTCTTATAACAAAATGAACAAGATTTACATTTAAAAAATGATATCAAATTATCAATATATTATAAATAACTAAGACTTACGTCAACAAATGTGCATTGTCATTGGGAATGTCATGTACAAGTCTATTCCGTCTGTAATGAAGGAAATGTGTGAGTGTTTTATCGCCGTCCTCCTCTAATTGTATTTCGTCTCTTTCACTCCATACAACCACACCGACGAGGGCTATGTAAATATTCAATGGTGCATATACCTAAAAAGGACAAAATATATTAATAATCTGACATTTTCTTTCAATTCTAGTTGCAACTTTGGACAGGTATCACATTATTTTATTACATCACATTGTTAAACATTTTTTAAAGAGCAATTGTCGAGTTTCTCAGCACAAACCATCCATATATTTAAAGCCAGTGATAGTTCACGAACGTGCAATAATCATTTAATTTAAAGTTTAAGCCGCAGATCTAATTTTGATGAATTTTGAGATAGAGATAGGGATGGGACCTTGGAAATGGATATAGGCTCGGCACACTTTTTGTTTCGAAAATAAAACTCGGAGGGGGTAAAATTATGGGATATTATTATTAGAGAGTAAAACGTACAACGGATCAAATGCGAGTCTAACTACGGGAACGAATCCAATTTACAATTTACAGGGGGTAAAATTATGCTTGAAAGTTTGTATGATGTAATCTAAATAAAAAACCACTCACGATAACAATTTTTCTTTATGGTAGGTTTTAAACCTTCCTACAAACGCACCCGAGCGAAGCGAAGGTTAGTCTCTAGTTCTTTATAAAAACTAACAATTAAAATCGTTTCAAAATCAATCAAAAACACCTAAATTGCATATCAATCCATTGAAATCAGTAAAAAAAGCTCATTACATACATATAAATGAAATAAACCAAACAAAACATCACAAAACATACCGAGTTGATGATATTCGCCACATCTTTGAGTTGCCTGTGTACAGTCGCGATGCTCTCCCCGTTGGCTCTATACTCGCGGTTATCCGCTACAAGAACTAACTCTACGTAGCGAGACAGTTTGTTCGCATTGAAGGGACCCCGTAGTTCCGTTTCGTCATACGCATCTCGTTTGTACTGAAAATAGACATAATTTGTAGGAATCACAAAAGTTATTACAACTTTATCTAACTAGTTTTTGAACGTAGATATGTGTAGCTTATGTCTCTAAGATATAAGTTATATATATATATATATATATATATATATATATATATATATATATATATATATATATATATATATATATATATATATATATATATATATATATTAAGATTTTTTATTGTTCTTTTGGCTTAAAAAAAATTTGTATAAAAAAAACAATAATTAAATGAATGATTGTATAGCATAAACAATTGATTATCTAACAAGATCAATTGGTTGGTTGGTTTAATAAAAAGAAAATAAGTAATAAACGCTTGCATTACGAAGGATTACAGCATAAGAATTGTTTACATATGAAATTAGTTATATTTTAAATATCAAATCTTTTACATAACACTAAGTTTTTAAGAGATTATATTATATGCATTTTGAAAGGTTTTTATATAATAAAGTACTTATGTATTTTAAAATGAAATTATCTTTTAGGATTTTGTCGCGGTTTTATATTACTATCATGAACGAATTAGAGACTGGACCTGACATAAAATACAAATCTATGAAAACTAGTTCAACCAAGTGACGCATAACGCACACAAAGATTTTATTACATTATTATAAACACTGATACACAATACAATATTTCTAGTGCTTGAACGTAATCGATAAAATACATATATCGATGAACGAATGAATGACATTTTAGACATTGGTTAGCATAGTCATCATATTTTACATCTTTTAATTTAAAATATCTGTATTTATTATAATAAATTAAAATAAATGAATTAAAGAAGCAAATATTAATGTAACAATAATAATTATTTTTTAATTTGATTTATATAAATACGATGGAATTGATGGCAACATTCTGTTGGTCTATAATAATGTTAATGAACAAATGAATAACGGGTGTATATTCCATTAATATATAATAAATATTATTTTGTATAAATAATAATTATAAATTTATTTAAAAAAAATTAAGCTAATTTAATTAAATAAAGTGATTTTGTTGATTCTGTTATTGAACTATTTTAGTCAATTGACTGTCTCGAGTAGTTATAAAAATGTGACACTGCCCTAATATTGCTCAGTTCTTAATCAACATTTGTGAAATTAGGAAAAAGAAAAAGTGATTGCAAATTGTGAAAAAGTGAGTGTTGGATCGTGAAAGTGAAATAATTAATGCAAGTGATAAAGTGTTTTATTACAAATCGCCAACCCAGAAGTTTAGTGCTAAAACATTATTGTTTGATTTTGTGTAATTTATGTGTTGAAATAAAAAAAATCTTTATTATTATTACAATAGAATAATATTCCAAAGTATATAAATGTGGTATAAAATAAAAAATTAAGTACACATACTAATTATATTTTTTGCATTTATAATATTTTTATTTGACTTAGAAGATGTTTTTATAAATTTATTGTCATCAGATTGTAGGATACTGTGATAAAAGTATTTTATGTTATTGTACTGTACAAATAACATCATTCGTTCAGTCATTTCGTCAAATATCGATATATTTTTCAACATTGTCAAGCACTAGTCGATGTCAAATGGACTCACTCGACAGTATTGTCATTCGTTCTGAATGGTATAATCCAGCCATTTTATGATGGTTAATAGAAGTCAACAATACATAGAAATATCGACTATATTTAACATAGTTGGATAATATGACATTTTATTTTACATTTAATTAAATTTTAACAAATATAATATTAAAATATAATATTAACAAGTAAAAAGAAATAGTGCTGCTTCCGCCGCTATAGTTAAGTCATTTTTGGGAGATTTTTTCTTGACAAGTATGTGCTTGAGTCTGACGCAAAAAACAAACGACCAAGGCTAAAATCTCCTGGTTACTGACAAGACCGGTAAAGGTACGTCCGCTTATATGTCTGGTCCAGTGGCTAATTCGTTCATGATTACTATATATTATAACCGCGACAAAATTCGAATTTTTAAGTTTCATTTTAAAATGTCAAATATTCGCGTAAATCTAAATAATTACATGAGAAAAAGTAAGAAAAAAAAATGGATGCGTGTAATCTTTTTGAGCGGTTGAAATAAAACTTCTTTGGCAAATATCGCAATTAAATTAAAACAAATCAATAATTAAATAAGGCATATTACAATCATATCTTTATAGAATATCATATACGGAAAGAATATAATATTATATATTTGTCAGACAGTAACAACGGTTACCATGGCAACATGGCAATGTATTCTATCTCATTCTATCGCCGGCTTTATCCTATATTATTTATGCGTTTGTCTCTTCTTAGTGTCACATTTTCGTTTCATCGAGTTTCAAATCACAACCATTCTAAGCAAATTTCACTTCAAAAATACCTAAAATTGCGTATTCTACATAAAGACCTACATTAAAAATAAATAACCTAGCAACAAAATTTATTACCATACCCGACTTATTCTACTTTTTTCTCTATTCTTCTCTGCTTTATATTTCTTCATGAGATCCGGGTCATACGATGTATTATTTGTGACTCCCCCAACGTACCCACAATTGAAGTCGGTATTTAAATCAGAATGGTCGTAAATATAATGTTTTGCATCTATTTTGTTATCTGAAAAATAAATTATAACATATTTAATCAAATAAATAATATTCCCTCCACGGCCGCGGAGACGCCGGCGTGTCAGTTAACAATAGATTTCTTAGAATTTTAATTAATTTCTTAGAAATTTACCTGGCGGTGATATACAGTACATATTTTAAATAATTTGCCTTTGTACGAGGCTTCGCTCACGTAGTTTATTTCTATATAATAACGCTACTTACTTCTGAGGTACGCAGCGTGATATATAATTATTTTAAACTTTCCCTAATAAATAGGTTATAAAATGAGAAAAACATATATATTTTTTAATCTGACAAGTATTTATGGTCACTAGCACGTTAGACCAAAAATACCAAACTATTCAGGTTTATCGTAATATACCTAAGCATCTATTGTAAAAGTTTAATGGTATTTTGTAAATTAACTTCATTTCTTATACAAACCTCCATTGTCAAACAATTGCTATGTGATGATTTTCGACAATTTTGGAAAGAAGAACTATTAAAATTGAAACTGAAATG
Organism: Brenthis hecate; assembly: GCA_951806755.1. Lineage (NCBI taxonomy): Eukaryota > Metazoa > Arthropoda > Insecta > Lepidoptera > Nymphalidae > Brenthis > Brenthis hecate. The sequence continues at coordinate 7,113,810 of OX638260.1, read as the reverse complement.
CTTATTATCACAAAAATAACATAAACCGAATGCTCATAAAATTCCAGCACAAAAGATCTTTTATTCACTGACAAGTGACATTTAAAAGAAAACATTAATATGTAAAACCAAATAGAAATAAATATATAATAAATATCATACCTTCCGCCGGTTCAATATATCTCATTTGCTTTCCATCGTGTATGATGCCTCTAACCCCGTGACACGTCGACAGCGCCGCCCACGAGCCCTTCCTGTCCCTTACCGTTCCCGAGTACTGGCAGATGTCTAGCTCCTGGAAGAGTATCCAGTAAAAGAAAAAAAATACATGATACACTTGCACTAAGAACATGTTCTTTAAGGGTTATTAAAAATATTATCAATATATAAAAAGTCGAAGTATGTATATATGTTCCCTATAGATTCCAAAATTTTCAGGCAATCCTCAGATTAGCCCAGCGGGTGATTCTGCGAAGTTTGGTAGCGATCGGATCAACGGATTGGTTTATTGTCGTTCGAACGCTTGCAGAGCCGCGGGTAATGCTAGTTATTCAATAATAGAAGATTTTATGTAATTTTAGTAAGTCCATCTTATTATAGAGATGTTAAGAAGAGAAAGGTAGAGAAAAGGACTACGAAAACTAGTCGTTCGCAATACCACACGACAGTGTTCAATGCAAAAATATTCATTGTATACAAAAATCTTATTAGTGAATTTATGTAAAATTTAGTAAAAGTAGCAATTCTACCCAGAAAAAGTAACTATACCTACAATCATAATAGGGATTATGCGTGTGATTTAAATAAAGGTGAAATATATTTTTTTTATAATCTTTATTGCTTTTGAATTAAGCCTACATTATTGTTTTTTTAATGTAATTTCTTTTTGACTAATAAAATAATTATTAAAAAGTGTAAAAACAGGTTGAAAATTCAAAGTAGTTAAAACGCAAGCCATTGCTCAGCCCCGACGTCCTAGTAAATCATAACAGAGCGATTAGCGATTTTATCGCTTACAAATTGAGTCGTCATTTCTATGTGTATATCATACTGTGACGTCACGCCAAGCCCGCGAAATAGCGAGCGTTTAAAGTATCGTAGCGAATTAAAAAAATATATACTAAATTTTAGTTTTTTGGAGCTGGATATTTTTTGTTCAATTATGTAACGATGTAAGCTATTGTATAAAAAAATAAAAAAAATCTTGCGTATTCCCTATTGTTTATTAATTGAATCAATAATAAATAGTAAGGCTATAAATCAATTTTTAAAAATTAACAATTAATATTCAACTGAAAACAAAAATACATCGAGATAAAAAGTGTGCATCTCCTTAGTGCACATCTCTACAAAAAAAACTTGGTTCGTAGAAAAAAAAATTGAGTTGACAAATATACTTTTCTATTCAAGTACAGTGTACGTGTAAGTATTAATATCTAGTGACCAAACGAAACCCACCTCTTTTGTAGGTTTATGAAGAACCGTCTCACCATCTTTTTGATAGCTGATGACGTGGTCTCCGGCCACGAGGTCAGTATTGAGCCGCAGATCCAAAACATGCTCCTGTCCGTCTATATCTATCATCATCGTCACCTCTGGATGGTGCATACCGTCCTGAAATAATATAGGTAATATATAATTATATGCTATTGTTAGTTTTACTTATTTATCATGCTAAAAACCTCCTAAAAAAGTTCACCAAAAAATTTAATCTAATTGCTGAGGAACCCTAAAAAGAGGTTTTTATGACCACGCATTACGTTTTACTAGGAATTTTGATTTTATTGTTTAATAATGCTTATATTTTATATGAAAATAGTAAATTAATATATATATAAAACAGTAGTTCTGAAAAAAAATATATATAATACACAATAAAAAAATGTATAAAAAAACAGAAGATTAAAGGCGAGTTGGATTGCATACTGGGACCGGATTGGATCTAAAGGTACTTGAGTGAAGCCGCGGGCAAAAAGTAGCATTAGGTATTATATTGTATTCAGCCCTTTTTTTTTAATGTTCCACTGCAGGGCACGGGCCTCCCTTTAATACGAGGGGAATCAGGCCATAGTCCACCACGCTGGCCGAGTGCGGGTTGGCAGACTTCACATGTCTTTCGAAAAGTTGCTAGGTTCTCTCGGACATGCAGGTTTCCGTTCACCGTTAAGACAAGTGGTAATCATGTTGGAAAATGATTCGCACATGAAAATATCAGAGGTGCGAGACCCGGTTTTAGAGGCAAATGCGTTACCACTGGGCTACCACTGCCTTATAATATATATATATATATATATATATATATATATATATATATATATATATATATTGCGACTACGGGAGGCCATTTTCACTCAAGTGCCTATAATCTCGCGAACTGGTACTGCTCTTATATCACAAAACTTTTCCATTTACTAAATATCACAACTCAGGAAAATACGAAAGGTAAAAACTTAACGAATTTAAAATAGATAATAATAGTCGATTAATTTTCTACCTATCCCATGTCATAACGACAATATTACCGCATTACAGCCGGCACTGTGATTATATCAATTGCTTCTCGTTGAAATGCTTCCGAAGCACGTTACATAGACTACTAGTTTATTTAAGAACCTACTACGAATAGAAAGCAGAAAGCTACATATGAAATTGTAACTGACTAGAAAAAAATAAATAGTTACAATCTGATGTCGTTTAAATTCATTGTTTGTTATATTATGTAATAAAATATTGAAATTTTTAATTTAAAATGTATTGATTAGCAAATGTACAAAAAAAAACTATCCGTAATCTAGTGGAAATACTGGATTAAAAGTATTTCAATCTTAAAAATATAACAAAGAGACAAACAGACAGACAACCTTTTGCAACACATCAACTTTCTATAAAAGTGATATAAATGTAACATCGTTAAAAAGTAGACAAAGGAATATTTTCTATAATGGAAAATTAGCTTGTTTATTTATTTTTATTTATTTATTTTTAAGCTTAACTATAATTGTGCCCATGCAAAGTGTTAATTAAGTTTATATATCAGTTGGACTTTTTCACACTCGCGAAAGGAACGATTAATAATAATAATCGCCGATTATAATTATCAGCGTTCAAGCGTGTCTTATCCATTCTACATGACATTGGCGAAGTAATCTGTGCCCAACTGGCACGCCTAAAACCACATAATAAAGAATTGAATTATTCACGTTATATATATATATATATATATATATATATATATATATATATATATATATATATATATATATATATATATATATATATATATATATATATATATAAGGCAAAGACAAAACAGTCCAGTACCATTTTCTCTTCTGTTTGTCAACCGTTTTTCTTGTTTAAAGCTATTAGCAAGCGTTAGTGTTATCATCAAAAAAAACATTTCGACCACTAAGCGGACACTAAAGTAGAATAAAGCAAATATTCAACGCTGACTGTTCAGGGTATTGGTACAAACTATAGATCTGGAATCTAGCCGTATGTAAGTAAGCATTATGTCACATTTGAAAATGCGATCGATGTATTTTTCATCGCCGAAAGCCTTGCTATTTGCCAACATTGTTTCCTTACTCTACTCTTATTATAACATTGTGACTATACGAGTAACATAAATTCTAGTACTCTATATCGCAAGTTTGATTCTCGCTTTGAACAAATAAATATATGTACATTCATTAATCCCATTATTAATTATTAAAATATTATAAATGCGAAAGTTTGGATTGATGTTTGTTACTCAATCACGCCAGAACAGCTGAACGGGTCTAGATGAAATTTGGCACAGACATTATGGTCTGGAATTATAGCATTTACTTTTTATTACGGAAAATGTACAGTCCCCATGGGATAATTTGTTTTTATTTTTCACGAACCCGAACGAAGCTAGGGTGAGTTGCTAGCATAACATATGTATTGGCGATATAAATTAAACGTTAGCTATTCGCAGCATCCTATCTTTAGATTTTTAGAAAAAATTGACATAAACTCATAACAGTTATCTGTCGTGGTCTGATGGATAAACCACCAGTGAAAATATAATAATTATTTTAAGCGAAAGTGTTTACCCAACAATTACCAACAATTTTCCTTGACCGGTGACTATTCAGTGTAAAATTATATTCAAATCGCACAATGCGGTTCAGTTGACACCGGTAAAAAAACGGCAAACGTGACCCGATTATATATTTTACATTGCGTTCCTTAAAATATGTTCATCAATATACATTAGTATAGTGAGTAATATTTGGCGCTGCTTTGACGATGTGCCGATACCGAAAGCATTGCACACGAACGAACGATCAAGGCCACGTGGGTCAACAGATTTAAAAAAAAAAAAAATTAAAAACAGCAGTATTAAAAAAAAAAACAAAAGTATTCGAATTATGTATATCTAACTACTTCATAGCTATTAAAGTTGTCAATATTATTGGTAGTTATAATATTGTCTTTGACGTTTATATGTAGACAATACGTAGCTTATATTATCTTTATAATCTGTTGCAAATATTTGATTCTCTCCCTTTATAAAAATCTCTGATTTAAAACCACGTCGTCTGTTTGTAAAACTTAAAATAAAATAAAGCTGATTATCATACAAGGCTCTTTATTTAAAACTTCTACCCAAGAAATATTATGATCGTTCTTGAGTAACTTCTTTTTTTTTTTCTTCGATCATTATTTTCACGAGTCGATGTTAATATCAAAAAATCTATTATTATTAGTAAATCAATAACAAATTATGTATTATTTAATGAAGTCTTATTTGAAATTAACAATAATTAGTCTTTGATCTTTTAAATTAGAAAAATAACTTACTTTTTTTAGATACTATATCGACCGTTGTTCACATCATCTCACTAATGTCTTCGTGATATTTGTGCTATATTATATAAGAACATGAGAGTTGCCATCAACTAAGTATTTTAAATATAAATGGAATTTATAAATAATATTTTTTTACAAAATTATTGCCATAACAATTCATATTATAATTAAATGAATAGGTACTTATTTTCGATATTACGTAATATTTTAGAAATAACGACCAATAATACGCGATAAAACTATACAACTTATGAACTTACATAACCAAAAGCATATAGATATACATCTATACTATACTAATGTATAAACCTGAAGAGTCTGCTTGTTTGTCCTATTGATTTATTTTTGCATTTTATATCCTATTTATTGACAAAGGATATATCATCTATCACACTAAAACATACGAGAGTGGAAAAATTCTGCAAAAGTAAAGCTATTAATAATTATAATTTACAATAGTAATATTCAAAATAACTTAATTTTAAAAATGTAATACAATTATGTTCTCAGATTTTTTGGAATCATGGCCATGATAAATAAAAAAAAACGTCGAGAACCAAAAATCTAAATAAATATTTAATATGTCCAATATTCGCGTAAATCTAAGAAAGTGTTTATTTCAAAAATAATGAATATGGTAATAATTTATATTAAAAAAAAAATCGATGTGTGTATATATGTTCCCTATGGAATTCAAAATTTTCAGGAAATCTTCAGATTAGTCCAGCGAGTCGGAAGTTTGAACGCGGGCGAAGCCGCAGTTAGTGCTAGTAAACTATTTAAACCGTACAAAGTTACATAACAAAAAGCTTATAGACGTACATAAATAAATAAACACCTTATTTATCAGTTCAACAACTTATATAGATAGTAAATAAACAGCTGACAGAAATACTTCCACTTACTATAAAAGTCATTGGAATGAAGCTGGATGCGTTTGATACATACAGGTTGGTAGCATCACCTTTTTGGGAAACAAGTTGACGTTCTACACACAGTGGATGCTACATACCACGTAACTCTTATATGATATAATGATATAATAATGATATTATAAATGTGAAAGTGTGTTTGTTTCTTTGTTTGTTTGTTTGTCCTTCTTTCACGTCGAAACGGAGTGACGGATTGGCGTGATTTTTGTATGGAGATAGTTGGAGGACTGGAGAGTGACATAGGCTAGTTTTTACCGCGGGAGATTTTCTAATTCCCACGGGAAAACACGTTATATTACAATCCAAAAAAATATTCTTGATCAGAATTGCTTGAAAAATATTAATGCGCTTCAATAAAATTAAATAATTACATGTTTTAGCATTTCTCGAAATTCATCTACTCGTATAAGTGGGTAAAATTGGGGATGAAAGTTTTTATGAAACTACCTTTTTAGAGATTTTTTTTTGTAGTTTTAGCGCGAGCGAAGCCGCGGGTTCTGCTAGAGATATAATAATTGTAAAATAATAATAAAAAATATTTTAAGAGATATTCTATATAATGTTATTTCCGAATAATAATTATATTTTACGTAGAGATATAGAGTATTATTATTATTGAATTAATGTCTTTATAGGTCACAAGGAGATTCATTTAGTGAAAAACTTCTTTTTGCTACAAAGCTTGATGTGACTTCAAAATTATTTATGTGATATATATAAAATTCAAATATTCATTTTTTTTAATTTATATGATACTACCTTTGGATATAACTCTTTATTGAAAAAAGAATCATTAACTTATCAAGTTGGCAAAAACCCACATAACATCTCATTATTATTATAAACGCAAAAGTTTGGATGTATGTTTGTTACTCAATGACGCCAGATCAGCTGAACGGATCTGGATGAAATTTGGCACAGAGATAGATTATAGTCTGGAATAGCACAGGTTATCTTTTATCACTGAAAATATGTGCTGTACGGTTCCCGTGGGATAGGTTTGTTTTTGTTTTTTGTGAAATGCTTGTTCAATTATTTTTTTAAATAAGTGAAACCCTTAAAAATATTTACATAAAGATTTCATTGGAATACAAGTTATTACCAGCAAATAAATTGACACGTATACTTCATACATTCATATTAATTTTTCGGCAAGAATACCGACTGAATCAGAAATCAGAAGCCATTAACGAGTGTGAAAGTGACTTTTTAATATCACTATGAAGAGAAAATAAAATCTTTGTTGGACAAGCGTATTTATTTCATTCATATTTATAAAATTGTTACATTACTGTTATCTTGTTTTTATATAAATTATTTTTTTATTAGGTATATTTTGAAAAAGTTGTGGTCATTTTATACTAGCAGAACCCGTGATACGCCCGCTTTCGATCTACAAAAAAAACTCTTTGGCTTTATGATGTTAACCTCAACCGAAATAGAGTTCTTTTATTATTATTCTGAAATACGCAATCTCTAGTACCTATGATATATATATATATATATATATATATATATATATATATATATATATATATATATATATATATATAACTCCCGTTTGTACACTTTGTCTGTTTTCCGAGACAAACATTCTAAATTCAGATTCACAAACGGTTATAAAACAAATTAAAACCACCATTGTTCCATTAAAGGATTCATTATAAAAGGGATGCAGCATCCATTGTTGCATACTTATTTACATATTAGCTCGTTTTATCTGAAACACTTTTTATATTTATGATTTTGTATTACGATACGATACGACATTTGATTCTATTTATTACTTATTTTTGTCTGACTCTATGCTTGTCTTTTTATCCGATTACCTCCGATCCCATCCGATCGATCCGATCGATTTACCTCCTTGTAATATTACAAATAAGTACGCAGTGGTAGCCCAGTGGTAACGTGCTCGCTTGGGAAACCGTGTGAAGCGGATTCAAATCCCGGGTCTCGCACCTCTGATATTTTCATGTGCGAACCATTCCTAACACGATTATCACTTGCCTTCCGATGAAGGAAAACATCGTGAGGAAACTTGCATGTCTGAGAGAACCTAGCATGTTTTCGAAAGACATGTGAAGTCCGCCAACCTGCACTTGGCCAGCGAGGTGGATTATGACCTGATCCCCCTCGTATTAAAGGGAGGCCCGTGCCCAGCAGTGGGACGTTAAAAAGGGATGAATACATACATACAATATTACAAATCGGTTTTAAAGAAAGAGCCATTTTTATTTTAAATATTTTATAATTAAAGAACATTTTATGTTACAGCTGCGTTTAATACGTCTTCAACTATTATTATGATAGTAATTATAACGTTAAAATTCCAATTTATTCATTTAACGTCCCACTACTGGGCACCGGCGCTCCTTCCATGTGAGGAAGATTGGGCTTCGGTCTCACGCAAAATCAATTAAAACGTTATTATATCAGAGCTTTACACGTAAAATCTCTAATAATATCTGCAAAATGTACGTCTTTACACCACCAATTGTTGTTTATTTTGAATCGTTACATCAGGCTTATGAAGTGTTACAATTGCTATCACGCCAGTAATCAATTGAAACAATGTGACTTATGTATTTCCTTTCTATAGAACAAACGTGACTCATTAAAAACTATTCAGATCAAGCCTTATTTAATATTATTCGATAAAATTCATTCAATTACGGAATGAAACGATAAATTCTTAGCTATTATATTATTGGCGTAAGTACATATAATATTGGCGAAGGTATCGCGCACTATACTTAGATATTAAAAAAACTAATTACCCTTATTTTTGAAATCGGTCAAACACGTAGGAGTAATTATATCTAATAATAATTATACGATTATAATCTGAGTGTTATTATATAGTTTATATTTGTGCGTGTATGTTTGTCACCCCTTTTACGTTAAGTTATTGGATGGATTTGGATAAATAATAGTAGGTACATATACAATATACGACCTGCGAGCGAAGTGAGGGTAAGTCGCTAGTATAAACAGCATGATCTTTCAAAATATATGACTAGCGACTCACCTTCGCTCCACTCGGGTTCGTCCCTACGTTGATTCTCCATACAAACTTTCATCCCCATTTTCACCCCCTTAAGGAATGATTTCCTGGATAAAAAGTATCCTATGTCCTTCCCAGGGTCTCAAACTATCTTCTTACCAAATTTCATCTAAATCGGTTTAATATATCCAAAGATTACCTCCTACAACGTCACAAACTCACAATTCACAAACCCACACACAAACTCACAAACTTTACCTCTTTATAATATTAGTATAGAAGTATAGACAAAGTATCGACATTGACAATATTTTAATAATGCAGTGTTACAAATACTCAATTGTCGTTACGACTAACGTGTAATAACATCAGTGATTGTGAGTGCAAATAGCCCAATTGTGATTGCCAACCTCCGGTAGGGTTTCTAGTAAACGTAAGATGGTTGAATTTTTATTTATCTATAATAAGATACTAATTATATGATTCTATTATAGTAATAGAAGTTAGTAATTTCTATGTAATAATAATGTCAGCTCTACTTTTTTGTGTCCCACTGCTGGGTGGCATAGCTCCTTCTATGCCAGGGTGATCAGGCCTTAGTACCTAGACTTAGTACTTAGACCACCACGCTGACCACTGATTGGTGAAGTTCATGTCTTTTAAAATTTAGTGAGATTCTCTCACATTTTTTCACGATATAACAATAGTATTCTTGTCGAAAATAAAGGTCTCAGAGATGCGAAATCTGACATTTGCACTCAAGTCACTTAGTCTTAAAGCAAGCACTTTAGCGTTGGGCTACCGCCCACATTATAACGCAATATGCTAATACTAGCGATCTGGACCTGCTTCACTTAAATTACTTTTTTTCTGCTCATCGCTTATAATCTACACATAATATCTGTGCAAAAATATTTCGTTACCGTTATTTTGTTACCGTGTGAAATAATTATAAATACAAAACAAACACGCTTTCTTATATGACAATAGTAGGGTGAGCTCAAAAAAATAAATTCTGCAGTATTGTTAATAGCTTTATAAATAAAATAGAACAATGTTCCTCAACTGGGAATGAACCCACTACTATCAAAGTTTATAAATAGGTTCTTTCAGTAAAGAATATAATGGCTTTATTATCTTACACCATCTCATTTGAAACGTTAGACGCTGGCTCGCTCTATAAAAATTAAGGCCAAAATTAGTCTTAGCATAATGTTAAGTAACGTTTAAGGTCATTCTAAGCTTCCGGCGACCGCTCTAATTGTTAGAGCGTAATTTAAAAAAAAATGATATCATTTATTTATTACGTATTCATATACTTACATATATCATAATAATATTATAATATCATTACGTACTTATATACTTGTATCAGAATCCCATTAATTATATAAATGCGAAAGTTTAGATGCATAAATGTTAGTTACTCAATCACGCCAAAACGACTGAACGGATCTGGATGAAATTTGACACAGAGATAGATTATAGTCTGGAATAGCACTTAGGTTAGGGTTGAAATTCAGAAGCTAAGCAGAGATAGTGTAATTGTGTATGTAACATTTCAAACAAGGAAAAAAGTAGAAAAAAATGATCCCCCGAAAAAGTATATGACTGTGTATAAAACAGATTTTGGTACAAGCTCAGTACATACAAATAATTATTTTTTCTCTTTATAATATTAGAATTTATCAAAGAGATTTTACCGTATGCTTTGTAGAAACAATCTCTCTTTTCGTTCTGGCATGGTGCACGACGGGCTGCACCAGCCTGTGACGACTGAATTCTGTTGCGGGACTTCCTGAAACAATATAAATACATAAATTATATATAGGTACATAAGTTCATAAATATTCATCTTTTCATTCTCAGTAATATAGCGTTGCCTGAGTAGTTAATACACCTATGTGTAACCAGAATAACTCATTTTTCTATACTAATATTATAAAGAGGTAAAGTTTGTGAGTTTGTGATGTTGTAGGGGGTAATCTCTGGATCTACTGAACCGATTTAGATGAAATTTGATAAGAAGATAGTTTAAAACCCTGGGAAGGATATAGGATACATTTTATCCCGGAAATCATCCCTTAAGAGAGTGAAAATGAGGATGAAAGTTTGTATAGGAAATCAAGCTAGGGATGAATACGAGCGAAGCGAGGGTGAGTCGCTAGTATGTATATAAATTTAACTTTTAATAAAAGCTATCGAGATTTTAGATTAGATATTTTTCTTAGCGAATCTGCCTTTCAGCCACACAGCTGATATTTGGTATTCAAGATTTTACGTTAAGTCAATAATTTCTATTAAGAAAGTTATATTTCAGTTCTGAAATAAATGAAATTTGGAGGGTGCTTAGGATGGCGGATAGGACGCGCTTATTAGGATGGATATGGGCACCATAATTTATCTGAAAAGGAAAGGCATTCCCACGAAATAGGATATAGAAGATATAAGAAAGTTTTGGTACTGCATGGATACCTACTATTAGTTTTGATGTTCCAATAAAGCAAAAAAATTCCACATAATACAAGAATAATGCATGAATATTATTTTAATTACTGAGGACTAATTTATCAGTTAGGTATGTCCCTTTATTAAGGTACTTTAGCCGCAATAAGGAAATAATAGTGCCACACAGAATAAAATTGTGGTCCTATACAAACTCATTATACGAGAATCAAACCTCCTACCAACATTGTTTAACCTATAACAAACAGGTGCTGCCATATGTTTACCACGATCAAATATGTGATTTAGGAACACAGACACAAACAAACACACATTCACTTATACACAAAGTATCTATGTATTAAAAAAATATTAATATTGAATTCCAAGTAACTTTTAATATGAACTAATACATACATATATATACGTATAATATGATAATAATAATTCCGCGTAATACTGTTATAGGAAGAATTTAACAGGAAGTGCACTATAACAAAGCAAAACAATGTTTATAATCCTTCAGAATAACTTGTGATAGTAAATAAACAATTATCTACATTTGTGCAATAATAAAATAATTAGTTACAAATGGTATGATAAGTATGCGTATGTAGAAAATAATTATTTTATTGATATGCGTAGCTATATAATCTATGTATATTAATATATAATCTATACTAATATAATAAAGAGGTCTGTGAGAAAAAAAGTTTGTGAGTAAGTTAGTGAGTATCTAAGTAAGTGTAAGTTAGAAAAAGATTTTTTTTTTTTGCAATATGAACGTTCTGAGGCGTACACAGAATAACCCACCAGACTTTCATCACAATTGAATTAATGGTTTAGAAGCGCATAGAGAACAAACACACGAAAATTCATTGTTATTTATATAGTTAGAAGAATAAGTTTACTAATGAGGAAGGTTATATGCATATATTACATCGCTTATCTTACGAGAACGGTATAATTTTATAAAATTAAACAACACGAGCGGAGCCGCGAGAAAACACTAACAAGTTATACTAGCTTTTACCAACTACTCTACGCGCTTAGTAGGTATATTTATTTACGTATATGTAATTGTTTCGCTGCGAAGGATCGTATCACTAATTTTTAGTAACTTATAACGTGCCTCAATAAATCAAACTACTATTATAGTTGCGAAAGTTTGTATGTGTGTATGTTTGTTACTCCTTTACACTGAAACGGTTTGACAGATTTGGATAAAATTTAACACAAGGGCTTTTATTAGGACAAAGGGACGCACCCGAACGACGCTAGTCCAAATTGTTAGTACCATAATATAATATTTTAGTTTAGAGCGATCCTTTAAAAGCACTATCTATCTAGCTAGGTGAGTTCTATTGCAAATAACAAGAGATTTCCTCATCAACTAAACTACGGTCGAATGTGTGTCGCGCTGTCAACTAGGATAACAAATAGACCTTCCTGGCTTATAGTGTAGCTGTAGGTCGTTAGTGTTTCTATTATTTTTAGGGTTAAACTTTTAAAATTTGTATAAACAAAACGTCGGGAAACAAGTAGGAAAACAAAAAATAAAACAAAAAAATATTTTTATATTAAATATTCGCGTGAATCTAATAAAGTTTTTCGTAGAAAAGTTTAATTTTTTTTTAGTTAGTGATTTCGTAAAAGAACTGTATTTCAAATGAGACTTACAAGTCGAAATCAATAAGTTTGATCGATAACTTTAGCGTATTATTATATTTAGTATTACATACATACAATATGAATAGAAAGATCTAATGTATTTTTACATCTACATATATAAACTTAGCTACGTATTTAGAACATATATTTATAATATACTATATGCCATAACAAAGTTTCAATGAAATCGTTCTAGTTCAAATAAAATTATTATTAATTAAGCTTGCTCAATGCATTTCCAACGCGTACAAAACTGACCTTTTTACATATATTAATAATAATATTTTATTAAATAACTACTTACCTAAGTTTTAAATATTCATATAATGTAATAATGTATTGCTAAAAATTTAAAATTTAGTGTTATTTCCTTTGATAAAAATATTTCTTTACATAATGTTTTAAACAAAACCGTCAAACGCCCGATGCTACTACTTTTTAAAAATTTTTAAAAAAGATCTTGAATATTAGTTACCACTCTTGTCGTTGCCAGAAAGTGCTGATTCAAATACAAACTGCAACAGAGCATTGTTTTATCCACGCCATTGCACATGAAAATGTACGAGTAACGCGATAAGGGTTTCAAAGTTTTATAGTTTAAATTAATAACTAATTGAAATGCGATCCAGGAAATAAAACATTAGAGCGCTAGAGGCATAACATTTCACCAATAAAAATATTTTTTCGACTATTTTGCAGTCGAGTAGTGTAACATGAAAAAAATAATATCAATTTTTACTTCAAAGTGACATTAAATGTTAGAAATTAAAATTACTTCAAAGTGACATTAAATGTTAGAAATTAAATTATCCCAGCATTAATGTTTAATTTTTCCTTAAAATGAATATACTATCACCCTTAAGGTAGGTACCTAATTATTCATCTATTCAACAATAATTAAAGAAAAAATAAAGATTTGCAATTGGCGAAGATATAGTGTAACATCCCGACACACAAAAAACATAGGTACACCATACAACAACCTCCTTTTTCAACCGACTTCAAAAAGGAGGAGGTTCTCAATTCGACTGTTTTTTTTAATGATTGTTACCTCAGAACTCCGTCATTTATTAACCGATTTGGACAATTTTTGTGTTGTTTGAAAGTGTATCCTTCCAGATTGGTCCCATTTAAATGAAAACAAAAATACCACCCCTAAGGTTGGAAAAATAGCTAATGATGAATTTAACCTACTTCTAATTGTCATATTGACTTAAAACTTTGCAAGTGTTTCTATTTCCGTTGATAGTACAGTGGTTCGGTATTGTTGACCTGATCTGATGGTAAGGCCAGAAGGTGGATAGGTGGAACTTTTCAACGGCTAATAGTAGATACTTTGAGTTTGGGCTTATTTTGTTTGATTTGACAAGCCTAACACGTTAGAATTCTTACTTTGCTACTACTGTCTACACTAAAAAGGAAAAAATAAAAACTTTTTAACAAAAAAATTAAAACCACCGAAATTATTTGATTAGGTATGTATAGTAAACGAAAACTACCAATCAGTTATTTGTTACTTTTTAGTGCTTTTGTTTGAAGTCGGTTTTTATTTTTTTGTTAAAAAGTTTTTATTAAGTCAGTCAATAGAAGTCAAGTAAAGTGGATTTTATACACAAACAACACATAACATCGAGAGTTTAATACGAGTATAAACTAAGACAAGTCCACCGTTAGTTAGTTCCTAGATAGATCGATGACCGAGCAATTGCTTAATTTGTCTCATCAGCGCTCGTTCAGGCGTAAAACCGCATGCGGAGAATATTTCGGACATTCCTTCATTTAGACACCACATGACAAATATGCTATATAAATATAATTTATATAAATAAAACTAATGCTGTTCGTTGGTAAACGTATCAATTAAGAACGAGTGGAACAACTTGGCTAATTTTTATTTTAAACAAAACAAAATATTCGTAAAAGTCTGAATAGGGTTTTAGACGAAAGGAATTGGAAGAGTTGTCCGGAAAATAGGGAAAGTCGGGAAAGTTGAAAGTGGTTTTTTCTCTACCTATCTAAATAACAATATATAAAAAAATATATCCTAAAATAATGGGTTTTTACTATATATAGTTCATATATTTACCAAAGAAACACCAAAGGAACGTTTGCTGAAAATTCATCCTCAAAATTTGAAAGTATAACTATGTACAGTATTATAGCTTTAATTAAAATCAATATTGCCGATAGAAACCGATGGGGGTGATATCTTTTTATTTTTATAGGCGATTGAGATATATTTATTAAAAAAAAAAGAAGAAAATAAGTTTTTACTTGGTAAAGTATCGTGTAGAGCATGCACAAAAAGAAACATATGCATACGAACTGAGTAACTCCTTTTCTTTGAAGTCGGTAATTATGATTACAAACTACATATGAAACTATTTGAAATGTGAAATAAGGACGTTTTACGCATAAATAAGTGCAGCACCACACGCGTGGCTTTTCGGTATGTAGTGGCCCACTTAGTTATTTATAGCGAGTTTTTGCGTATCATTTAACCATTGTTTTACTCCTACGTACATTAGCGTTTTCGAGAGTAACATATGAAAGACCAAAGTCATTTTGGTCAAAAACATATTTGAGTAATATCTCATGTTCTCTTAAATTTTTAAATTTTTTTCAATTTTCTAACCAAGCAAACGCACTACTATTATAATTGTGAATGTTTGTATGTGTGTATGTCTGTTACTCTGGCTGGAAGATATAGAATGAAGATTACGTGGATAGACTATGACCTGGAGTAACAGATCCATGGGCTACTGTTACTAATAAAATTTGCCAAAAGGTACCATCGCTTCGCTCGGGTGGGTCCCTAGGTACGTTTTCATTTTTTTAAGCGAAACCCTAACATAACAGAAGCCTAAGTTACTCCTTACAACATCAGCTATCTGCCAGTAAACATCAAAATCAGTCCAGCCGTTACGGAGATTAGACGGAACAAACAGACAGACAAAAATGTTAAAAGTTATGCTTTTCTTATAAGTACCGTATATAATTACATATGCATTTAATAAAAAGCTATTATTTTGATATTAAAGACACTTCAGTTTTATTTATCTGTACAGAAATAGATGAATACAAAATGAAAAGGCTTCAGTCATCACTAGTAACAAATAAATTGCTTATCACATTAATAGTTAATTTTTTCCCCAAGATTTTTAATATCTACGAGTTTCTTCAAAATATGTTCAGTTTTTCCAGAGTGGTAAAGAAAAATTGAAATATGTCTGTATTCAGAACAAAAACAAACACGTATGCAAAGTGTTTATGACGTGCTTGCGAAAGGCGTCGCATGGAGCCGACAGGAAACCAGCGGCCAGCCGTGTCAAAACTAACCCGAATACTGCCCTATTAATAGTTAAAACGCGATATATTATACGGTAAATCATTTTTATCGTAAAAATGAATTTTTATTCAAAAATATCGGTAAAGTGTTATTTAGTTAGATTTGAAAATGTTTATATGTATATCTTTACAATTCCTATATTTAATTTCCTTAAAAAAAACAATTTCTGTCTACGTTAATACGATATTTTTAGCTGTTTTAAAGTGGTTAATCATTCTTCTTGAAATAGATTATTCTCTGCAAATAAAAAATAAACTACACCTAGCCATAGAACATAGAAGATAAAAGTTATAGAAGGGTAATAAAATAAATGAGTATTACATATTTGGTAGATCAAGAGATTTCAAGCATATCTCCATCATTTTAATTATTTTCATGAACCACATTTGTTATTCAACGGCATCATGTAATTTAAATATTGTCACGCTTCCCACCACGAGAGACAGCGGTTATGCGTCACGTTCTGATATTTTAATCTTTTAGTTTTTAATAAGTTATATTTCTTTCAATTTTATGAACACACTATCTATACTTCAATACTTTACATGTGAAAGTGTGTTTGTTTGTTTGTCCTTCTTTCACGAGAAAACAGTGACGGATTGGCGTGATTTTTTGTGTGAAGATAGTTGGAGGGCAGGAGAGTGACACAGGCTACTTTTTATCGCGAGAGATTATCTCATTCCCACGGGAAAATACGTTATGATACAGCCTAAAAAAAATATTTATAATCAGAATTACTTGAAACTTGGTATTAATGGTCTTCAATACAATTAAATAAACACGCTTTTTAGCATTTCTCGAAATTCATCCCATAAGGGGGTGAAATAGGGGATGAAAAGTTTGTATGAAACCTACCTTTTTAGTTTTTTTTGTAGGTTTAGCGCGAGCGAAGCCGCGTGTTCTACTAGTTATAAATAAAGAACAATGATTATGCTTTAAAACATAATATCTTTAGCTATCAAAAAGCTTCTTCACAACAGGTTGAGCCGATAACATGTGTTTTACGACTAACGGATTAAATCTTATCTTAACGGGATTTGAACATAAAGCAAACCGGGATATTTCCCGGTTTACAATTTAGAACTTTATATAATTTAAAATAGTATATATGTATATACAATATCTAGTAAACTGTAAGACCCTTCGAATCAAAGTTCAATTCAATTCAATTTTCTTGTTAATGGCTTCAAATCGTGCCAATGAATCAAAGATATATCGTTAAAATTCTTTAAATCAAATTTCTATTTTTATTCAGTTCCCTCAGGAACCTCAGGAAATTCAGTCCCCAGGTACGTTTTAACGGTTAGTAAGGAATAGATAGACCATATTTATAATATATTATTACTGCTTCGCTCCCTTGGATAGTAGCATGACGATACATTGTTTTCCTCAATAAAGGGCCTATTTAATACCAAAAGAACTTTTCAAATCGGATTAGTAGTTCCTGAGATTTTATTAAAGCAAACAAACAAACTCCGCCTCTTTACATTAGTACCTAGATAATAATGAATAGTATAATTTTAATATTCTGTCCATTTTTTTAGAACAACAAGTAGTCTACTTTAGACCAAAAGTTCAAAGAAGATAGAGTAGAAGTGCAATTACCAATCTAATAAATAAAGATCTCATATTATGAGATCTTTATCTTAAAAATAATGAAAAATAACATCAAGATTCAAGATATTACTTTATACCTTTCTTCTCTACAATATGTTGTTTTATTTCTTAAGAGAAATATGAACACGTGTAACTGCCGCAACTGCAATAGTTATTATATAAACAATCATAATTCATAAACATAGGTACTGTTCAAATAAACATCAATCGCCCTATTTACGAGAGAAACTTTTTAAACTAAGAATTGATTTTTTTCTGTGAAATACTAATAATAAAACCAGAAAAAAAATAAAGGTTTACCCGTTTTTTAGGGTTCCGTACTAGGATAACGTAAGATACAAGAGGAAAAATTGAACCTTTATAGAATCACTTCGTTGTCTGTCCGTTTGTTGGTCAAGACACTTTTTTCCAGAAGCCCGTGGAGGTATCAAGTTGAAATTATTATCTAATAATCAGGTCTTCAATCTCTAGGATCTGTGAAAAAATCAAACTTCTAAGTCAACGTATTCAAAAGACACGGCTGTTTATATCGGATATTTGACGTTCGGTAAGGAACTCGGAAGGGAACCAAAATCTATATATATATACTTCCCGTTGACCTAGAATCGGGAAAAAGCAATGTCTTTATAGTACAAGTAAAAGGAAATATCTAAAAACCGTGTACTTTGTTCCGAAATCAGACTCGTAATTTTTAGATTTTTTTCTTTACGTTGTAGAAACAAATAAAGTGAGAGCGAATGAAAGAGAAAGAAATAATCTAGTGACATTTTACTCTCTCATCGACGCTTTTTCTACATCAGCATCTTATGTTGCTTTGTCTTATTAAAACCGAAACATTGAGAAAATTACGAAGAAACTATTACATTATATTATTTGCAATGATAATTCCTATTGCTATCATATAAAAGCTTTTACTAAATAAGTACAAAGAATGTTTATTTTAAATATAGTATATTTTGTACAGAAAATCTATTTAGAGGATGAATATTCCCAGTATTGCAAGTCGTCTTGGTTATTTTAAGTTTACTTCAATAAGAGCTGAACGCTAAGCTAGATTCGTAGTACCATCGGAATCCGGTTCAAAAACAAAGCAAAGGTGTTTTGATTAATGGTCTACTCTCTGAGATCTTTTTACAAGTCTATTATCTTAAATTAATCTTTATCTTGGCTATTTTATAGAAACTCGTTATATTTTTGTATTAAAAAGATTAAACAAAAAGGTAAACAAATATAACGGCCAAATTATTATTTATTAAAGTTTTGACAGTAATAACTGCACTGCTAAAACAAAGTTTAAATATAAGTTTATTTGTATCTCTCTTTCGTACTTAAGCATGTATTTTTTAATAATTGTTTTTTTTAATAATACGTCGTAACAGTGCCTTATGTCAAATTGAATTATAAAAAAAAAGAACTTGTTAGAAGGATGCTTGAAACGAAATATAAACCTTTTGACCGTATTCAAAAAGGATATATTAAATTCGGAATATGTTTTTGTTCGTACGTCATGTTAAATCGTTGCTAACTGTGAAGTAGTTTTCTCGATCCTTTCAATTATTCTACATTAGATTACAATGGTATATGTAGTTTCAATGTTGAGTTCAAATGTCAACAAATGCAACAGATAAGGTACCTACGTAGATTAAGGAGTCATTGGTTCTTAAAATGTCTCTATTATTTACAAATTTTAAAGACTTTTTCTTAGAACTATATGTAATTCCGGTCACAGATATCATTATAAAATTTACAATTTGCTATTCATAAATTTAATCATATTAATATTATAAAGAGGTAAAGTTTGTATGTTTGTGAGTTTGTTTGTAGGAAGTAATCTCTGGAAGTACTAAACCGATTTAGATGAAATTTGGTAAGAAGATAGTTTGAGACCCTAGGAAGGGCGTAGGATTTATTATAGGTACATAGTTTTTATGTAGGAAATCATTCCTTCACGGGCTGAAAATGGGGATGAAAGTTTGTATGGGGAATCAACCTAATTGACCTATCTACATACGTATATAAAAGAAATTGAAACCCCAAGTTCCATAAGATGTTTATATAATAAGTAATTTTTTGTAAAATTCTTCAATATATTGCTGGCTTAGCGTACGATGGAACTTGAATCTCTCACGAAAAATCGAATCGAAAGACCATTTTACGTGAGATTTATTGAGATTTTACGTGCTCTTTACCATCTTCGTTTACCAGTAATACATATAAAGTAGTAGAACTTATCAACAATCAATGCAATACAATAAAGCAAGTCATTCATAATACTGTATGCAAGGACCAAGTTTTAACATTATAAAGCGAGTAATCACTGATCCATAACTGAAGAGATTAGGGCTGTCAGTTTTACAAAAAAAAAAAAGTTTTTTTTATTTTGAGGATTCAAACTAATTGGCTTAATACATTATTGTTTTATTTTTATTTCTGATGGTACCTACAAGGTATAATACCATATAGTTAGAAAAAATTAAACTGGCTGTTGACTGTTAAAAAAATTATATCTTAAAGATCAAATTGAGCCTGTAGGCTTAATAATTTGCTAAGTATAGTTGGATAAAGGAGTATACCTTTTGAAGGGGTAAATTTCTTTTAAATAATGAGAAATGCATTAAAACTAAACTATTATTATAAAATATAACTAAGCAGAAAGGGAATATTTCAATGCGGAAAGCTTATTCGGTTATTGTTTGAGGATACTGGTGTTGGCAAAAAAAAATCTGTAATTTAATTTTAGACTCTTCCATACTGTGGTTTTAGTTATGACGCCTTCTGTGGTTGAAAAGAGAACATGGAAAGTCCAAATGAACATTTATACAGTGACAATCCCATAAATGTAACATGATATAAGAAAAAAGAACCGTTCCATTTATGGCTGAACATAATATGTCAAAATTACTAAATATAAACCCTATAACCTTAAACTAATAAAAAAATTAAAACTAAATCGTAAAGACAAATTTCACAAGTTTTTATATACATACATTTAAATAAGTATAGGTAATTGACAACCCTAACACCCCTACATGGAGGATATGTATATGTTATGTATATATGTATATGCTAAAGTTTAGAAGACCAGCCAACCTTATCGACTGCATTTTGTCAATTGCGCCAAAAAACGCCTTATTGTTCAAAATATAAATACTTATTTCGTATGACACGTTTTGTTTCGCTTCAGCAATTACATTATCGATTTCACGTGTGATTGTACAGAACAACAGCGAATATTTAAATATTAATTATAATCGTTATGTGTTATTGTTAACTAGCATTGCCCGCGGATCCGCCTTCGTTCAGATGACTACAAACCAATTTATTTCTCAGAAATGAGAAATTTTATATAAAAAGTATCGCCATACCAAATTTTATCAAAATCCCTCCAGTAGTTTTTCTGTGATGCGGTAACAGACAGACAGACAAAAATTCTAAAAAATTATAGATTCGATCTCTGTATCGATAATAATATTTGTTTCAATAAGATTTTCCAAAAAATATTTAATGTACAGATTGGGCTTAGTTACAACTTTATTATACGAGTATGTAGGTATAGATAAAAAAAAATGTCAACAGCCATTAAAAGAATTAACGCTCATATTAAACTATGACTTAAAAAATTAAAATTTTGATTAAACATATTCCTGTAAGCATATACGACTAACTAGATGTTAACCCCCAGAAAAAAGCCTTTGCCACCCGCAAAGATTTTATGAAAAATAAAAAAGTCATGAGGACCGTCGACAGAAGTAAAAACTTAAAACTATGTATAAACAAAGAGTTGTTATTTTTAGATATTCAAATTAATTGAATTTAAATTAAAATTTGTAAATTAAAACTGCTTACGTTTATCTAAATTCTAAATTAAAGAGAGCTAGAGAGAGAGAGAGAGAGATGAATAAGAAAATGAAAAAGTGAGTATGCTTATAACTTCTTCATGCTGTAACATTTTAACGAGCTTAAGTAAAATTTCAAGTCGAATTACCACAAATATTAATCTAGTTTTGACGTCTATCGGCACTGAGTGTTAGCGTTAACACGTCACGTAACCATGTCGATGACGACTTACATGAATTAACTCCCCATTCAAACCTGCCCATAGAAGTTTTCACTTTAATAATCTTTTTCGAATTATAACGTTAAAGCTTATCATTAGTATAAGTTCATTGGCACAACGTAACATATAATTTCAGTATTGCCAGAAATATGATATTAATAAAAAAAACTAAAAGCCGAGGGACCGGGTGGTATCCAATGTATTTCAACCATACATAGCATCTACCTTTGTTTAAAATTAATAATATTAAAATAAAAGTTTTGACTACAAAGCTTTTAAAAATCAATATTCTAAAAGAAATTAAAACCTAATTGTATAATACATTAAGTTCTCGTCAAACATTAGCGGACGTCATATTTAAGCCTGCCCCAAAGCATCGAGGTAAAAAACGTATCAGATGGATGGGTGGGTGCCTTTTTATTTTTTTCCACGACACCATGACGCACAGTGACTTCCTCCCATTGTGAGAATATTATGAATTGTAAACTTGACTAAGTATCATAAATGCGGTGAATGTCCCTCATTAGATCTATTTGTTATATTTAAGTATAAATGAAACAGAATAGCGTGAATCAGAAATAAGCTGGAAATGGCCAAAAATAAGTTTAAAGAAAAGTAAGTTATGTTGATTTTTTTTTATTTAGATTAAAAGTACAATAATGTTTAAAATAAATGTTTATAGACACATAAAAAATTAATAGAAATTAATGAATAGATTATAATAGATATGTACAAACAAACAAAAGACTCAACGAAGTTCCGTTTTTGGATATTTTTAAAATAATAATTTGTTCATTTTAAATTGGTTGTGAATTGTGATGAGACATTATATGGAGAATTCAGAATGCCGCTAGTTATATACCGCTATATCAATTCCCCATTTCAAATTGCATAACGTCGTGTTTTGAGACTGAATAAGTTATGAATATTTGCTAACCATCTGATTGGATGACACCTGAGTGGTGTTCAAATTTCTATAAAATTCCAATTTTTGCATTTTTATTCACAAACAATGGTCATATTCTTGGGTTATATATATTTTACCCACTAGGTAATTACAGTACCTATAAAAATTCTTGCATACTACAAGGTCGGTCAGTAGTACGACTGCTTTCTCTCATTACGATTATGCAGCAAATAGCAATAGACTATATAGGTCTTACACAAGACAAAAGTGGGTGATCGTGTTGGGTTTGATGTTAATACTAGTGACTTAGTTTAGTATTCTTTAGGATATGTACGTGCTAAATAATCCCAAATCTGTCACATTCATACAAACATACAAACTTCCACAAATACAATTATAGTAGTTCGATATATTATGAAAGGTTTTACATTAAAACACAAACATTACGTAGGGTGTGTTTATTTAGAAATGTGCGAATGTATCGCAAATATAACAAAATGAGTTTATATGAACAGATGTTAAACATATTGACAAATAACAACAAAGGCAAAGAAAAACAAAATCTCACCAATACTACATAATATATGTAAATCTGTAATCTGTTGTATGTTGACTAAATCTCTTTTTACGCTGTTAGTTAAATGTGACCTTCAGCTAAGTTATAGATGCTTTGTTGTGATGATTTACATATGTAAACCGCACAATACTACAAAATTCGTCGTTTTAATAATACTCGTACTCTTCCATAGTACTCCATGTTACCTATGTCTACCAGTGGAGAAGGGTGAAAAAAAAACACACACAAAAAAACATTGATATACAATTTTTATATTCGCCACTGATGTCTGCTTAATTTTATCTTAACTATCCTTAATAAGAGGAAATAAATAGAAACTTTATTAAATAAAAAGCTTTATCTATATGTTATATGGATATGTACCTACATTAAATATAGTTAAAAATTCTACAACATTTCTTCGGTAATAGTATTACTTCGTTTACAAATCTTTATCGTGCATTTCTGTGGCATGGCGAATTCGTTTCAAACTGGACCGTTGCTTAAGAGTCACCTCACACTATAGATAACAAAACCGTTTACGAACTAAAATGCAAATAGCAAAACTTACAATGCGTTTGTCACGGTTTAAATTAGGCTTTAGATACAACGTGGGACATGGTATCCTCAAATGGCTAAAGATCTCACATTGAAATGTAACAGGCACATTTAGTTGTAGAAATCATAAAAAAATAATAATTTTGAACCGGATTTGCACGAAAATACTTCAATCGATAATTCCAATACGTATTGAGAAATTGCAGCATTATCTATATAAAAAAATAAAAAAAAGAATAGTAATACTACTCAGACGGAATCATTTATTAATTTAAAAATCGTAAAATTGCGAGTCTGACTCGCACATCGAGGGTTCCGTAGAATGCGACATTATGAGAAGTTTATAATCGGAAAAAAATATGTAATATAACAACAAATTTACGGTTTTCCGATTTTTTCCTTTACTTTTGCTGTAAAACAGGGTTTCTTGCCTTTCATGATTCTAGGTCAACGGGAAGTACGGCCGTATCTTTTGATTGTGCTGACTTAGAAGTTTAATTTTTTCACAGTTCCAAGGGATTGCAGACCTGAGTATTTCATAGTAATTTCCCCTTGAGACCTCCACGCGTTCCTAAGAAAAAGGTTCTTGACAGACAGACAAACTGACAGCGATGTGATCCTATAAGGAAGGCTTCCATTTTCCTTTTGAGATAAGGAACCCTAAAAATGGACAATATGTCTCATTCTGAGGTGTGGAAATAATGAATAATTAAAGGCAGGTTAGTAATCGTTTAAATGTTGGCAAGTCACGGTGCACGCGGTGCAGGCATTATAGTTGAATAGATAGTCACGCACAATCGATACTTTCTTTAAACTCGTTTGTTTACATTATTCAAAACATGTCTTTTTCTATGAACTTGTCCAGTGGTCGAGAATTGACCAGATTTTTTTTTATTTAGATTTAGAAACATTAGAATGTAGGTAATTTGTGTATAACTGTATCGACAAAGAGATTGCAACGCACGAAGCATCAATAAACTGGAGCATTATTCAGAAGTGTACCCGCACAGAGCACTTAACATGCTCAGATAAAACTGTCTTGCGGTACACCGTACATGCACTAGATTTGCAATAGATTGGTTGTACAGTGATATTTTTTTCTGAATAATATGATTTAATTGCTTTATTTATCAGTGTTTATTGTGTAATGGCATTATTATTATCGGTCTTTGTAATTTAACTAGCAACTAACCCTCGCTTCGTTCGGGTTCGTCCCTAGGTACGTTGTAACGGTTAATGTGGAATTGACAGACTATCCATACTTCTATATTAATATTATAAATGTGAAAGTGTGTTTGTTTGTTTGCAGTTTGCAGAATCTAGTAAGTTTGTGGGGTGAGTGAGATGTATGTGCGGATGATTAGGCAACAAATGATCACGCCACTTAAAATGTAGACAAAAGACAAAGTCTTCCAACCCGTATTTCGACAGCGTTGTGGCCTATGGTAGATCCCCTTCGTTTGGAAGACAGGCCCGTGTAATAGAGGATAAAAAGGGTTGAACACATAAATACATCGTGGATATCTAAGAAAATTATAAAAGGTCTTTAACTTTTAGAAAATAAACAGGATCGATATGTGCGAGTTCTAAGATTACACAGATTTCATTAATTGTAAGATACGATGTTTGTTCGAAAGATTTCATCCATAGACTATAGACTCTATCGGATAGTTCAATAAAATAGTTAAGGTTGATTTTACTGTATTTTCACTTGGTTCGATCGATTACCTGTACAAGTAAGCTTTTCGTTTTTAATTATTTTTCAATCTATTATTCAATCAAAAAAATTTTTAAATAAAGAAATACTTTCTTTGAGTACTTTTCTTCCATGTCCCATTCATTTATTCTATCCTGTATAACCTTATATTGGAATTTAAAATTTAAAACCGCGATACTCTAACCATTTCTTCATAAGTCGACAAATCGGGTTACAAAACTAGTTCATATCTTCAAACATACCACGCGTAATACGTAAACAAAGGTGTAATTGCTTCGATAAACAGAATGATACCGTGTGAGTTGTGACTCACATTTTTCTCACAATTATTATATTTTTCTTAGAGCGAAATTAAATGATGGAAGTGACTATTTTCTTCATACACGTACGATTTCTTGAATTCATATTCAATATTATTATAAATTGTTTTATTTACGTTTCAATTTTTTTTACTATTTTTTTTTTCTCTTTGTATTTTTTTTTTATATAACTGTTCTACAGTTATTTATCGTAGCGTAATGTTGGATAACCTAACTTTAATCTTTATAAATGGGCTATAAAATGCAAAATTAATTATTCAAGACTGACGATTCTGATTCTCCCAGATATTAGTACGTTTAACTTCAAATAAACATATAATAGTAATAATCAGCTTAATAATATTATTAGTTAGAGCAGAAATTTAAGGGCCATGGCCCGAACCCAGAATCTCCTGATCTGTAACCGTTGATGCCAGCCACTAGACCAATGAGACAGTTAAAAACTGCTAGCAGTGCCAGTGAGGACTATCGTTTCTGGTGGGACCAGTTGGCGTTACTGGCGAGTGAGGTCCTATCGCTGTCGTTGAAAGTATTTGTTAATGCGGCATGACCAATAATAGATTTAATATAATAATTATAATTGCTAGCGCGAAAACAGTTCTATCAGGATTTTAAATAATTAATACCATATTGACCAAATAAATAGAATATTGACTTTTTACTAACTCTTCTTTTAAACCAATGACATTTATTGTGCCATACCGTGTCTGCTATAATTAATCAGGAATGGCACAATCTCTACAATAATCATGAATATTAGAGAAAATCCGCGATAAAAAGCTCGGAAATAGTAAGTAATAATGGACTTAGCTAAGGCCCCCACACAACGACCGTAAAACAATCATGATTGCACTAATTTATTGCAATTGCAATCTCAGTATAAATCCTTAGCGAATATATCATAAACTACAAATTTTACATTACGTATTAGTTGATAAATTAATGAAATTTACGGTAAAAACGTATTGAGATTTAAGTGCTTATAGTAAAAATACTAATAATAATAAAATATTATGTTTAAATACGAATTAAAGATCAATTTCGCATAAAAACGCACCTGCCACTCGCCAAGCAACAGCTTTGGTAGTTCCGGAATGAGTCACAAAACGCCAGCGAAACGTGTATCGTATTTAGGTATCGACAAAGTCCATTCATCTATACATATTAATATTTACATAGCTAAATGTACTAGAAAATTGTAGGTAAAAAGGCCTACAAATTATAAAAATAATAAAAACCGACTGCATAAAAGCTAACTATTGTTATGAGCCCTTTAATTTGATACCCATATTGCAGAAAAAGAAGATTAAAAAAAATTCACCTTAAATAATGAAATCTAGCTTCCCATAAACTTTACCTCTTTATAATATATACTTATATTATAAAAAGGTAAAGTTTGTGAGTTTGTGACGTTGTAGGGGGTAATCTCTGGATCTACTGAACCAATTTAGATAAAATTTGATAAGAAAATAGTTTGAGACCCTGGGAAGGACATAGGATACTTTTTATCCTGGAAATTATCCCTTAAGAGGGTGAAAATGGGGATGAAAGTTTGTATGGGCAATCAACCTAGGGGCGAACCCGAGCGAAGTGAGGGTGAGTCGCTAGTATTAGTATAAATTTATATAGATATGAAGTTCTGCTAAAAAATATATTTTATACTATTCTGAATCGAAAAAAACAGACTGACAGACATAAAAAGCACGTATAGCACTAGCAAGTAGCCAGGCTGTTCCGCAATGAATCACACTGCAGCTGTTCAGGATACCGTGGGCGTTGTTACGAAAGCGATGACATTCATTCATAATCATGTTCCACTGAAGCAAATATTGTAATGAGAACTGTTCCGTAATTGGAAAGTAGTACAATTTACTAGTTCATTTCATATATTTCATATACTAACGGGTAACTTTATAATGCTAGTATACATCTATATATCTATACATGTAATAAAATTGTAACTAAGATGAATCTGTACGTTAAATATTTTTTGTAAAATCTTATTGAAATAGTCATTATTATCGATACAGGGGCCGAATCTATAGTTTTTAGAATTTTTGTCTATCTGTCTGGGAACACATCACGAGAAAACCACTGGACAGATTTTGATGAAATTTGGTATGATGATAGCTGGTTATCCGGGTCAACATATAGGATACTTCTTACTGCGGGAAAATATCTCTGCGAAATCTATAGTAAACGTTAAAACGTAACTAGGGACGAACCCGAGGGGAGCGAGGTAGAGTCGCTAGTTTTATACTAAGTGTAGTATAATACACTGTGTATACTTGAATTATAAAGTTACCCGAGTTTTTTTAAATTCACGAAGTTTACTCTCGTAAGTTTAGACGTAGTAAAGTTAATACTTTATTGTTTTTTTTTTTATTTTAAACTGTCCAATTGACAATCGATTAAAATCGAAATACAGTAAATTACAATTAAATCTATATTCATAATTCATATCTACTATTTGTTAGTTTTTTTTTTAAACATACTAATTTCTGAAGGTACCGGTTTGATATAAAACCCTTTTAGCATTTTATAGTCTATTTACCGATAAAAACTACATTATATCATCACTTTACAGACCCTTAGAAGTAGAGCAAGCATATGTATGTGAATGAACTACGGAAGCAGAGCCGCGGGTAAACACTATACACCTATTTATATTGAGATACTCTTTTAAAAAAGTTTTACCCAAACCCTTCATTTCGTATTCCGATAAGCGTTCGCAAGTTCGCGTAAGTCGATCACACGACGGATACAATAGTGTACGATGCATATTGAAACTTAAGATATTGAAATACAACAGTATGTTCAATTAATAAATAAATATGTTGGGATATTAACACACAGCACCATCTAGTTCCATGGTAAGCTACGAGGCTTGTGTTACAATTAGGTACCAGATATTTGATATACTACACATACACAACTTTTAAATACATACTTATTGTAAATATAAACATCCATGACTGGAGTACAAACATTTGTACTCATCACACAAATGGATGACCCCAGCGGGCTTGAACCCGCAACCGCTGGTACAGCAAGTAAGGTCACTACAAACTGAGCCAAACGTGTCATCAAGTCGTCAATGTTAGAAATAACAGTTAATTTGCTTTTACTACCAAATTAACTTAATAATAAAAATAAATAATTTTTAACATATTTATCTGTTTGTTCCGGCTAATCTCCGAAACAGCTGGACTGATTTAGACGGGACTTTCACTGGCAGATAGCTATCTTATAAGTAGTAACTTAGGCTACTTTTATTTTTGAAAAAGAAATAGAGTTGCGCGCAAAAAAAATTCATATCCACAAAATTGTGAATAAAATCTGCGTACCTAGGGCGTACCCGAGGGAAGTCGCTAGTTCACTCTTCAAATATTATTCTAAGTATTAATTTATCTAGTAAAAAGGTTAAAAGTGTGCTTGTAACATTGATAGCCTAACTATTGGAACAACAAAATTGATTATAAAAATTCTTATTTAACTAATAGTTTACCCTTGAATAAAATACTTTTTATAGCTAAAGAGTTAGTATGTTTAAGCGCGCTAAACTCTGGATCCGATTTGAAAAATGCTTTTTGCATTTTATAGCCTATTTATTAAGGTAAGTTATAAGCTATATTAAATCCCACTACGACCTATGAGAGCGGAAAAAATATACAACATTAAAGACGCGGGCGGAACCATAAAATTGCAAATTGATTCACTAATCCTCAAAAACCCCAAAAAGATTTTTGTAGAGCAGGTGCTTGGCATCTCAAACGCTTTTGCAATATTAAACACTCAAAAGATAAATTTTAAAAGAAATAAAAAAAAACTTCAAATCACCATCTGCTTTCTTTCATTCAAAAAAACCCCCCAAATGAAAGCCAGGTATAAAAATTCAGATTGCATTCGGTGCGTAAAAGTACAAGCAGATGTTAGCGTGTATGGTGTGGATAAGTAAATATTTATTTTTAGCACCTTTAAAATATAAGGCGTTAAATATTACTTTTTTATATCGTACAATATTATTTTTTATACATATAATAAAATTGTAACTAAGCCGAATCTGTACGTTAAATATTTTTTGGAAAATCTTATTGAAATAAACATTATTATCAATACAGAGACCGAATCTATAGTTTTTAGAATTTTTGTCTGTCTGTCTGTCTGTTACTGCATCACAGAAAAACCACTGTAGGTACTTTGATGAAATTTGGTGGTAGCTGGTTATCCGGATCAACATATAGGATACTTTTTACCGCGGGAAAATGTCTCATTTCTGAGAAAAAATACAAAAACTGCAATGTAAGAGTATACTAATATGTAAAACATAAAAATTTGTATTTTGGTCATCTGAACGCGGGCGGAGCCGCGGGCAATGCTAGTTATATAAATATAGTAGGTATAGGTTAAGCAGAGCCTTATTTTTTAAATAGAACGTACATACATACATACATATCTTCGGAATGCTGTTGATAAACCTACATTTTGTGTTAAATAAAAATAATAAAGTATAAAAAGTAGATCATTATACCGTTAGCAAGTACATCTTGGGCATTCTCTTCGTGACTAGTGATCAAACGCATTAAATTGACTAAACAAATACAATATTTTTATAATGAATCATCAAATTTTTGTAGCAGAAAAGGAAAGCCTAGGTACTTCTTACCTGAAGTATTATATGTGGTATATAGGCATTTTCAATAAAAGAAAACTTAAAATCCCGACTACAAATAATATTTTATTAACGTATTAATCACTTGTTTTTATCCGCGGCTTCGTTCGCGTGGTAACTGGTGCGCGGATCAAAGGTAGCCTATATCTTTGGCAAATTTTATCGAAATCCGTTCAGCGGTTTGAACTTGGAAAGTTGACAAACAGAGTTACTTTCATATTTATAATATTAGTATGGCTTAAAATTGACTTAAAAGTTAAAAGTAAAGTATCCATGCTAAAAAGTAATACTAAAACGTATATAATACTAGCGACTCACCCTTGCTTCGCTCGGATTCCTCCCTAGGTACGTTTTATTTTTTTTTAACGGAACCCTAATTCTTTTTATAAAATAAAAGTAACCTATGTTACTCCCTATAACATCAGCTATCTTCCAGTGAAAGTCCCGTTAAAATCAGTCCAGCCGTTTCAGAGATTATCAGGAACAAACAGACAGACAAAAATTTGAGCAAATGTATTTTTCTTATAAGTTCCGTATATAATTTCATTTGCACTTAGTAAAACGCTGTTATTTTTACATTACAAACAGATACTTCAATTTTATTTATCTGTATAATATTGCACTATAATATGTACATATATGTGATATAATCTTTACCCACACAGTTGATTCAGCCGACTCATCGATGTTTTGGCGCCGGTTTTTGCATGGTAAATTATACCATATGGCGGTGTCTGCCCCATTACATTATATAGCGCTGTTTATTTATATGCAATACGTCATTAAACTTGAATACAAGCTGTTATTTTGTTTAGAGTACAACAAAAAAGTATCATTACATACTTTAATGGTTGATGAACTCAGTTGAAGAAAATACATTTCCTTTATTTTTGCAAAATGAGACTTTTATGACGCAGATCATGACTAGATAATTACATTTTAAATTGGTTAACATAAACCATTAATACTATATCTAATATATTTAAACGAGCAATTCTTGTGTGTGTATATATATATATATATATATATATATATAATCTGAATCTCGGAAACGGCTCCAACGATTTTCATGAAATTTAATATACGGGGGGTTTCGGGGGCGATAAATCGATCTAGATTAGTCTTATGTTTGAGAAAACGCGTGTTTTCGAGTTTTCATGCATTTTCTTTTTCATTCTATCAATCAAAATATGGTCGGTAATTTGCACGCTCTGGTGTAATCATCGTGGTCAAGCCGCCAAGGTCAACCATCACAGGTGTCCTGATTCCAATCTCGGGCGCATACAAAGATTTTTTTAAATATTTACTCAAGTTTTTAGTTTTAAAAAAAAAGAAAATCGTACTTTAGGCCAAAATCTTACAGCGAAGCTCTGTATCCCAAGTGCTGTTATATAAATAGGCAAAGACAAAACAGTTCAGTACCACCATTTTCTTCCCCGTTTATCAACATTTATATGGTTTTTATTAATTTATTTCTTTGTTTAGTATCTAGTTAGCTATTTAGTGTTATCGTCAATAAAAAAAAATTGGAAAGTTAGGTTTTTTAACATAAATAATAAATATTATTTTTGAAATTATTTTTGTCCTCAAGTTTTCAATATACTAGTTTATATCATTTAAGCACCTTGTTATATAATTTTATAATTATCGCTTTGATAATACAACCACGACGAACGAGTACTTACAAACAAAATCAAATGTTTGACTTAGTTTATTATAATTGCGAACATAACACTTCGTTACAATGCAAATTGTGACAGTGCATCCTGCGTATTTCCTACAGTACATATTAACTTAAATTCGACCACATTCCTTTTTAATAAGGTTTATTTTTCTTTATACAAACGTTTATTATATGTTTGATAAGTAAAAGTGAGTCAGCCGCTCAATACGACTAGACAGAGTTCTTGACCTCGAGTTGCATCGAACATCTCATTAAAAACAAGTGTGGAATACATTAACGGGCGCAGTGGGCTTATATTTGGGCCAGCAGGTTTTTACATTCAATATCTACGACAAACTTTGATACGTCATATTATAATAAATAAATTAAAAATTTAAAAAACCCCCTACGCATATTGTCATTTAACGATTAGGCACACTAGCACGCGTGAAGCACTTAATCAAGTAATCATACGCCAAAATGCCTTACATCATCTTGGAAAAGAGCTGATACTCTTACACTGCTGGACTGATATTAACCAACCACCGCAAGGAAACTAGCTTTCAAATGAAAGAAAACCGCATCGAAATCGGTCCATCCGTTTGAGAGCTACGATGCCACAGACAGACACACATCGACGTTAAACTTATAACACCCCTCTTTTTACTTCGGGGGTTAAAAATTAAACATACAAATTGAAGTTCTGAGTAAATTCTTACACTTAAAAAGAATTTGGGGTAAAACAAACTTGTTTTTGCCGTTTGGGACCAACTCAATATTAGTTATTTTTTATTCATCTAGGAGCTTTATTATTGAAATTATAAATATTTTACTTCCATTTACTTTTTGGTCAGTTGAAGTTTTTGTTAAAAGTTTTTTTTTTTTAATTATTTTTAGGAAAAAATATCATACCTATACGACGACTTGATAACCTAAATGCACCCAACTTACATTAAATGTAATAAATCAAATCAAAATATACTTTATTCAAATAAACTTTTACAGACACTTTTGGATCGTCAAAATGTAATTTAATTAAATTGTGTCGAATTAAAAAAAATGTATTAAAAAAAAGAGTGATTAACAACACAATATATCCAATTACATATTTGCCATCTATTTATTAAAAAGTTAGAAAGTGTATCGAAAGAAAGTTAATAATTCGATTCACTGCGTACGTATAGTCTACAGTCCCCAATGGGTTTTTTTAATCTACATCTATAGTATTAGATATTTAAAGAGGAAAGATTTATATTTTTGTATATTTGTAACGAATAAACTCAAAAACTGCTAGACCGATTTAGATGAAATTTGGTAAAAAAATAGTGAGATCCTGGGAAGGATGTAGGATACTTTTTATTCCGGAAATCATTCCTTAAGGGGTTGAAAATGGGTATGAGAGTTTGTGTGGGGAATCAACTTAGCGATGAACCCGAGCGAAGCCAGGGCGAGTCGCTAGTGATTAATAACAAGCTAAAATTTCACGAGTAGCTTCGTTTTGACGAGACGCCCAACTTTTTTATCTACGAAAGTTTGATAGTGGTAGATACATGGATAAGTTTTAGACAATCACCATTTCGTCATGTTCCGTGTCAATCCACAACTATATATGCAGCAAAGGGTTATCGAATGAAATATAAACGTGAGCGAAACCGCATGCAGTAACTAGCTTAATAATAAACAATTTTGTTTTGAACGAATAATTTGTTGCACTTTCACTTTCCCTTTTTTCGTTCCACACAAACACAAAAAAGATGTGCCCGAGTTGCCTCTGTACGTATTTTAGAAGAATAGGCGAATGTGATTTGTGCAACGCGGGTTCTGTTCCCCCAAACATTAAATGTGTATATTATAACATGTATGTATATATAACTTTATTTCGTGTATCTCAAAAACGGCTCTAACGATTTGGATCAAATTTTGTATTTAGATAAAGTTTTGCTTTATAAGTTAATCATTATAGGTGTCCTTTGCAAAACAATGCCGAGCCATGTTCATCAGTCGGTACTTTAGAAAAAGCTTTAAATACGCCTATTACATTCCTTTCTACAAATTCCCATTTTGTTAAATATTAATTACCTAAGTTAACATAAGCTCCTAGGCCAATTTATAGTCCAGACTAGCATTGCCCGCAGCTCCGCCCGCGTTCAGATGACCAAAAGCCAATTTCTTAGGTTTTACATATTAGCACACTCTTACATTACAGTTTTTGTATTTTTCCTCCGAAGAGACATTTTCCCGCGTTAAAAAGTATCCTATATGTTGTACCGTATAACCAACTATCACCATACCAAATTTCATCAAAATCTCTCCAGTAGTTTTTCTGTGATGCGGTAACAGACAAACAGACAGACAGACAAAAATTCTAAAAACTATAGATTCGGTCTCTGTGTCGATAATAATGTCTATTTCAATAAGATTTTCCAAAAAATATCAATGTACAGATTCGGCTTAGTTAGAATTTTATTATTTATGTATAGAATAGTTTCAAAATAGATGTAATATATTTTACGTGTTCTCAATTCGTGGCGATCGCTGGCAATTTAAACAATTGAATGAATATGGGTATCATTATTATCCAATTGTCACGCATTGCCATTGTGCTACAAGATGTTAACACGACGCGTGCCATGCGTAGGCAACACCCACATGTTGAATCTAGATCAAATTAATCAAACTATCTTTGCAACTGTTTTAATCGCCAATAACACTAACATTTATGGGACAACTTGGGACTTACCCCGTCATTAGGTGCTTTTTGAAATTTATCTATACTAATATTATAAAGAGGTAAAGTTTGTGAGATTGTGTGTTTGTGATGATGTAGGGGGTAAACTCTGGATCTTACTGAACCGATTTAGATGAAATTTGGTAAGAAGATATTTAGAGACGCTGGAAAGGACATAGGATACTTTTTTTCCCGGAAATCATCCCTTAAGGGGGTGAAAATGGGGATGATAGTTTGTATGCGGAATCAACCTAGGGACGAACCCGAGCGAAGCGAATGTGAGTCGCTAGTAATATTATATACATGCAGCGCCACATTTCGGCAAATATTATTATAACGAACAGTAACCTATATGTAATGTAGGGCATTGTCTATATGTGAATCTATCTTTCTCTTTGGCATGAGGATACTCTCTTAGACACCGCCAACGCCCTAAGTCCGATTATTACTTTTCTTTTCACTTGATAAAAAGACCCAGTAACTATTTGGGCCCAACCCGGGACTAAAATCCAGGAACTCATGATCTGCTGCTGTACAAGGTAACTTATGGCGGTTAAAAAACAATATTACATAAGGAATAGTTGGCTTCACTTAAGGCAATACTCCGCTAAGTTGCAAAGTAACTATTGAACCGATAAAGGTTTATAATCTTTAACAAGTCTCACCGGTTTTATAACTTCCATATTAAATTATTGTTGGTGATAAAGGTTTAACATTGAAATGTGATTTCTTTAAAAAAAACACCGAATGTTTCCTTACAGTATGTAAAAACTAAAAAAATATAAAACTGTTTTCCCCGCTCGCAAAGTACACCGAAAAACAGTATCATATTTTTACATATGTATATATTACAAATGCGGTGTTCGTGTGTTTGTAATTTTTCGCATATTATTCAACTGGACCGATTTTGATGTGTTATGACTAACCAAGATAGTTTTTAGGTACGATTTGAACCGGTGGATGGCCTGTTGTAGTTGATATTTTTAAATTTTCCGAAAAAACTACGCGTGCGGCAAGACAAGGTATGCCTACCGGGACCACTAGAATAATATCTAGTATACCTAAGCTATCTCCATTATAAGTTTTATTTAAATGATTAAAACAAGACGCTTCTGTTAATTATTCTAATTTTATTATTTTCCATAGGATTTAAATAAAACAATGTATGAGAAATCTTCAAACAGTAGAAACCACAAAAAATACTAAATTTTAACATCCATCCAAGTATCCATTATATGGTTATAAATTATGAAAATTACACCTAATATAGGTATAATACGTAGTTATTTATAATATTTTCGCATTTTTATTTAATATTCGTTTTGTCCTTGACTACACTTTTGTAATAGATATGTATGTACATCGATAAAAAGAAGCCTATGTGCTAATACAGGACATTTAGCTGTTGTGGTGCGTACGCTAGCAATCCTGCAACATCCCATTGCACTACGGTCAGTACCGGTTGCACTTTTAGTGAGAAGGAGTCTCACAGACCCTTCAAGAACTATCCACGTATTCCATATTTTTTTGACGGACATCAAAAAAGAGGAGGTAGGTACATTTGATAAGTTTTATATGTGATATGTCGACATTTCAACACTTGCGAACCAATTTTCGTATTTTTTTAAACTTTAGGTCCTTCCTATATGCATTTCAATAAAAAAAAATCCACCCTTCAGTGTGGAATAATATCAGGATTCTTGAGTAGGTACTCCATTTTCTTTAATTGCTATGTGTTTTTATTATGTTTGTACTTAAAGTAAAATGTGTGTTTGTTTGTGTGTGTGTGTGTGTGTGTGTGTGTGTGTGTGTGTGTGTGTGTGTGTGTGTGTGTGTGTGTGTGTGTGTGTGCGTGCATGCGTGCGTGCGTGCGTGCATGCGTGTGTGTGCGTATAAATAACGTTTCAATGCATTTATAATGCATACACGCTTAATTGCAATTATTGGTAATTTTATAGTTTTCTCACTGTCAGTAAAAACGTCACTCCGTATTTCTTTCCTATACTGAGACATGAATTAGGTATCATAAGAAAACAGGTTCATTGAGATTATATCATTAATTTCTCTAATTGCTTAACAGCTAAGAACCGAGGTGTCTAACAAGAACCGTATCAAACGTGTCACTAGATCGACTCGACTGGTTGCCATTCAATCGACGCACTTCCTTGATACATTAACTTGTTGGTAGTTTTATAATGTTAAATCTTATAAATTACTAATATTATATGACGTGTTGGAAGAACAAACAGACTGACGTAACAGGGTATATGAATGTGTTTAAATTTCTTGCTTGCTTGCAGTTTACTAGCATTTCCTCTATCTCAATTTGCATAAATTCTGTCTTTGTAGAAACTTAAGAAATACCACTAAGAAAAAACTACCTACCAAATTTTTAGTTTGTGGCTTAGATATGCGATTTAGCTATGGCGATTTCTATTATTTAGGGACTAAGCTAGACTTAAGTTATCTATATTCTATAGTTACCAACAAAAGTCAGTTTATCGATATAATTGTCAAGGGAGAAACGTTACGAGGTAACCATAAAAAAAAACGATAAAAATGTAAAAAATATGAATATACACCGATATTAACTATTTTAATATAATATCTACAGATAGACAATAAATAATTACAGACACTAAAACAAAATGTCACATCTTTAGAAACTATATGGAATCATAATAATCAATGGATGGTTACTTGACACTTATACGGTCAGTATCTTAGAGCTGGTTTAAATAAAGTTTCTAAAAGTGACCTTTGCTACCATTTACAGTTAAAATTGCGAATTACCTTGATCCAGTCTTTATTTATAACCAAGGCCATGACATGTGCAGTAAGGAAAGAGCGAATATTAAGATACAACCATGTATATACATACCTTATGTAACTACTTGCTATATATATATATATATATATATATATATATATATATATATATATATATATATATAAAGTCAGGCAACAATAACAGCTAAATGTTTATGTATTATAATTATTTAAACGTAAAAGATTTCTTAATAATAAGTTTTTATTATCCTTTGTCTCCATTTTCACTCGTCATCATGCGTAATAGAAAGTACTCATAACAAAACATACCATCCCAAATTCGGCTGTCGGACCATATGCCATCAGAGTTCTAGTACCTTAATTCCAGCTCCGTCATCAGGTCATCTCCATGGTAACATAATACTTTATTGTTATCGAAATTACATTAGTATAACCGTTTAGCCTAATTGGACAGGGAAGTAGTTGACAAATGGTTTGTAAATTTTTTAATAAACAACTTACATACGAATATTGCAAGGTAATAAAAAGCTCGTAATAATTATTACAAGTTATTCAAGTATAACTAGATACTCTATAGTTCTAAGGCCCTAAATAAACGCCACTATTTTCAAGTGACAGGGTATTATTAATATGTGACCCAAGTTCGCCGTTTTGAAATA
Organism: Brenthis hecate; assembly: GCA_951806755.1. Classification (NCBI taxonomy): domain Eukaryota; kingdom Metazoa; phylum Arthropoda; class Insecta; order Lepidoptera; family Nymphalidae; genus Brenthis; species Brenthis hecate. The sequence goes on along the minus strand of OX638260.1, from coordinate 7,075,341 downwards.
CTTAATCCCAGTTAAAAAATGATTTTCCTCTGTAAAATTAGGTGAATGAAGGTTCAATACATTTAGCTATCAGATATTACGACGTATTGAACAAATATCACTGTTACTGTATTAATGAACTTCATTAAAATCAAACCTTTACCAATCTTATATAAACCATGTCATGATTTAGTAAAAAAATACTGGCAACTTTGACTGCAGATGCAAGATGGTCGGTATTTATATTTTATATACAAATAAATAAAAAAGTCTTTGTAATGTCAAAATGACAGCTCTTAACTAAATACATAAGAAGGTATATACTATTATACATAGTGCTTAAGAAATATATATTTTTTTCATTTTTGTCCGTCTGTCTGTTGGTTCCGGCTAAGCTCCGAAACGACTGAATCTATTTTGACGGGATTTTCACTGGCAGATAGCTGATTAGAATAATAGTTTCGCGAAAAAAAAATTAAAACCCATAATAAAATTGTAAACGAAATGCGTGTAATACTCGTAGGGACGCGCCCGAGCGACCCAAGCGAAAGTAAATTGCTTTAAATTATATCGGAATTAATGAAACAAATCTTAACATAACTAAGATGATAATGATATAAAGCAGCATTAGTGCCTTAACACCTCCGGGTAAATTTCTAATAAATTAATTAAATTTCTAAGAAATCTATTGTTAACTGACACGCCGGCATGTCCGCGGTCGTGGAGGGATTAAGCAATAATTCTTAATTCTAAGTACCTATCGAAAATATTTTGGTAGTATCTATTCTATAGACCTACTTCTGTTGGCTACCTAACCGAATATTACAAGATTAATAGGTCACCAATGCGCTTGTAATACAAGCCGTTAATAGTGGCTATTTGAGAATGGGGACGCTATGAATGACAGTAGATGATTTGATCTACATTAAAACTGTTTGATGCTATCGCTTGCTTTTGTTTCATCATTGTAAAATCAAATTAAAAAAAAATTAACGGACGTACAAAATGCATTAGAAGAGGGTAGATAGGTATACAAGTTTGCTAATATATATTTTTCACATCCGACCGCAAAAACTTCATCTACCTGTTCATAGCGTTTCAAAAGTGCCAAATTATCTTATTTCCATCAAATAATTTGGAAAACATGATAGATATCCCGTTTTAATTTAAAAAATAAGACTGAAATCCTACATATAATAAAATTGTAAGTAATCCGAATCTGTACATTTAATATTTTTTGGAAAATCTTATTGAAATAGACATTATTATCGATAAGGAGGCCGAATCTATGGTTTTTAGAATTTTTGTCTGTCTGTCTGTTACGGCATCACAGAATCACGAATCACGAAACCTCAAAGCTCCTTCAATCGACAAATAAGTAGCATTCAGATACATGCTATATTATTATATTTATTATTTAACAAATATTATACTAGCTTTGTTTAACGGCGCCGCTCATTTAAAAAAAACCATTGTTGCTTATCTTTCTACTTATTAATAAAATACTAGTAAAGATTGTTTACTTTTTTGAAAACATTACAACTTACAAGTAGTATAACCCGCATATACACATAACCACAAATTATTTTAATTAAGTTCTTTATATCTAAAAATATATTTCACCAAAACGAAAAATATAAAAATAGAAATATCAACATGTTGCATTGATAAATGGTTTAGGTAAGCAACAGCCAACTATCGACTGAAGTACTGCCTATTATCATGTAGTAGAGGAAATTGGGCCTTTCCTGCTGTAGTCTCTAAGTGTATCTATAGAAATAACTTAATTTTTAGGACAAATTATTATTATATTTTTACTGAAAATATCGATTTTATATATATATATATAATAGGTTGATAAAAAAAGCTTATGCATTTGGAGATAGTTCATAGTTGAATCACAACTTTCGTACTAAATAATAATTGCTTGGTCAAGAATTTTTGTCTAAAGCTTGCAGATCTTCATTTTAATGAACACAACTTTTTTTAAGTCAATAAAGGCCATTTCGCAGGTAACCTAGTATAAATGTTAAGCATACATTATAGATACATAATTAATTTTAGAACGGGCAAGGTTAAAAACGTGAGGAAAATATACATAATATACGATAATTAAATTAAATTGGATGAAATTACAGTAACTGGCCAAGCCGCCCGCCCACTCTACGTCCGTTTGTCACTTTATAAGTAAGGTAAATAAGAGGTACCTATTTAAAAGACCTTTTTACTATAAAATGTAACTAATTTTTAAAACCAAAAAACCTTTTAGTCTCAATTAGTCTGTTCTTTTGAGGGCTATGTTACTCGATATCTGCTCCGATTGAGGATCGATTTTCATATTTTTTTAATATTCATTAATTATAGCTCAAGAACATAGATCTCTTTAAAAAGAGAGAATATAATAGACTAGCGACTCATCCTCGCTTCGCTCGGGTTCGTCTCTACTCCCTAGGTTGATTCCCCATACACACTTTCAACCCATTTTCACCCCCTTAAAGGATGATTTTCGGGATAAAAAGTATTCTATATCCTTCCCAGGGTCTCAAACTATCTTCTTACCAAATGTCATCTAAATCATTCATTCATTAGATCCAGAGATTCAGTAGATCCAGAGATTACCTTCGCAACGTCACAAACTCACAATTCACAAACTCACAAACTACCTCTTTATAATATTAGTATAGATTATATTATATCAGATACATAAGGGTGGTCCTATTACATTTCAAAAAGTTCAACCCCAACAATATTTAATTAGGTTCATACTTCCTTCCAGTGATTTAAATTTGAAAAAGCAATTTACAACAAATACCCTAAAAGTAATTATCAAAATAATTATTTATGTACAAATATACATATAAATTACAAATATTTATCTAATAATTATTATACCTAGTCTGTAAAATAGGCTATTATTAACGCCATTAGACTTTCGTCAAAAACAATTTATTTTTTAGTCATTAATGAGCAAATCAATTAATTATAATCAAATAAGTCATTTGATAATATTTTTCGTTTTTTTTTTTATAATCCCTTTGGTACAATCACTACGAGTTGAGTCAATATTATTTTAATCTATACATACTTATAATAAAATTGTAACTAAGTCGAATCTGTACTTTAAATATTTTTTGGAAAATCTAATTTAAATAGACATTATTATTGATACAGAGTCCGAATCTATAGTTTTTAGAATTTTCGTCTGTCTGTCTGTTACCGCATCACGAGAAAACCACAGGACAGATATTGATGAAATTTGGTATGATGATAGCTGGTTATCCGGGTCAACATATAGGATACTTTTTACCGCGGGAAAATATGTCATTTCTGAGAAAAAATACAAAAACTGTATTGTAAAAGTATAGTAATATGTAAAACCTAAGAATTTAGTTTTTGGTCATCTGAACGAGGGCGGAGCCGCGGGCAATGCTAGTCCAATATAATATCGCACGATGCTAAAGCTCAGTATCACACGAGAACAGCTTGTCGCTTATAAAGTATTTCTTTGTAATAATCTCATCAATTCATTGCTTTGTGAAAGAAAAACAAAAAAAAACAATAAACACGCGTTTCGCATTTTTAATGTTTAGATTTGCCGTAGAGTATTTACTTGGGATGAGGTCTAGGTTTTAAAAAGTAGTCGCTTTTCAGTCAATAGCTAAACTAAGGCCGCATACACATTTTTATATAAAGTACAAAAAAGCTCTGGGATTTATAATAACAAAATTATAGTCATAAAATAAATAAAAACCACGCTTTATCCATTGAAAAGAATCAAATGGGATCAAATTTTGAAATTTTACTCGTAGCTATTGAAGAATTTCTATAGCATCTGACGTTGAACGATCAAAAGAGCTCGATGGCATCAAATTATCGAACAGTCATCTTTCATATATTTACAAAGTTTACAACTTCCAAGATCAAGCAAATGAAATACACAAATATGGTTTTCAAATAACCATATTACGTGCATATTAATTATATTATTAAGGGATAATAAAATTACTACCGACTGACTCTCGCTTTTCTTGGGTGTGTTCTGTATACACCGTAATGAATTATACGCCTAAGCAAAATTTCCTCATGAATTAGTCTGCCCATTGGTGAAAACCGTATGATGAAAATCCATTCGGTAGTTTTTAAGTTTATAGCGTTCAGACAGACAGACAGACAGACAGACAGACAGACAGACAGACAGACGCGGCTACAGGGCTTTGTTTTATAATATGTAATAAGAATAATGGTGTTTATTATACTATAAATAAACAATGAACTTTAAATAAATAATTTTAAGCGATCAAATTCACTTTGCAAGCGGACATGAGAACAAAGTCAAGGGCGACAACTGATATTCATTGGTGTACTCGATTCTACTTCTTGTCCAACTGCCCCTGAACGAGGGTTATTTAGACTTTTTATATTTTAACTAAGTGTTTCGTTAGTCCGTCTGTTTTTTCTGTTGGAAATATGTGAGACCTTTTTATAATAGTACCTATTACAGAAATGAACTGAAATTACTCTATAGGTACTAATATTATAAAGAGGCAGAGTTTGTTTGTTTATTTGTTTGTTTGATCTACTACGCGCTTATCTCAGGAACTACAAATCCGATTTGAAAAATTCTTTTTGCATTAGATAGCCCACTTATTGAGGAAGGCTATAAACTATATATTATCATGCTACTACTCAAAGGAGCGGAGCAGTAATCATAAATGTCAACAAATTGGACAGACTTCCATACATTATTGTAAAACTGATGTTTGTAATAAAATGTTTATAATACGTTTAAATGCTTTAAACTCAGGATATATAATATTTAATCCATCTATTCCATAGTAACCGTTAAAACATACCTATGGGCAAACCCGAGCGAAGCGTGGATGATTTGCTAGTACTTAATAAGTATAATTTGCTGACTAGCCTTAATGTGAGTCAAAAATATACCATAGAGTCTTCGGAAGTATATATGTGCATATATACATAATTTATATCTATACATATAATAAAATTCTAACTAAGTCAAATCTGTACATTAAATATTTTTTGGGAAATCTAATTGAAATAGACATTATTATCGATACAGAGTCCGATTCTATAGTTTTTAGAATTTTTGTCTGTCTGTCTGTCTTTCTTTCTGTTTGTCTGTCTGTCTGTCTGTTACCGCATCACGAGAAAACCACTGGACAGATTTTGATGAAATTTGATATGATGATAGCTGGTTATCCGGGTCAACATATAGGCTACTTTTTACCGCGGAAAAATATCTCATTTCTGAGAAAAAATACAAAAACACAAAAACTGCATTGTAAGAGTATACTAATATGTAAAACCTAAGAATTAGGTTTTTGATCATCTGAACGCGGGCGGAGCCGCGGGCATTGCTAGTAAATAAATAAATGTTTCTTCCAAACACTTTTTACTTTTAAAATAATTAAAAAACTTGACTTTAAGTTAGGTAAATAAAAAACAAATAACATAATAAACTAATGGTCTAACAAGTAATTAGTCTGCTATTTAAGCAAAGTTAAACTCCTAGTAATTTTAGTTGTGATTCAGTTCCTCTGCTGTTGTTGTGAATTTTACTTTGAAGACGATTCTTCATACTTAGAAGTAAGTAGTAATATATATATATATATATATATATATATATATATATATATATATATATATATTTTGTGATTACGTGAAGATTTAATTATAAGTAAAAAAAAAATAGATTGTTATGGCGTAATTGTATAAAGTGTTTCACCTGTCAAAACGAAAGTTACTCGTTCGATTCTCGCTAGCGGTAAATAATTTGCTTTTTTATTACTTTTGCCTCTTGTTTACTTCGCAAGTGATAAAAAATATTAAGACAATCTTCTACTGTAAAGTGTATAAAAATGGTGATTTGGATTTACTTACGAATTGTTCGAGGAAAGCAAAACAGCTATTCCATTTTCAATCGATTTTTTTACTTGTAAGAATATAAAAAAGTCGGATCAAATTCTGTCCAACGGTTTTTAAACGATATAAGATTAAATACGAAAAACAGTCTTATATGACGCGTGAAATCAGGCTACAGTAAGTAGCCTTAGTATAAATATCAAAATTTTGAGTGCATTAATTTTATTATTATAGAAGCCTCTGTTATTTCATCATACTGTAAAGGTTCAAAGGATTTGAGTAAAAATCTGAACGGAGATAATTTATACCACTACTTTTTATCAACATACCCTCTATACAAGGATAATCCCGGGAAAATAATAGTATTTATAAATAGATGGCGTTGTACCGAATTAGACCGCGTTAGCGTCACGTTATTGTGAAAGTATAAAATATATCAACATATGTAATACATAATAATGCAATCGTTAAGTATTATTTAATTAAAAAGATAAAATGATTATCAATACAAATCAATGTAAGTCAAACAAAAGTGCAAACGTTATCTAGGTCGCCTCTCAGTCACAAAGGCAGGTGCGTCGATAGTGTAGGTTCTATTGGTACTTTTAGATATGTAATATTAAGCTAATAGGCATTTACGAAGCACAATACACTCAATTAACCCAACAATGTCTAAGTGGTTCATTAATGCCTATCACGTCTCCTTTTCTTTTTTCATTTTAAAGTCCTTAGGATGAAGCTTACATATTATAATAAGTAATAATAGTAATATCATCTGTGGAAAATGGTTATGAAAAAAAAACCGGAAACGCTAAATTAAAAATACTAAACGAACTAGCGACTCACCCTCGCTTCCCTCGGGTTTGTCCCTAACTTGCTTCCCAAAACAAACTTTCATACCCATTTTTACCCCGTTAAGGGATAATTACCGGGATAAAAAGAAATATCCTATGTCCTTCTCAGGGTCTCAAATTAACTTCTTACTAAATTTCATCTAAATCGGTTCAGTAGATCCAGAGATTACCACCTACAACGTCACAAGCTTTACCTCTTTATAATATTAGTATAGATAAAATAAACAATAATGCTACATAAATTACACAAGTCTTCTTCAAACAACTACTCGCACTAGACAATATTTTTAAAAATACTGACTAAGTAATACGAGTATAATCTCCATTGTCTAAATATCAACATAGATTGAATCTGAACTATACTAATAAATGGAGAGCCGATTTTTTTGTTCGGTTATACTGCGATAACTACTGAACCGATCGGAATAATACTCATACCATAAGATGCAGCGTGTTTCGGAGAAGGTTTTAGTGTATGATATGTTGGTGATTGATGTACTATGCGGGTGAAGCCGCAGGAAAACGCTAGTTCATATATAAAACTCGTTATTACACTCAATCTTTATTTATTTATTGCATATCGCATAACTTATTACACTATTACTATTTATCGATTACGTAGCAATGAATACTGGCAGTAATGTCAAGTGTCAACCTTCACTTCAAAACTAATCTCATTATGCCTATAAATGCATTACCTATGTCGTAACATTAGAACAAAATGTATGCCTAAGTAAAAACCTAAATAAACTAAGTTAAAATGCTCTATACACACATTTTACTACTAAGACAGTTACGCGAGAAGTATTAAGTTCGATTCCGTGCCAAGCTAAAGGCAAAAGCTATTTAGCACTTATTACTTTTCTTCTGCACAGTATCCGACCAAGTCATCTCTGCTACCAAAGCTATCATATTATAAACATAAAATATTATATTCTCCATGGACATGTTATACGGTAAAAAATGTTTTAATCAGTTATAATCTTTGAACGAACAATGCGTTCTATTTCGGTTATCCAAAATGCAATTTGGTCCCACCCGAGATGCTCAGACGCATACGAGGCTACAAATATAGATCTCGCTTCTAACAACTCGACGGATTTAATTTTAGATCAGTGTCGATGGCAGCCTTTAAACGTTCTCTAGAGATTGTGGACCCTAGTCATTTATAGTAAACGTCCAGTTGTGCCGACAATAGCATATTTTAAATGTTAGACTTAAAACGGATTTATTAACAAGATTAGATATTAAAGCTAAATAAAGCAGAAATATCTTTTTTAAACCTATCAATTACCAATACATTAAATATAAACAATATCAATATTGGTTTAACGTTCAAATACTCGTATATCTACCTCAAATACATAACCTCCTCATCTATCTCTCTTTCTCTTTTTTGGAAGTCGGTAAAAACTAAGGCGGTTTCCACAGAAAATAAATACTCTATAATAAATACTTTTAATTAAATGACCGATGATACATAAAACACCAACTTCCCCATAAGGGACAAAAGTTCCATAAACAATATGTCGTAGAATAGATATTGTTCATAAATCATAATAATATGTACAAATAAATGTGTAGGTTTGATCGCGTGAAAATTTCCAGTCCTTTGATTTTGAGCAAAAACTTAGAACCCACTACGCCGTAACTTTATATACAATAATACAATCTAATGATACTGAAATCACATAAATTAGGTATAATTTTTATAATTTATGGGAATTGGCTAACAGCTATGAGTTACTGCATTTTTATGGCTCGTACGATTAACTAATAAAAACACAATTAATCACAATATGATTGAATTGATACTTAAAAAAGACTGTATTCTAAAACTTAGTGTCTTTTTTATTTACAATAATAATTAATCCATGCAAAAAAAAACATCAACAAACCCGTACGCGTAGGCAGCGTATACACGCAGAGTTGACTCGATAACGTAACTCGTTTGTTTGATAAGGTTTCATTGTAAGATTTAATCTACTATTCATCGACATAAAAGCTTCCTTGTAACTTTATTATGAAGCATAAATATTACATTTTAGATGACACGTGTAATCTTGTAAACGTTCTTTTATCATATTTAGTACTTTTTATTTTAGACTTGCGACTTGCCCTCACTTCGCTCAGATGTGTCCATAGGTACATGGATTTTACTAACAATTTCATGGGTTTAATTGTTTTTGGCGCTTTCCTGAACCTTTTTTTAAAATAAAAGTAGCCTAAGTTACTCCTCACAAGATCAGCTATCTGCCAGTTAAAGTTTCGGAGATTAGCCGAAACAAACAGACAGACACAAAATTTTTAAAATTTTTTTTTCCTTATTAGTACCATATATGCCTACTTTTATATGCATTTAGTAAAAAGTTGTTATTTTGATATTACAAACAGACACCTTCAATTTTATTTATCTGTAATAAATGTGTATGAACAAATATATACGTACCCACATTCTAATTATAAATTGGTTATTATTGATTGATGTTATTGGCACTATTGGCTATAATTTTTTAAAGTGTATACAACCCGCGGGCATGGTAATGGTGTAATAAAACGTGCTAAATGGTAGAATAATATTTGTTATAAAGATTACCAGGTAAAGAACCAGATGGGATTTACCATCTTAGTAATTTATGTCCATATACATATTTAACTTCAAAAATGACGAGTTTTTTTACACATTTTCATCCCCTAAATAAGCATATAATACATATTATAACCTCTTTTCGTCGATCAATTTTAATCAATTCTTCTTTAGTGCTTACTTTTTGTCACGTAAAGACTTCTCGTGCCAAATGTCATTCTTTTACACCCAGTGGTTTAAGCCGTCTGTTGTATGACAGTCAGCCAATGTTATAATTTTTATTATGTAGAAAAAAAAAGTGACGGCGCTTGACATTTGTCAAAATCAAGGGTAATTTTTTTTGCGTATCGTTCTTATCTCGGCTAATGTGTCATGTTACTAGTCCTAAGCAAATATCAAATGAAAGAAAAACGATAGTTAAATTTACATTCATTAATCATTAATATTAAGAATTGCATAAAAGTCAGTGTATATAATACTTTCTTAGATTTACAACTAAATAATCATTAATGACCTTATATTGGTCTAAAACTTTATTCTCTCCCGTGAGCATGTTTGCTGTAAAGCATTCGAAACGTCGAAAACTAAAAATCAAAATACATCCACGAAAAGAAGTCAGTGGAATAATACTTTCTTAGATTTACGCGAATATGTGACATTTTAAATAAAACTATCTTATCGGGAATCAAAAATCAAAATAAATCCGCGAAATATTCCGAAAAGATAATTTTATTTAAAAAGTCAGTGGAACTAAATGTTAGAGAATTACTTAATAGTATCGAAGAAACACCGATAAAAATAAAATTTTATAATAACATCAATCGCACATCAAAAACCAACAGATAACATAAAAAATAAAGCAGCTAAAAGCAACATAGAAAATAAATGTTATCAAATACTCGTAAATGTTTGATCAAGAATCGTTCCTGTGTAAACAAACACCCAATTTTTAATTATAAAACACAACGATTTAATTAAAGCGTTTTATTTTTCCTTTTGGATTTACGACACGGTAACTTAGGGTTTCTTTGTCTTGTTTAATTAACCCGGCCTTAATGCAATAAGGTTTCTGGCCCATCCCATGGGTTGCGGGGTCAAATGGCAATGTTAATTTGTCACGCTTAGCATATAATAGAGCAAGTTTTATTACCTTTGTAATGTATTCAGCCCTTTTTAACGTCCCACTGCTGGGCACGGGCCTCCCTTTAATACGAGGGGGATCAGGCCAGTGCGGGTGGGCGAACTTCACATGTCTTTCGAAAACTTGCTAAGTAAACTTAATAAGTAACCTTTCTAATGTTAACTGTTATTGTAGTTATCTGTCTCGGGGGTCTAGTAGCTAGCATGTTCGGTTGCAGACAAGGAGGTCTTGGGTTCAATAAATCGGGATGGGCTACAGTTAGATTGAGAAGTATTGTTACTAGGTTTTTCCCAAGAAATTCTTATTCTAAAAGCCTTAAAAGTCGTGTAGAATTGTCGTCCAACTTGAGTTTGAGAGTAACAGAAATAAAGAGCGCACTTATGTTAGCGTGCAGACTTGTATACAGATGGCTGATCTCAGTAAGACAGGTTGCCATGACCATAATCGATCAAGAGGACGTAACATCTATATATATAAAAGAAAGTCGTGTTAGTTACACTATTTATAACTCAACAACGGCTGAACCGATTTGGCTGAAAATTGGTGGGGAAGTAGCTTAGAACCAGGAGACGGACATGGGATACTTTTTATCCCGTTCGATTGCGTTCCCATGTGACGTGACATAAAACTTAAGAACGGCTGGACCAATTTTTATGATATTTGAATTTTTGGATTTCTCTTAGTCCGGAACAGGATAATAAGTGTTAAAACATCAGAAAAATTAACGGAAAAAAATTATATGGCTAGCGTTGGCTAATAACTATTTATCTCTATTTAAAACGTAGGTACCTAGCGACGAACCCGAGCGAAGCGAGGGTGAGCCGCTAGTAAATATATTAAAAGTAAGACACTCAACACCTTATTTAGAAAACAATATTCCTATGATCACTCTGCATCTTCTACCGCATCTATCACGGGGAGTGTTCCGAGGAATTGTTCGGACTGATCCCGGCTGCTGAATTTCACCATCGGACATCGCGCCAAAATAGTAAATTCCATCCACACCACCTCGATGTCCAGCGTTCCACAACAGTGCGATTTTTAAGGCACTTTCTGCCCCGCACAACCACTCTGTGGAACCAGCTATCGCCGGCGGTCTTTCCGAACCGCTACGACCTGGCCACCTTCAAGAAGAGAGCGTATTCCTTACTTAAAGGCCGGCAACGCATCTGCAAGCCCTGCGGTGTTGCAGATGTCCATGGGCGGCGGTGATCACTTTCCATCAGGTGAGCCTCCTGCCCGTTTGCCCCCTTAGTCCCATAAAAAAAAAAAATATGAGCATCGAACAGATTTTAACTTTACCAACTCGGTTATTAAGACCTCCAGGTAAATTTCTAAGACATTAATTAAAATTCTAAGAAATCTATTATTAACTGACACGCCGGCGTGCCCGCGGTTGTTGAGGGATTAACATCGGCTAACACCTTTCCAAGTTTCTAAAACATTGTACCAGATGCACATAAATATTTTATACTTATTGTATACATTCTTTTTGCCTGTTTTTTATCAAAGTGCATCGGCATTCAGCCTAAATATGTATGTTTATATTTTTGCGAAGCTCTCTAAGGTGCGAGCGTCGAACCCAGTTTTGTTTAGTTTGTAAACAATGTAATGAAACTTGTTAGTCAACACGTAATAGTGATCTGGCGAGGTGCCAGTATCGCTTCCTAGCAAAATAGTATAACTACTTAAAAAACGCATTGACACTTAAAATAATTTGTATTCAAACTATCAAACTAATATCATGAACGGGAAAGTATTTTTTATAAGCGAAAATGACAAACTTAATTTTATCACTGAACATGAAGTGATTTTTAGGTCGCGATGTGGCACGCGAGGCGCGCCAAATCATGGCCGCGCGTTAGTAGTTTATTTTGTCTTTATCCAGAGTAGTTAAAAAAAAGAAATTAGAATAATTGCATGTCTCCTGAACCTACTCGTGCCATCACGAAATGACTTAAAAAAGTACGAAATACAAATAATTGATATCGAAAAATCTGAATACACAAATAAATAAAATATTCAAATATTTAAAAAAATAAGTCCGTTAGAAAGTAATGTTATATATTTAAGATTTCTAACAAGATTATTTTATAAAATAAGGTAGGTTATTCGAGTATAATCTGAATTAATATCTTAGTTCTAAATTAGCCTCATTTCCAACAAAAGGTATATTTCTAATTCAAAAGCAGTTATCGCTTTTTGTCTTATATAATATGAAGCTATTATATGGCCGTTAAACAGAAACACATTCACTGCTTAGTAAGCAACAAAAAGTGGTCTAATGGCTGATATTCATGTAACTGCGTGACGAAATGTGTTGATATATATATATATATATATATATATATATATATATATATATATATATATATATATATATATATATATATATTATGTATTAATAATATCGCGAATATATCCATATATGGTTAGCGTTTCGTATTTTCTTTATTCAGTCGAACTTCCTTTGTTATTCTATGTTGAAATTTGTTTTTTTTCTTGTTCTTACTGGCTTTCGACCGTGGTTTCGCTCGCAAGATATTTTAATAGAAGGTTACTTACAAGTTAAGATATTTATAATCCACATTTAATATTATAAATGTCAAAGTGTGTTTGTTTGTTTGTCCTTCTTTCACGCCGAAACGGAGTGATGTATTGACGTGATTTGTGTGGAGATAATTGGAGGGCTGGAGAGTGACATAGGCTACTTTTTACCGCGGGAGATTATCTCATTCCCACGGGAGTTATAGTTCTAGATTCTAAATAAATAATTTTGACATAAAGAAAATCTCCGCCTTCCATTAAATCGAAAACTTGTTATTCCCTTATTAAAAGTATGATGAATGTAAGGTAATGAACTAAAACTCTAATGCCGGATTCATAAATATTGTAAAATATTTATACTCGTTTATGAAATAAACTCATGTTATTTATAATACATTGTATAGTTCAATGGTCCAATAAACTTAGAAAATGCTATTATACAAATAGCCTATTTTTAGAGAACATAACAGCCACATTACTCAGAAAGAAAAGCAAGTAAATAAGTAATGTACATATAAGCTTATAAACTAAAGCCTAAAAATACGTCACGTACATAAAATACGTAGTTTTATATTAAGGTTTAGTATAGATTTCTCAGAGATCGAGATATTTTCCTGCAGAAAAAAGTTCCCTATATGTTGATCCGGATAACCTTATAGCTATCCATCATATCAAATTTCATCAAAATCTGTCCAGTGGTTTTCTCGTGATGCGTTCCCAGACAGACAGGCAGACAAATTCTAAAATCTATAGATTCGGCCTCTGTATCGATAATAATGACTATGTCAATAAGATTTTCCAAAAAAAAAAACTATGTACAGATTCGACTCAGAATTTTATTATACCTATGTATAAATTTCACTTTACATTTCAAATTAATAGTTTTCTACTATTAATAGTAATAAAATCATACAATTACAATATATATTTATAACGAACAAAATTAGCTGTAAATGAAAAATTCTCCTAGCGACGAGGCCTGATACATTATCGCGTGCGAATTACTTGATCTATTGACGCGCCGTAATTAACACGTCCGCTTGCTAATTAAATTGAATATTTTGCAATTCACCATTAAATACATAAAAAAAACGTGAGCAAGTTGTTCATTATAATTTGTTACGATCACTTTACTCCCCCCGCCGCCCTCGTCTGGGTCTCAAAAAGACATTTACACTTTTACAGATATTTACAGGTATTTTAAGTTATTTTAAGATATTTTAAATATTTTGAATTGACTTATCAACATAATCGTTATTTAGACTAGACATACTACTGTCGAGACCTATAAACTGTAGGGTTTCAATAATAGATTTTGGAAACTTCAGATGCTTAAAGATTTTTTTATTGGCACTTATGAATTTAAAGTTAATTACATGCATATTTAAACTTTTTATGTACACTTTCATTACCTAATCTGAAGCGTTAACCTACATTTTTATTGAGTCCCTTTTCGAAGAAAATTGTAATATTTTTTGTTTAAGGCCGACAATATCACAAGTCAGGAATGATATACTATCGCATGCGATTTTTTAGTATGTCTACAGTCACGCCTAGGTCTAGTTTGTAAACAGGTCAGTTTACGGCATAAATATCGACGCTTAATTACAACAACTAAAACTTTATTATACAGTACTAGCGGCTCAACCTCGCTTCGCTCAGGTTCGCCTCTAGAAAAACAACAACAAATCTATCCCACGGGAACCGTACATTTTTCCGGGATAAAAAGTAGTCTATGTGTTATTCTGATGTATGAGCTATATTATTGTAAAGTTTCATCAAAATCCATTCAGTAGTTTTTGCGTGAAAGAGTAACAAACATACATCCATACTCACAAACTTTCACATTTATAATATTAGTATAGAATTAGTCGCATGAGGTCAAACTATGGCAAAAATATAGTACCGAAATGTTCAGGAGGTATGTAGAAAACGAAATAAAACATTGATAATTATCATACAATATATGGAAAGTAAAGAGAAAAGTTAGCTTTTCAAAAAACAAAACAGCCAACATTATCAAATATTTATTTATTATTAAAATTAAATATAATATATTATTTACTTTTATATAATTAATGACTTATTGCTTAAAAGGGAAGTACCTACATACATACGTATGCATTTTTAAAACTCTCAATTGGAGCTCTAACCACTGGTGCCGGAAGGTTATAAACACCTTATCCGTTCATGGAAGTATCCCTTTTTTAGTAAACCTGTAATTTATATTTAATTATGCTTAATAAAAATTAAACATAATTGAATTTTTTATTACTATATGCACGATTCACGAACAAAAGTAGTTCAACGATCACAGGCACGCACCTTTTTCTATTTATTACCATTGGAATCAATTACTTAATAGATATCACGCCTTGCCTGAGACTTTTAGCCATAAATTAGAACTAGGGCATCATAGGGCAAAAAAGCAATCAATTATTATTAAGTCAAAAGCCTAGATTCGGATATGACATAATATTGTACAAAATACGATTTTTACCTCCTATATCTCCTACTAGACGAAGAGATATCGTGACTCCTTGACTCAGATTTAAAAATATGCCAAAATACGAGTTTTTTTTTTTATATAGTAGTGGCACAGACACCGCCTCGTTTGGCTCAATCCGATATATTTAAGGAATTTCATATAAGAAAAATATTTTTCTGAATCAGATCGCTTGACCACGATGCTTATGTCCATGCGTGCGAAATTATCAACCATATTTTGTGTGGAACAATGCGAAAGAAAACCGCATGAAAACTCGAAAACACGCGTTTTCCCAGACATAAGATTAATCTAGATCAATTTTTCGCCCCCGAAAACCTCCATATATTAAATTTCAGCGAAATCTTTAGAGCCATTTCCGAGATCGCCGGTATAAATAAATAAATATACAAGAATTGCTCGTTTAAATATAATAGATAGATAATTAAATTTTGATTAATCTTTAGATTAGGCAAATTGGTCTAATAAAACTAGATAAACATATTATGGTACATATAAGTCACAATATTTATGTATGCAAAGTACGATATCTCGTAACCATAAAAGTTCGGATATCCGCTAAAGTGTTTGGTTATCTCAAATCTATATTGTGACAACTGTAAATCGAATTGGCGAAGGTAAAGTACAATGGCTAACATAAAAATATACGAAATAATAATATATTTTCCACATTTCTATATTTATTATCCGTATTAGTCCGTATTAGTATCATAAATGTAAAAGTTTGTGAGTATGGAAGTTTGTTACTCTTTCACGCCAGAACGGCGGAACGGATCTGGATGAAATTTGGCACAGAGATATATTATAGTCTGGAATAACACATAGGCTACTTTTATTCCGGAAAAATGTACGGTTCCTTGGGATAGGTTTATTTTTGTTTTCGTAGTTATGAAATTTTTTTTCTTAGTTTTTTTACGATATTTTAATAAAATAACTCCACAACATAATTACATAACATGTATAAACAATTAGTTCATGTCAACTTATTGTTGTTGGCGACAGTATTTCTATTAATTTCCTTTTATTTAATTTCTATGAAAAAATATATTATAGCTATATGTAAAACGATAGATAAGGCCGAGATTGGCACAATAACCGCTTGAACTTGCGCATATGTTCGCTTGAGTCAAAGGAACAATACTGCATAGGATTTTAAACCATAAACCCAAGTTATACGGTCGTTAAACCCCAGTTTGGTCACAGTCGATATAGCAACGGTTCAAAATCCTCGAACAATAACATTACGCATATATATAACTGTTAGTTAAACATTAAGTAATTAAATGTGTATAGTTAATAAAGGGGTGAAATATTTTTTGTTTATAAAATACCTAATAACCGAACTTTTTTTTCACAATAAAGTCAACTGTAAGAAAAATTTCTTTACATTATCTATACATATTCTTAGTCTTTATGTAATATCAAAATATAGTTATATTTTTGTTAAAACTTTTTTTTTACAAGGATATTTTGTTATTTAAATGTTAGTTTTTTTCATTTCTTATATTTTTTTTTTGTAACATAAGTGAGCAACAACAACAACATTTTTCTTAGTTTAACAATTATTATATACATGTTAAGTTAGCCTGTAATTGTGATATACTTTGTAACACTTTCTTATGTATAACTATAATAAGTAAAAAAATGTATTCTTAGTATATAACGTAGGCTTCCTAATAGATAAAATAAAATAAAAAATAAAATAAAAAAATACATATTATAATAAAATTGTAACTAAACCGAATTTGTACGTTAAATATTTTTTGGAAAATCTTATTGAAATAGACATTATTATAGATAGAGGCCGAATCTACAGTTTTAAAATTTCTGTCTGTCTGTCTGTTACCGCATCACAGAAAAACTACTGGAGGGATGTTGATGAAATTTGGTATGATGATAGCTGGTTATCCGGGTCAACATATATATATATATATATATATATATATATATATATATATATATATATATATGATACTTTTTACTGCGGGAAAATATCTCATCTCTGAGAAATCTATACAAAATGTTAAAACGAAGTAGGGACTACGGACAAACCCCAGTGGAGGGAGGGTGAGTCGCTAGTAATAATATTATTATTGGTTTTATTAATTTTAAAAAAATATTTTGCTAATAGAAGTGAAACTTCCTATATCTCAAGTAACAATAAGTTATTTTTTCCAATATACCAAGTGAACAGAGCTTCGAAAGTAAGTCAACTAAATGTTACGAGAGTATTTCAGAAGTAGGTCAGGTAAGCTAAGTAAAATTCTCTGTAAAGGCACGCAGTTTTTATTACTTTACACAAATTCAGTGTAACGCCTCTAACAACATTACGCCCCTTTTCCACTCAAGATGGCAACTTAAGAAAACTCATATAAGTATTTTATATCAGAACTGGCAACGTATAGAATCAAATAATTATTTACAATTATACATATAATAAATCCTATTTTTATATAATTACTAGCAGTACCCGCGGCTTCGCTCGCGCTAAACTCATCCCCTATTTTACCCCGTTATGGGATGAATTTCGAAAAATGCTAAAACACATATTTATTTAATTGTATTGAAGAGCATTAATACCAAGTTTAAACTAATTCTGATCACAAATATTTTTTTGGTGTGTTTTCCCGTGGGAATGAGATAATCTCCCGCGATAAAAGGTAGCCAGCCTATGTCACTCTCCAGCCCTCCAACTATCTCCACACAATAAATCACGCCAATCCACGAAGCCGTTTCGACGTGAAAGAAAGACAAACGAACAAATAAACACACATTCACATTTATAATATTAGTATGGATTATTTATATTATTATTATACTGTAACATAATAGAACAATATGACTTGATTTTCATAACTGACTTATCATTTGAGGGGGATATCTATACAAAATCATAACAATAACAAAAGATTTTGTAGAATTACAATGAGTATTTTTTAGACTTGAAAAGTGTTTCTATTGCATATTACAGGAGATACAGATATGACTTAAAATTAATCATATATTATATTATAGAAGGGGTCTATTCCCCTTTGTTCCGAGGTATTTGCACTAAATATTAAAATTTATTTTATGAACTGTCAGGTAAGTTAAGTTAGTAGTTTTTTTTTAAATTTAAATAATTTATACAAGAGAAATTACATACAGCTATTTAGCGTGTTAGAAGCTATAACAATACATAATTATTAGGTACTATAAATAATATCTAGTATATTTAGTTGCTCCAACTAATGTCCATTGATTGTAGCATGAAAAGGCCGCTATGCTTTATGTGTTCAGACACGTAAAATTATTTTTTCATTCATTACTTGAAGTTTCTTGCGATTTCGTCGTTTATTTGTGAAGTTAGGATTTTATTTTTAACGTAAAATCTAAGAAAAGTCTTTTTTTTTTTGTAATTTCAATCGCGTTTATTGCGGTAAATGTTGTTTTTAGAGAAAAATGTTCTACAAAAGACGCTACACAAATAATCATGCCATTGAAAAAAATAATTGATTTAAATTGACTTTTGAGTTTTGACACGTAAGTACTTTTTAAAGAAACAAACAATAGTTTACAATAATAATGACATTACTTTTATTTATTACAGCAGCTGTACAAAGGGTGCTTTAGGGGAGGAAATAAATTTTAAACCTCTTAACTTTTTTAACAATAGATTTTGTTTAACGGTCTCTTACTTTGTTTTACCGCTTGCCTTGTGACTAAAAACACTGTGCGTGTTAAAAAAAAATAACTACCTAAATAGTTTTCTCCTAGTAAAATGATTTGGAGTTTAAGACTTATTTATTTCGATTTTTTGTGACCGAAGTTTGGTAAAAATGGTCTTTGTAAAATTAATGGTTTAAATTGATTTATTTAAACACATTATTACTATGAAAAGCTATTTATTCGGATTTTTATGCAGTTTATTTATTTCGGTTTTTTTGTTCCCGAAGTTTCGTAAAAATGGACGTTGTTAAAAACCATGAAAAGATTTTGTAATGAAACCGTGAAAAGACGTGAAAAAATAATTTTATTTACAATTATAAATATTCGCGTATATATAATAAAGTGTTATAACAGTAAAATATGTTTGTATGTATTAAACATCTTTATATAAACGAGAGAATTTAATTTATTAATCAAACGATAATTCATATTATAATACGTATAATATAATTATATAGATTATTGCTCACTGCTCAGTCTCAGTCATATAAGTATTTTATATCATCATCGTGATACAAAATTTTGCTTAAACATTGTCCTTTACACCACGTTGGATTTTTCAGCGATTCGACGTCGAGACACGAGGGCTCTTGTAACGCGGAGGGCCACTTGACCTATCTTGTTTTAGAAAGTCGAGCTTTTACCCGTGTAAAATGTTCACGTTAAAAATAAAATTGCTATTATTAGTTTTTTGAATCCTATTATTCTATACATAAATAGTAATTTAACTGCCTCGGTGGTGTAGTGGCTAGCATGTACGGCTGCACACTCGGAGGTCCTGGGTTCGAGTCCCGGGTCGGGCCAAGTCTTTCTGTATATTAAGCCTCAGTAATAGCCCGGAGTTGGGAAGTTGGCGGTGTTTCACCCCCGTGCCTCGGAGAGCACGTAAAGCCGTCGGTCCTGCGCCTTAACTCTCACTGGTCGTGTCAAGTGGTCGTCCCATCAGAGTATGAGAGTGACAGGAATAGAGAGTGCACTTGTGTCTGCGCGTACACTTGTGCACTATAATATCTCCTGCGCAGTTGGCTAGTCTCAATGAGATTGGCCGCCGTGGCCGGAATCATCTAGTAGAACATCATCATATAAATAGGCAATTTCTCCTCTGTTTTCCAAGCGATATTTTTTTTTTTTGTTTAGCAGCTATTGACGAGTTTTGGTGTTATCAATAAGGAAAAATTAGATAGTGTTTTGGCTGTACTTCCGAATAGCCCATCCATACCTCTGATTGAGATAGAGGCAGTGGTAGCCCAGTGGTAACGCGCTCACTTGGGAAACCGAGTCAAGCGGGTTCAAATCCCGGATCTCGCACCTCTGATATTTTCATGTGCGAATCATTTCTAACATGGTTACCACTTGCTTTACGGTGAAGGAAAACATCGTCAGGAAACCTGCATGTCTGAGAGAACCTAGCAAGTTTTCGAAAGACATGTGAAGTCCGGCAACCAGCACTTGGCCAGCGTGGTGGACTATGGTCTGATCCCCCTTCGTACTGAACGAAATCCCGTGGCCCGTGCCCAGCAGTGGGAAGTTAAAAAGGGCTAAATACACACCTCTGATTAATCTAAATTTTGATATAAATTATTCTTAAAGGACCTAATAACCTGGACAAATATAAATATATATTCGAATATACATACATATATGTAAAAACCATTTACATCAGAATACAATCATGACTTTACGTATATGCAACGTTGCATCTGAGAAATACTACTTATTTAATGATGTTTTCGTTTAGGTATTCTCATTCACTGACAATGCACTGACTCACTATAATATACTGTATGTACATATTTAGCATCCGCGACACTTTGATTATAATATATATATATATATATATATATATATATATATATATATATATATATATATATATATATATATATATATATTTTAAATAAAAGTTAGCTTAAATAAAAACAATGCATTTGAAATGAACCAAATCAATTATTTTAGACAATGATTACTTAAAAAGAAATAAATTATAAGTATGCATATGGGATCATATCTGAAGTGATATCCTTTTTATTTGAAAAATACCCAAGATATAAACCGAATGAGTATCTATCTCCTTCTTTTTAATAACATCGCGTTTTTGCAGTACAGATTTAAATTAACAACTTAATTAAATTTCGTTCTAGTGATACAAAACAATAAGTTCCCATTTTTCAAAGATTTTTGCATTCAGTCCTTTTAAACGTCCCACTGCTGGTCATATGGGAGGCCTCCCTTCAAAACTAGGCGCTGGTCAACTTTATGTACATTGTACTCGTATTCAACGCTTTTACCGTCCTGATATTACCCATATATTATGTATAATCTATACA
Source organism: Brenthis hecate (assembly GCA_951806755.1). Lineage (NCBI taxonomy): Eukaryota > Metazoa > Arthropoda > Insecta > Lepidoptera > Nymphalidae > Brenthis > Brenthis hecate. Next base: position 7,053,806 of record OX638260.1, on the reverse strand, counting down.
TGTAATAAAATTCTAAGTCGAATCTGTACATTAAATATTTTTCGGAAAATCTTATTGAAATAATCATTAATCATTATTATCGATACAGAGGCCGACCTATGGTTTTTAGAATTTTTGTCTGTCTGTTTGTCTGTGACCGCATCACGAGAAAACCACTGGACAGATATTGATGAAATTTGGTATAATGATAGCTGGTTATCCGGGTCAACATATAGGATACTTTTTACTGCGGGAAAATATCTCATCTCTGAAAAATCTATACTAAACGTTAAAACGCAACTAAGGACGTACCCGAGCGGAGCGAGGGTGAGTCGTTAGTGTATATATAATAGATATACTACATACTTTCGCATAGTAACGACTCAATTTTACTATTGAAATTTTATAGGCTGAATATGAGTGTAGAAGTTCTAACAAGTACACTTAATGAGCAATATTGTACGTAACTGATTTTAGTACACAGTTAATATCATGTTATAAACGACAATTAACTACTTTTTCCTAGCTATTAAACTATAGTTTGACACATCTGGAGAAGATATTACGAACATATTAATAATACACATTTATGTTGGTACGTAATAGGTATTTTTTAAGTTAAATTTCGTTGTAAGAAGTGTATAATAATTGTAGTGCTTACAATTTTAAGTCCATTTTCAAACACTTTAAAATATCGATGACTATTAACTGCAGTTGAAACTAAGATATAAACTAAATCAAATTTAATCGAGGAAATAGTTGTATGAAGAGAAACAGCTGATCAGAGAAACGTGCTAATAACGATAGCAGAAACACGTGTGAATTAGTCACGAAGTGAGCGATTTTCATAAATAACCTATGCAAAGTAATAATAAGCGTAGTGTTAAGTTAGAACAAGATTTTATTGATAAAGTTATGTAGGTAGTTTAGGAGTTTTATGGTCACCATCTCTTCCACCATCTCTTTGGTGCCATATTATTTATTGCATTGTCACAAAAGTTACATATGGTATATCACGAGATGCTAGTAAGTGCTGGTAAATTGTAATTTTGGAACCGGACATGCTGACAGACAAACACACAAATACGAATCAAGTAAGGGATAGGTAATAAATAAAGTTTGCTCCTACCTTATAACTGGTCCGATGACATTTTACAACAATAAAATATTTTAATTTTACCGTTTTTTGTTATTATAATAAAAAATCTTAATACCTCATTAAAAATCGGATTTTAAAATAAAACAAAAAGCCAAAAAATTACTTGAACTTCAACTAAAAGCAATAGAATTGAAATAGAACCCAACTATACTTACTGTATATTCATTTCACAATAGCTATAAAACTTTAACTAAAATTTCTTCGTTTGTTCTAAAACTACGTATATATAGTAAGTTTCCCAGACGTTTAATTTAATACCGTTACGTTCCTTGGTTTTCGAGCACTTGTCATCAAGTGTCATTCGTAGAAAGCTTGACGCTCTCTAGTCATCTGTTACAACCAAAGTTACAATCCATTGATTTTATGTTTTAAAAAAAATATATAATATATGTAATATATATTTTATAAAAATATATTATATATTTATAGTATATTATATAAAATATATATAATATACTATACAATACCTGTATTCAGCATTTTTTAACGTCCCACTACTGGGCTTCGGCCTTCCTTCAATACGAGGGGGATCAGGCTATAGTCCACCACGCTGGCCAAGTGCGAGTTGGCGGTAAATAGGTAAAGACAAAATATTTTAGTACCTTTTTTTCCACAGATTATCTTTTTTCTTGTATAGTAGCTATTGACGAGCTTTAGGGCTATCAAGTATCAATAAAAGGAATTTAAGAAGATTTATTTAGGAAGGAAATTTTTTTTTTTTTTTGCTATACTTAGGTAAATTCTATTCATGTAAGTTTTCCATAAATTTTCAACAGTGAATATTGTCAATTTTCGACCACTAATCAAACACTAGTTATAATAACTTCATATTGTTATAACACATGTACTTAAGTATTTATTTACCAACATTTTGAATAATATTACGAAGATAAGAGTGCGAAGACATTATATATTTATATAATACTAGCGGTTCGTCCCTAGCATGATTTCTCACAGAAACTTTCATCCCCATTTTCACCCTATTAAGGGATGATTTCCTGGATAAAAAGTATCCTATGTCCTTCCCAGGGTCTCAAACTACCTTACTAAATTACATGTAAATCGGTTCAGTAGATCTAGAGATCACTCCCTACAACATCACAAACTCACAAACTTTACCTCTTTATAATATTAGTATAGATGTATCTATTTACAAAACATACATATATAATCCTTAGAATACTATAATTATTATTAACGTGAAAGTGTGTCATTGGTTTTTATCATAAGCTAACGTGAAGTAATGAGGTATAACTGATCGAAGGTCATGTTCAGCCTTTGCGGCCTTTGAGCTAAATAGGAATACACATGTAAGCAGTAGCAAATACACACTTAATATTATAAATGTGAAAGTGTGTTTGTTTGTTTGTCCTTCTTTCACATCGAAACAGAGTGACGGATTGGCGTGATTTTTCGTGTATAAATAGTTGGAGGGCTGGAGAGTGACATAGATTACATTTTACCGCGGGATATTATCTTATTTCCACGGGAAAACACGTTATAATAGAATCCACAACAACATACATTTATAATATGTATTCCATATTCCTTGCTAACCACTAAAATGCACCTAGGACGAAACCGAGCAAAGCGAGGGTGAGATACTACATATTAGTTTTTGCCAGCGGTCTCGCTTCCATAGTTAACGAGACAAGTATAAAAGGCTTCATATCTGTTGCTTATACCTTGGTAAATTTCATTAATATCTGTCCAGCGGTTTAAGAGTTAAAAAGTAACATTCAGACAGACACGTAGAGAGCTACATGAATAATATAATATTAATATGAGTGTATTTAATGTCATCGGCGTTAACATAGTCACTTTCAAAACGTTTCGAAAATCTCTAATTCTGTTTCTATATTAAACTATTCAATAAGATATTTCTTGTGAATTATGGTGGTATAGGACGTGACGTCATGAGGAAACGACCGTGTCACTGCGGGAAGTGTTCCCATACGATACAAAACAGACCTAAAAATAAATTGACCGTCCAACTTGAACTCTTGACTCGAACAGTTATTATAAATGTAGTGAGAAAGATTTGGATCTTGATATTGTTTTTGTATTCACTATCCAAATGTACCCTTAAGTCACTTTTTTATTTTACGTTATATTAATATCCCATGGAAGTAAGTTAACTGCAATAGTGTGCACTTGCGCTTGCGCACGCACTTGTGTTTTATATTATCTTGGATACGCCATTGATTAGCAGCTTGAACATTATTACTCTTATGCCACGGAATTTAATATTGTGCCGTGATGAAACCCAATGTTTACCTAAAAATTATCCTCACACAAAAAATCACGCTATTTATTAAATTGCTACGTGAAAAAAGGACAGGTCATCAAACACGCTTTCGCATAATCATATTATATTATAAACAACAAAAACAAACAATTTATTCCACGGAAACCGTTAATTTTTCCGGGTTAAAAAAATGTAGCCCATGTGTTATTCCAGACTATAATATATCTCTGTCCCAAATTTAGCCGTTTAGACGTGAAGGAGTAACAAACGTTCATACAAACTTTCGCAATTATAATATTAGTGGAATTAAAGTTTTTGTTTGTTCGGGTTAATCTCAGAATTTTCATACGGTTTTCATCAAAAGAAAAAGGGCTTATCTTGGAAGGTTATAGGCTACAATTTATAAACATTTTGCAAAAATAATCTACCGATATGACAATATTTATGAATTAAGTCGGAATAGGTCTTTTCCTAAGTCACTAGTCTATACTAATATAATAAAGAGGTATAGTTTGTGTGTGAATTGTGAGTTTGTGACGTTGTAGGGGCTAATATCTGGATCTACTGAACCGATTTAGATGAAATTTGGTAAGAAGATAGTTTGAGACCTTAGGAAGGACATAGGATATTTTTTATTCCGGAAATCATCCCTTCAGGGGGTGAAAATGGGGATGAAAGTTTGTATGGGGAATCAACCTAGGGACAAACCCGAGCGAAGAGAGGTCGAGTCGCTAGTTTATAATATTTTTAAGCATACTTACAATCATTGGTTATCCGACCAGAATTGTAACACCTGGTGTCATCGTCATGAGACGCGAGGGAGAGATCTCATTAAAATAGCCAATCTATAAACAGCTGTTGACGAAGAACGCTCCCAACGTTAGTTTCCGTTTTCTAATTTTTATTGTACACTAAACTAAATGAGCTACAACGATTGTTATAGGGATAGAGCGCCTTCTGTTTTGTATGGGCATTAAGCACAGTTGGGTATAATTAAATGAATGTACCTACCTAGTATCTACACTGGGTAAGTAATCTATACAGATAAATAAAATTGAAGTGTATGTTTGTAACGTCGAAATAAAAGCTTTTTATTAAAGGAATATGAAATTAAATACGATTCTTATACGAAAAACTCACTTTTAATTTTTTGTATGTCTGTCTGTTTGTTCCGGCTAATCTCCGAAACGGCTGGATGGAGCCGCGGGCAATGCTAGTTGGTTTATAAAAATGTTTTGTATTTTTTTTTGCGTACTTAAAGCAGTAGAAGATGTAGGTACCTAGATTCATTACTTGATCTAGATATACATACTTAGCTCATTTGAGATCTAAGTATGAAATTTCAGACCAAATAAGAATCTAGATAATGTTTTCCAATATAACGAAGATTCAAAAATTCCAAACATAGAATACTTTGAGGTTGTAAACTCGTACAGAACTCACATAAACTTTCCTAGCGACCAATAACTATAAAAGCAAAGTAAATAAATAAAAGATCGGATGCCACATCTGCGACATAAATACGTCTGCAGTAGAATTTTTGTTGAGAGTATCTCACTAACTGAACGTCGACTTAAATCTTGTTTCCTTTAAGTGAGACTAGCGACTCACCCTCGCTTCGCTCGTCCTTTCGTCCCTAGGTTGTTTACCCATACAAACTTTTATCCCCATTTTCACCCCCTTAAGGGATGATTTCCGGGATAAAAACTATACTATGTCCTTCCTAGGCTCTCAAACTATCTTCTAACCAAATTTTTCTAAATCGGTTCAGTAGATCCAGAGATTACCTCCTACAACGTCACAAACTCACAAACTTTACCTCTTTATAATATTATTAGTATGTTACCTATAAACAATGTAGGATTAAAGACTTACGCCCTTAGCTATGTTTTAATTTTTTTTTTGAGCGGAACCGTAATTCTTTTTCTAAAATAAAAGTAGCCTTAGTTACTCCTTATAACATCAGCTATCTGCCAGTCAAGGTCCCGTTAAAATCGGTACAGCCGTTTCGGTGATTAGCCGGAGCAAACAGACAGAAAAAGCTGTTATTTTGACATTAAAAAAGGACACTTCGATTTTATTTATCCGTATAGATGTATAGATAATAAAAATTTTTTTTACATGTTTTGATACCTATTAAAAATTGAATTGAGGTGTGAACACGTAGATGTTGTTGAGATATACATACATTCTAATACCTACATAATAACCTAAATTACTTATAATAAGACTATAAAAAACTATTTTCGACCTAAAATTATGTTTTTCTTATGATCTTATGCATAAAATTAACATATTTTATAATAAAATTAATTTCAAACGAAAAACGTCAACATTTTCTTTCTGTATCTAGGTAGTAGTGAATCACAATTGATTTCCGACGGATGTTCTGACTCATTCAATAGGCACAGTACATGCTAATTGAAAGTTTCTTAGCTTCTTAGCATTCGTGATCACCTAAGAATTGAATATATTATAGTCTTTAGTGAGTTTTTCAATATAGTGTACCTATACCTTTAGGTCTATAATTCTGCTCGTGTTGTTGAAACATAGGTATACATATATTACATTAAATGTTCCTTACAGTTCGACACGTTTTTAGGGGAGTAAATTTAGTTACCCGGAAAATTGTGAAAATTAGGAAAAAAAACAATTGTTTTTTACTATAGGATTTAGATATAAAGGGCAAAAATTTAATGCTTTGGACAGAACAACGTCTTTTAGGTCAGGTAGCATTGAATAAACATATTATATAGCAAATGCATAAAGGTACATTCATATCCTAGACTTAGACTTAAATTATGACAGCTAATTAGCCTATTAATTATGGGGTTGCATACTCAACAGCGGAAACATTTGTCAATGAAACGGCCGTGACCGTTTTATAGTTACTTCCTCCACAATCTGCCAATCCGTACTTTTAAGGCTGGCTAAGATATATAAGTTCAAACAAAGTGTATGCAAAATATTTCCTTGGTTTTCAAAATAGGCAAACGGCTAAACTGACTAAAGGAGACAGTCAAGTTATTTATGAAATTACTAGCGGCTCACTCTCGCTTCGCTCGGGTCCGTCCCTAGAGAATAGTCCCTAAATAAATTAAATATAAATAGTTGTCAGTCATACACATTTTTTTAGTATTTTTTTCTGAAGTTTTAATAGTTATTCTACTATTCGGAGCGGAGACAAATCCAACAAAACAAACATCATAAAAATCGGTTCAGCAGTTCTCGAGTTATAAGTGTTGTAACAAACCCGACTTTGTTTTATAAATTTATATATATAGATTTACATACCTACATATATTATCGCTATAACATATTATAGATAAAAACAATTTTTTTTTATATTTAGGCTTTCAGAAAGGTTTCTGCTAGTACCTATATGTGTCTATATTTAAGGTACACTCACAATAACTATTTATTTATCCAAAACGTTCTCAGGGATGCACCCGAGCGAAGCGAGGGTAAGTCGCTAGTATATTATACTTATAGATTTTTTATTACATATCATTGTAAAAAGCCACATATTTACATCCATATTAATATTATATATGTGAAAGCTTGTGAGGATGGATGGATATTTGTTACTCTTTCACGGCTGAACGGTTTAACGGATCGGGATAAAATTTGGCACAGATATAGATTAGTCTGGAATAGCACATAGGTTACTTTTCATCCCGTAAAAATGTGGGATAAATTTGTTTTTGTTTTTCACTAGGAACTAACCCGTCGCGAGGGTGAATCACTAGTTGTTAAATATAGATGAAAGTAACAATTACAATGTTGTTATTTTAATATAATTCGCAATAATGACATGTGATAAAGAAACGGAAACAAAAAATAAAGATTTTACTATATATAAATACTCATACTTAATGTATGTGTATCTGTTCACTATCTTATTTACACGATGATATTTTTTATTCCTACGACTACGTATACATCTGCCTATCTACATATTTGTGATAAACTTTTGAATAGATAGGTATCCTCCTATTACCTGTTGCAAAAACATTGAAAAATGAAGACGTTACATACCCACCAGATCGTATCTGGATATCTCGCACATATTATCGTTTTTATGCGTCACTTAAAACTATTTTTATAGTGCATAATTCTGTTTAGAATAATGAAAAAATATATAAAAGAAATAGTAACAATTGTATTTACTATCAGCTTGATTGAGGGTCATCGCAATGACGGACGCGTACGACCGGACGTCCGGTGATATCAAACTTTTACCATCCGACTCTAACATAAACCTACTTATTAAATTAACTTATCATAGATAGATGTTATTATAATAAAAACAAAGACCAACTTTTTGCAAAGACAAAATACTTGTTTTTATACATTATTACTTCACTATTTATTCTCATAAGATCTAGATAAAATGATTTGGACTAATCACCTGAGCCTATGAAAAATAAGAGGGGGAAATAAGATTCAAGCTTAAATTTAACAATACTTACACCTTCAGGTAAATTCCTAAGAAATTAATAAAAATTCTAAGAAATCTATTGTTAATTGACACTGCGGCGTGTCTGCGGTCGTGGAGGAATTAAAGATATGAAAGTGCCATTAAACATGGAGAATAATTTTCAATCATAACTAATACCCATTTACTTGATAAAAGTATTAAATTCATTTAGAGACTCACCAACGCTAAGTATGTAAATACAAAATTTTGGATAAATTTTAGAAAGTTTTGTCTTAGAAACAAAAGTTGGTATAGATCCCGTTAAAAAAGTCTCTCCCGTGACCATGATTGCTGTAAAGCATTCGAAACGTAGGGAACCAAAAATCAAAATAAATTCGCGAAAAAGTCTGAAAAGATAGTTTTATTTAAAATTGGTATAAATCCATTTATATACCAAGCTAAATTTTGTATTAAAAATGTTGAAAACTTAGGCACAATTACATTTATATCTCATCCTTTCAATGTTAAGTTTGCAAAGGTAATTAAGTTCAATTGGCAATATTAAATTCCACTATTCAATTCAATTCGTTTAATATTTTGTGGTTTCTAGGAGTGCCAGTTGCGCTATTGAATTCAATATTATCAAAGTGTAAATCATTACTCCCATAAATATGTACTACCTTAAATAGTTATTAATAATCTATACTAATATTATAAAGAAGAAAGTTTTGTTTGTACCGAATAGGCTCAGAAACTACTGAACCAATTTAGATGAAAGGTAAGAATATAGTTTGAGACCCTGGAAAGGACATAGGATAGTTTTTATCCTGGAAATCCTTTAAGGGGGTGAAAATGGGGATGAGAGTTTGTATGGGGAAGCAACCTAGTTTCATGCCAGTAATTTATAAAATAACAAATATAAAAGAAAATATAGATTGGTATTTGGATTGGCTACTTTAGCACAATCCATTTGACAAAGTTGTATATTTTTAATTTTTTATCAACTCTGGTAACCAGGTAAAATATTATATATTATATGATACTAATAAATAGGCCATTTATACTATATCCAAGATTGCTCGTTCGAGTCCATCTTTCTTTTTACCCCATATATATTTTTATTAGTGTAGAAACATCCCTCTGCTTTGCACTTACAATATGTAAGGTTTTATTATACAACAACCACCATTATTAAAGTCAAAAACTGGGCAAAAACTCAAATAAATTAAATGTATAATTAAAAACAGCAAATAATGTTGATTTACCATGTAAAGCTATGAAAACACGATTTTATTTATATTAAATAATTTGAGTTAACGAAGGAAAAAATATTATATATATAACAATGTGTTTTTTTTATTTTTATTAATATTATATTACTTTTTTAATTAAGTTTAAAGTTTTACTTTAACTGCTGGCCAAACACTCATACAAAATCTGTTTTAAGCAATTCAATAAAAATTAACTTACGTATTTCTTGAGCATCTGCGCTATCCTTTGTCAGGGCTAATAAAATTAAGTAAAACATAAACCAGCAAGCACTCAAACGGTCACACTTAACCATATTTTTACACATGTTTTGTAACATATTACACTTATACAACTATCGTATTTAATTAAAACAGAATATACATGTTAGAATCAAAATAAACACTTATTATAAACAAGGCACTACAAGGATTTCATGACGCCGACCGCAGCAAACTAAGATTACCTACTAACGAACTGACACTGCAGATGCCAAGTGCCAACTGTCTGACGTATTTGACAAATAGATTTGACAAGTATATTTGGCGTTTCGCTTGACAAAAGTCAAAACTCTCCATAGACGAAAACTATTAAATAACATACAGATAACAAATGAGAACGTGTAGAAATATAATATAACCACAATACGTCGAAACATAAAAACTCACAATTTAGCTAATTTATAATATGCTCTGATAGACATAAGACGAATCATCTTATATGGGGGACCAGTTGATAAAGTGCCCACCTGTAAAGAGGTCTTGAGGGGGAAGGAGGGTTTTCAATGTCTCTACAAGCCCTTATTTCTGGAGAATAAAAGCCATTCTTACATAATATTTCATGAGTCAAAACGTGCATACAAAAGAACAATATTTTGATAATTTTTATTGCTTCATAAGTTTTCAAAATCTTTAATGTCTATTTTTACACATTTAGGAGCATATAAATAAAAAAGATACTTGTTTCTTTTCATACATTAATCTTACTTTATTTAAATTAAAGGTTATGATATGAATTTAGCAGTTGTAGACGAAGTGAATTGTGTGCTGAGTCTAACAATATCATTTTTTTGGGTAACTAGAATAATAAATGAAATTGCAGTATGCAAAATCTCATCTATTGACTTAGTCCAAATTAAGTTACTAAATATAACCTAATGAACTGCTATGGGATAATATAATCCTACTATAATGACTATACTTTCAAATTTACCCTGCCGTTATTGTGCCACCACCCTAATTTAACGCATTTCGACGGACATTTTTCATACACAGAGTTGGTTCTCCTTACCTCTACACCGCCATTGATTAAAGTTTTAACCTCAGACCGTTAAAAAAGTACTTTTTTAATTTCAAGGTGTAAAAGTAACGAAAAATAGCGTACCCGTATGCATTCGTTACTATAGCATCAGTACTCGTTACTTTTGAATCGTTACTCGTTACTTTTGATACCCGATAATATACTCGTAGAGCATCGCATCGAGTCGTGTTGCGTATGTATTGCGTACGGTATAACGTTGACGTCGCGTTGTTTTCTGTGGAATAATGCACGATCAGCAAACCATTTCAATTGGAGAGTTATATGATACCTAGAACCCAGAAATTTTAGTTATTTATAAATCTATATAATTTTTAAAAACTTGACTAACTATATTTATTTTTATTATTTTTTTTAAATTAATAAATAAATAAAAAATAGGTAATTTAAAAATGAATAAGTAACGCCATCTATCACGTTAGTGTGACGTCGTAATGCATATCTATATATATAAAAGAAAATCGTGTTAGTTACACTATTTATAACTCAACAACGACTGAACCGATTTAGCTGAAAATTGGTGGGGAAGTAGCTTAGAACCAGGAGACGGACATGGGATACTTTTTATCCCGTTCGATTGCGTTCCCGTGTGACGTGACATAAAACTCAAGAACGGCTGGACCGATTTTTATGATATTTGAATTTTTGGATTTCTCTTAGTCCGGAATAGGATAATAAGTATTAAAACATCAGAAAAATTAACGAAAAGTATATGGCTAGCGCTGGCTAATAACTATTTATCTCTATTTAAAACGTACCTAGCGACGAACCCGAGCGAAGCGAGGGTGAGCCGCTAGTATTATTTAAAATCAATTTCGCGAACGATTTATCAAATCATAATCTGTATGTGTTACACATACTCACATGATCATGACTCACGTAGGATAAATAGATTTATTTTTTTTTAATTTTTTTTATTTATTAACACAACAATAAAAACTATAAATTAGATAACAATATACATTTACTTTTGAAATAAAAATTAACATATAATTAATTTCAAATTTTGTGGTTGAGATCCCCTTTTAAGCAAATAATTTGCCTGTATTAGGAGACCCCGCCCTTTCATAAAAACGTAATTTTATCTTTTATCTGATTATAATATTATGGGTAATACTACAAACTTAAATAGATCAATTAAGACAAACAAAAAAAATAAAAATAAAAATTAGCGTGTACATATGTGTTTGTGTATTGTGTGTGAGAATCTGTGTGTGTATGTGAGCGCGCGCGCGCGCGCGCGCGCGCATGTGTGTTTGTGTGTGTGATAATAATAGATAATTATTGTATTACAATATTGTACACAATTATTATTTTAAAAGAGCAACTGTTGAGTTTCTCGCCGGTTCTTCTCAGCAGAAAACTTCATTCCGAACCGGCGGTAGATTCCTCACGGACTGACTACACTGACATTTAATTTTAATTTAAAATGTAAAATTGACGATTCAAAAGAGCATGTAAAAGTCTGTTTGAATAAAGTATATTTTGATTTGATTTGACATAATCATTCAGTAAAAATTATAAGTATTTGTTGGATAAAAAACTAAAAATGTGTTCTAAATATAATTGTTGTTTCTAATTGAAAATTGTTTCTAAACAAAATTTCTAAGGAAATCATGCAACTCGAAATAAATAAATAAACTTTCTAATTTACTCATTAATGGTATTAACTGAAAGTTGTATTTTGTCGAATAAAAAACAATAAAAACATCAGTACGAAAATATGTACGGACAATGCGACTAACGAAATGCATTCGTAAGTAACGTTTCGGTACTCGGTACTAGATGGCGTACCCGTTACTCAGTACCGAATACATACGGTTTGCTACAGCAAATTAGCAAAAATAGTTCATAATAGTAAAAATCTTTGAAAATAGCAATGGAAAGAATATCATATGTATCATTTTTCAGACATATTTGTGGCAATTCATTTTTATATAACATATATAATAATCGACGGATATCTTTTTAAACAATTATGAGGAAGAATTTGCCATTATTTTAAATTTGGTAATAAATCGCTAGAAATATTAGAATAATTTAATAATAAATGTAGCCATTAAAAAAACTAAGTAATATCACAGATCATTTATTACTGTACTACGTAATATTTACCTAAACAAAAATATTTATTTTTACTGCAATAGTAATAAGTAATTATGCCTTAAATGCCTATGTTTTTTTAACTACAGTCAAGTCATTTATTTATATATCCAATTACTAATTGATACAGTAGTGAAAATATTATCAGCACTATACCGTACAAAGAGGCTAACGATTGTTAAAATGATATAAATATGTTTAAGATAGATATTTGTTTCCTGTCAGTCCTTTCTCTTTTCTCTAGATTTTATTCTATAATATTCATAAGCCTCTAATATTGTATTATAAAACATAGTACCTATATTTATAAAGTTAAATATTTGTAATATTTTGTCTATGTCACTAATATTTATAAAAGAATAAAAAAGCAAGAAGTATCCTAAATTTAAAAATATATAAAATGGCATCTATTTTTTTTCAATGAAAAAAATTATTGTGATGTATGTGAAGTAACTAGACTAGCAACATTGCCTATATCTATGGACGGGGAACAATCGAATTTCATATTAACTGATGGTGATTTACCTAAACTCTTTAACATTGATATTTTACTATAAAAATTGCATTATTGCAAGTTAATTTGCAACATTCATTTTAAAAAGCTTGTGAGTTGATAATATTTTATATTTTATTTGTATTATGACCAGGTTACAACAACGATGGCGTCGAAATTCAACAAAAATTGTATATTTACTGGAGTTGCCGATTCGTTTTGTTTATCGTGTCAAGTATATCTGAAAGTTAAAGATTTAAATAATCACATTGAATCATCAAAACATAAAGATACCTTGAAATCCGTGGGATATGCAGAAAAATATAAGGATAATTTGATTTGGAAGGTAAAATCACAGTTATATTAATTTCTCATTATTTACTTATCTCGGAAATCATTTGGCTCCTAGAGTTTAAAATAACTACCTATAAAGTCGTGAGTTCGATTCACGACGTTGAGACTAGCCTAATCATGGACCGTGGATATTTCGGTACCAATGGATTTAATATATTCATGTACAAAACTATTGACACTATTCCTACAAAATATACATAAATAAATATGTTCAGACATTCATACACAGCACCATTTGTTTCCACGGTAAGCTACGAGGCTTGTGTTATGGATACCAGATGGTTGATACACTACACATATATAACTTTAAATACATACATATTATAAATATAAACACCCATGACTGGAGAACAAACATTCGTGTTCATCACACAAATGAATGTCCCCAGCGGGACTAGAACCCGCGACCGCTGGTTTAATATCTAGGGTAGCTACAAACTGAGCCAAACCTGTTGTCAATATATTAAATTTTGTAGGAATGTATAATATAAGCTATAAATTGCAACAGTATAATGTATTTCAATTAAATCAAAAATTTTATATAAGAATATAATTAACTATAATTAATTGTTTAGGTAACCCAGGGCTATTACTGTGAATTATGCAATGTGGTGATCCAGACAACAGTCAAAGTCCGCATTCATGTTAGTGACCAGACTCATATAAATAACAAAACACTATGCCATATAAAAGGACACGAAGAAGGAGTCATTGTTTTTAATGAGATTTTCATTGAAATGAAAGCATGGAATGGTTTGAGCAATGAATCTTGTTTCATTTGTAATATTGACTTTGACAATGATGAAAGTCATAAAAATGATCCTAAACACATTATAAATCTTATCCAGAGTAAGTTGGAGCTGAAAGAGGATAAAACAGTTTATCGAAAGGTAGTATAATGATTATATCCATATTATATTTCATTTTGCTAACAATAACAAATAAATGTTTACTTTAATATAATTATTAATATTTTTTATATATAAGATTATAATGCATTGTTTTTATTACTTTTAGATTGATGGCAATCTAGTGAATTGCTTGATTTGCAATATAATTGTAGATTTGGAATCTAAGGAGGCCCACATTAAAACTTCAGAGCATCTAAAAGAGTATTCTAAGTGCAAGGAAAATATAAAAAAAATAAACTTTTATGAACATGCCTTTATTACCCCAAGTGATACTAAAGATGAAAATTCCAAAAATAGTGTCATAGAGACCAATGGAGAATCAGTGGTAGTGCAAAATGAAAAGAGTACAAATAAAACTGAATTAAAAATGGCCGATTCCAATAATATAAAAGAAAAGCCAGTTGAAAATACAGAGACTTGCATAGCAAAGGTCCAAAATTCAACAGATGCAATAGACAATGAAAATGTACTGCCACCCATGGAAGCTCTGAAACTAGCCATGGATTTTGCTAAGCAAAACAATTTAAAGTATAAGAGAAATAGTACATATTGTCAAGTGTGTAATGTTAGAATATCTTCTTCCCTTAAAATGATGAAGGAACATGTATCAGGAAATGACCATAAAAACAATGTTGAAAAAATGGAAATTTCAAAACAGAAAAAATCTATGAAACCGATGATAGATTTCATAGACTGTCAAACAGAGATTCAAAATATTTTTCATAAGGATGTTGTTATAAATGATGAAATTTGTATAACTAATCTGAGCTTTAACATGATAGGTCAATCTGGTAGAGGATTGAGATGTCATGTTTGTGAAGTATCCATCTTACCGCCACACATTGAAGCACACAAACGAACATACAAACATAATGATGCTATGCAAGTGACGCCTGTTCTAATAGAATTTAGAAATGAATTCATAAGAGAGGTAAGTGTATACTTAAAGATATTGAAGTTGTATAGAATGAAAAGTAGCCCTCTACATTTTCACTTACTTTTGGGAAACAGAAAAAAATGTTTCTCTTTTAGAATATTATTTAGATAAATAAAACTGTAAGAGAGCCGAATAGTTGAAAAAAATATTCTGTTTTGTGCTGGATTCACGCTAAATTAGTTCAAACTTCAAGTATAAGTTCATGTTATAAATAGGGGGATTATTTGTTTTATATTCAATATCATAATAGTCATTAATTATTTTAAAGTTCATAATTTAATATTTCAGGTTAGATCTGGAATTTTTCACTGTGGATATTGCAATTTTATTGAAGCCACTTTGGATGGAATGCAAAACCATTTGAAGTCTATTAACCATTCTGAAAAGAAATCGTATTGCCGAGAACGCCTAAACAGATATTTGCCAGAAATTATGGAAGAACGTGAAAAAGAAAAATTTGTGGCTTTTATGAGAATGATTCTTCACAGTGGTTGCTAAGCATAAAGCAAGCGAAAAACAAAAAGTTATTTTTTACATTTCATATGGATATAATTTCAGCATAATGTTACATAATTTTACTAAAATATACTTATTTTGTTCTCATTTTTTTAACATTCGTGATTCAAATTTTGATTCTCATTTTAAATTAAGAATAATAAAAATAAAAATATTTAGATTTATTTTATAATGTATAATATATATTTAAGTGTTAACCAAACATTTATAGATTTTTATTCTCAAATGATAAATAGATCTTATATTTTGCTTTTAATGTTAATTTTAAATTAAGGTTTTAAGTATTAATTATGATATTTTAAAGTAAAAAAAAGTAAACATTTTAAATAAAACTTTTCTATTTCTCCATTTTATTTCGCAAATCCCAACAGAAAATTTCAATTCACTCCATGTTTATTTATACATATATGTAGCAATATACTCTATGCTTTACTCTTTACATTACATAATGAGTGGGTAGTAGCGATGGGCGTTGAATGAACGGACTAGATCAATCAACCAGTCAACGATGCGTCGACGGTTCGACGGTTCACGTATTTCAAATGAACTAGTTCAATTCATAGACTAAGACAGACTTCAACAAGGAGTTCGTGTGTTAATCGTGTAATTATTACAATTTAATTTTAAGATTATTAATTTATTCAGTAAAAAAAGTCATCATTACGAAGTAACAAAGCCTAATCTAACTACGGCGGTCGCGACGAGCCCATACAGTCGATTCGGTCGTTCCGTCTCGCAACGTAAACTAGTAACGATAGACTGTTTAGCGTCTACAACTACATTGAAGTCGGAAGCGTACGTGAACCACAGTGGCACAGTCCACGAAATGAACTAGTTGACGAAAGAAAATGAACGGTCTAGTTTCGTTCACGCTAAATACGTCGACGACCCATCGCTAGTGGGTAGCTGTACCACAGATCACATAATACTATACTAATCTAATACAGGTGCCTCATCCCATTCAGAGAAATCGGGAAGAATTTTGCCTTTTTCTCCAGCCAAATGTCGCGATCAGTATAGCCCAAAGTATATTGGAAAGCTCTACAGCGTGGATGGAATTTTTTCATTTTATATAAAACTGGCGACTCACCCTCGCTTCGCTCAGGTTCGTCCTTGCTTTCCAATACAAACTTTCATCCCCATTTTCACCCCCTTAAGGGATGATTTCCGGGATTAAAAGTATCTTATGTTCTTCCCAGGTCTCAAAGTATCTTTTTACCAAATGTCACCCAAAATCGGTTCTCAAACTCACAAACTTTACCTCTTTATAATATTACCCCTTTATACACATATTCTCTGTTTTCCCTTTTTTCTTTTCTTGTAGATTGGTATTGTTTTCAAAATCGATGAACTCATCAAACAATTCTGAGTAATTACAATTTAAAACGGAAGCCAACTCTGAGATGAAACTTCAGATAAGCCAATAACCACGCATTGTACAATTACGCATGCGGCCGGCGGGTACGCAGATTGAGTATAGTTGCCTTAAACGGAAAAGCCTTTCGGTTTGGGGTCAATGACTAAAACCGGTTAAAAAATTGAACGGGTTTCCGAGCCCGAGTCACAGTCTACTAATCCATACAGTCATCAAACGAAGGCATCTAGACAGGCCCCGTTTTCCAATTATAGATCAAAATGCTGCAATTAGGCGCACAAACACGAAGAACGCGAAAAAACACTTCTTATATTTTCTGCTACTGAGTTGGTTGGTCACGCCAAAGTAGTACTTTTCAATGTGCTCGATTGTGCAGAGCGTTGCTGTAGTTGAAAAATTCGAAGTTGAGCATTATGCGCTTTAGAGCTGTAATTGGAAAACAGGAAGGGCAAGCTTGCGGCGTGCGGAGGAGGCGCATCCGACTGTCATATTAACTTTTAAATGACAGTCGCGAAACCGCTTTAGACTTGACGGGTATAACTGCAACTTGCCAGAAGACAACACAATATAACGCACTAATGCAGTGCGTTATTTTTGAACCCGTTAGTTAAGAAAATAGTTTTTATTCATAGCCCTTGCATTTGACTTCGAACCAATGGAAAATGGTATACTGTATAGATTTTTATACTGTGACTGAGTAATATGACACCTGTTAAATATTTATACTTAAAAAAATAAGAAAGACGGAGTATTAACAATGTTTATTGACGCATAAAATAAAAATCTAAAATATGAGCTTCACTTTTATTTTCAATACACTCCGTTTTTTCATTCTTTTAATCTTAGGTTGTATGTACCATTGAAATATAGTTCCAAAGTTTACATAAACCATAGAATTAGAATTTACAAAAGATTCTACATAAATTACGACTTTTGTAGATATGTATATTTACTTAAGGACATACCAACATATTTTTTCATTAACATTCATACAAAATTCGATGAAATGACAAAAATAGGTCTAAGAGACACAATGTAGTATTTATATATTACAATATATGTCAAATTTGTTGCACTATGAGATAGATATACATAACAACAGACATACTATATAGTTATACAAAAAATCCGTGTCACTATAAGGGCCGAACCATATAGTGCCGATCACAGTCCGTTCTCGGTCCAATATCGGTCTGGTATTTTTTTTTATATAAGAAACGTTGCTGGAGCGTGATTCGATCGGAACGTGAGTCTTACTGATAGTGTGAATGCACTCATTGTTTCTTGTATAACAATACTTTACCAGACCGATATCGGACCGAGAGTGAACCACGATCGGCACTATAGTGTGGCGGCCCTAAATCACATACAAAGTGTGTGTGCGCATATTATTTAATAGCAACTAGTATTTAATAATATTGGCTCCAATGGCTAAAGTTCGATCGCGATAAAGGAAGAATTTAGTACATTGATCTGCAATTATCTGTCTCTGTCGCTCCCGCGTAAATATATTGCTGTCGCGCTCGCACAGATGCAATGAGCGCCGTTTTAAGGGATTGCAAACCTTTTACCTTCGAGAGTAAGTTCTGCTCTTGTACGATTTTTTTTTCATTTTCCTCTTTTAAATATTTCATATAACACGCACTTATTACAAAAATGTTCTTTCTTAGATTGATGCGAATATTTGACATTTTAAATAAAACTATCTTTTCGGACGACTGTCTATAACAAGTATATAACGCCTTTGAGACAACCAAAATATTAGTGTCTCCCGTGACCATGATTGCTATAAAGCATTCGAAACGTCGGGAACCAAAACTCAAAATAAATCCACGAAATAAACCGAAAAGATAGTTTTATTTAAAATACAAAAAAATGTTTATGGCCACTGTCAGTAGGCAAAGAAGTCATTGTACGAAATTCTTTCTCGCGGTCGGACTCTAGTAAGATCAAAACATTCGCGACACAACATACTCATCGAAAATTTACATACATACATACGTATATAATATATATAAGAACAAATGTTTTAACTTAAACTAAATCACAAATCCGTCATAACACTGGAAAGTATACAAATAGTGATATAACACAGCCAGCAAATAACAAAAACACAGGTGCATTGGAAATAAAATTCACATTATTTTATACTAGCGGCTCACCCTCGCTTCGCTCGGTTCGCCTCTAGGAAGACAAAAAACAAACCTTTTCCACGGTAACCGTACATTTTTCCCGGATAAAAAGTATGTATTATTCCAGACTATAATATATCTCTCGTGCCAAATTTCATCCAGAGCCGGTCTGGAGTGAAAGAGTAACAAACATTCATACTCACAATCTTTCACATTTATAATATTAGTATAGATAAATCTATAAAGCCTAAAGGCTTAGCTCGGATAAGTTGTAACGTAAACAAATTAAAAATTATAATTTTTTGACATAAAATAATTCAATGGCTTCCCTTTTATAATTAATCAGGTTAAACTTTAGTTGATAATCATCTCAGTGCTTAATTGTCCAAACAACCAATTTACCGAAAGAGTTTTTAGTACATAATTATTGCCTTTTATATGTCTACTATATTGGTATTAAAAATAAATGTGTATACATTTTACTTTAATAAAGCCGAAAAGATGTATTTTATCTATATCTAATATATAAATATCTCGTGTCACCGTATTTGTGGTCGCACTCCTACGAAACGGCTTGACCGATTTTAATGATTTTTTTTGTATATTTGGTAGGTATGAGAATAGGTCGTAAAGTATTTTTCACTTTTCTACCCCCACCCTCCGTTTTTTAATCGCGATTTTAGTATTTTTGTATAAACAATATTATATAAATACATAAGTATATACGTAATCAATCTACATTTGTAGATTGAACGCGGGCGTAGCCGCGGGTTCTGGTAGTATGTACATATATAAAGCCTAGAAATAAAGCTTTTTTTTTAAATAAAGTCCAAAGTACAACAAGTATAGGTAGTTTGAACAAATAAGCATTAAGGTGACATGATGTTTTCTCTTTGGTTTTTATAAAACCATTTCTACATCTTTGGGATATAATTAAATAATTGTAATGCCGTATCCACACGCTCGCCAAAGTCTCGACTTGTTATCACAAATGCATGTGGAAAGGGCATTTAGCTGAGCTTGCGTAGGTTTGCAAACACCGTTCCGATTGTGTCAGTTTTTTTTTTCACAAATCAAAGGAAATTTTGCGGTTATATATCTACATGTTTTTAAATAAAGTATTGAAGTTTTGTGGTGAATGGCGAACGTGTGGACACGGCATTATGTAATATACAATATATTACATACATGGTCATATTCTAAAATTTACAACAAATGCAATTTTAAAATTGACAAATTAAAACATTAACTCGTCACACTCAGACCAAATACTAATATGTTTAAGTAGTCTCATACAAAGTGCTCTTTTACTTGTAATCTTTGAAATAAATTCCATATAATGTATAAATAAAAACAGATGCATGCTTCTTTGGAATTTAGAGAGAAAAAATACTTTCATCTTACAAGATTAACTCAAATCGACATTTACAAAAAACAATATGGTACCTCAGAGTTGTAACAATATACAGTTTAAACCTAGAATATCTATACAGATCAATAAAATTGAAGTGTCTGTTTGTAATGTCAAAATAACAGCTTTTTACTAAATGCATATTATGAAATTATGTACGGTATTTTTATAAATATATTTCTTATAAAAAACAAAATTATTTATATTTTTGTATGTCTGTCGGTCTGTTTGTTTATTCCGGCTTATCTTCAAAATGGCTGGACCGATTTTGACGGGATTTTTACTGGCAAATAGCTGATGTTAAAAGGACTGTTATTGAAAGGCAAATTTGTTGGAAATAACATATTGTTTGGAGTGCAATACGAATACTTATACAAATATGTAAATAATTAAAAGTAGGCCTTCATGAGGTGATAGAACTTCAAAACAAAAAAGATAGATATATTTTTTTCTCTTATACAAAATATTACTTGACGTTGAAATGAGATTCACAGTCATGTTAAAATATGACATGTCTAAAACAAGCTTTCTTTTTTACAAATAAATGCGATGTGAGAGACTTAACAGAAAAAAAAGTTATGTATAAATATATAATAATAATTTAATATGCATTTTCACCATTATTTTTATAACTTTTCTCGTCACACATTTTGATACTGGCACATATAAGTTAATATAAAGAAAAACTAAAGCACTATCTCCATACCAATTTTCCCATCTAATTCCCAGCATGCTAACTTCCAGAACGTTCTCCAAGTCCAACACTCAAACCAACACTTGTTCAATCACAACAAATACATATACAATCGAAACATATAATGTGAATGTTATTTCCAATGTCTTGAACCACTTTCACTTATCACTTATATTAAAATAGTAACTTCGAGTCCATGTTGAATTTGTGTATTTTATCACAAACATCGTCTAAATTCTTTTTATTGTC
Organism: Brenthis hecate; assembly: GCA_951806755.1. Lineage (NCBI taxonomy): Eukaryota > Metazoa > Arthropoda > Insecta > Lepidoptera > Nymphalidae > Brenthis > Brenthis hecate. Next base: position 7,032,260 of record OX638260.1, on the reverse strand, counting down.
ATACGGTGGACATATTTTTATTCTCCTCTCGCGTTTTTCCGTGTACATTTCTATGACACCCCATTGGCGAAGCAGTCTTAGGCAATTTCTGATAGCATCTGTCGATACCGCCTCACCTGTAATATATTCAATTAATCAAATTAATATTATAAATGCGAAAATTTGGATGGATGTATGTTTGTTACTCAATCACGCCAGAACGGCTGAACGGATCTGGATGAAATTTGGCACAGAGGTAGATTATAATCTGGAATAGCACATAGGTACCTTTTATCCCGAAAAAAGTACAATTCCTGTGGAATAGATTTGTTTTTGAATTGGTTATATTAATAATAATGAATTATGTGATTCAGAATTATCAGTTGGAAATTTAATAATATAAAATAAATTAACAATGGAAAAAACTATAAATATTAATAGTATAGGCATTGTATAAAATCCATTCAGTAGACGATCACCCATGGATTTTAATAAAAATGCTGT